>JAVJIX010000008.1:9785000-10155000 GCA_036785185.1 Paratrypauchen microcephalus | reverse complement strand
GTTTAGTCCAGGTTTAGTCCTGGTCCAGTCCAGGTTTAGACCTTGGTCTAGTCCTGCTGTCAGCTCTGCGCGGGGTCATGCTGCGCACACGTGTCCGCGCAGTTTTCTCCCCCCTCCCGCTTCCCCCCACACTTCAATATTGATATCTTTTGTTGAAAATCTATGAAAGTTTGAGTGTTTAAACGAGAGACAAACGTGAGAAAAGTTTAAATCCAGTCTGAGAAACCAATCAGGACGCAGAACACATTGTTACACTATAAAAAAAGTTACACTATAAAAAAAACAAACTTGGATCGGGGCCTTGGAACGAATCAGGCTTTTTCCATTAAAATAGCTACTCAACTTACGAATTTTTCACGTTACGAAACCACTTCTGGAACGAATTATTTTCGTAAGGTGAGGTACCACTGTATATATATATATAGTACAGTTGAAATTACACTTGCATATATACATACATATATATAGACACACACACCTCTCGCTCTCATCTGCAGCCTTCTCTGCCTCCTCCAGTTTCTGCAGTGCTGTGGCAAGTCTTTCTTGGGCTCGGTCCAACTCTTCTTCCACAAGCTGAATCCTTCGGTTCAGAGCAGCTACATCACCTTCCGCCTAAGAGAAGAAAGCACAATTCATTTTTACTAACTATTAATGAATGCTTTCAAATAAGATGATTTCTGGATAGAAAGTTTAGAAACTGATCAAGTAACAATACCAATACCTATTATTCAAACACATATTTACAAAAGCATGCAGTAAAATTCAAAGCCTGGGCTAGTATTCTTGTTTCAATATTATTTCCCATACAAAACACAATTAACTGCTGATATTAAAGAATACTGTCATAAGAATACTACACATATCGATGCCATCAACATCCAAAAGTCTAAATACAAAGGATAAGGCTGAAAGATTGGACACTATATAAACACATCTTCTTAGAAAACATTATTTTCTGACTTTTAGAACCATATAGCGCAACAAAGTAACCATAAAAATACAGTATTTGAAAACCCTGCATTATATTTCGTTAACAATAATCAGGAATTTTATAGCCTAAATATGTTTTGTTCTTTTCTTCTTCAAAAACAACATCTTTCAAAATCTCATCCACCTCCACCTTCACTAACAAGGACCGCGCAACGACAATGAAATACAATAAAGATATTTATTGACAGTAGGTAGATGCGATGGCTGGGGGCCCCGTCTCCAATCCAAAATGGTCGCACAGCTGATTTGGAACCCCTCCCTCTCCTTAAAGATGATGTCTTCAGGCTGAAGGATGGATGAGAGACATGGGGTCGAGAGAGCTGACATGGACAGTGTTGTCGGGATAGCCTGTATAAGTAAGGCTCCTAAGTAACTGAAGGTGTGGACAAGATGACCTGTGGTTAGCTGGCGAGGAGGTTGAGGCGTGGTCCAGCTCCTGAATCTAAGTTAATCATATTAACTCCAGGCATGCCAAAATTTAGTATGTTACATACTCATGAGTCATAGAGTTCAGAGGTTAGTATGAAAACTTAAAAAACATTCAAAGTACAAGCAAATGTGAGTAAAAAAAAAAAAAAAGAGGGAACAAATGTTAAAGGGATATGCCACCCCCAGGTCAAACTTGGGCATCTCCCCACAGTCCAGAGACTAAAATAAGTGATGGAAAGCGTTTTCCCGGTCACCCAGCCATTGTCCGAGTCTGTCAGCACTGACCGCCACGCGCAGCTGCAGCTACTCCGTGTTAGACTGGAGGCTAACGTCGCCAGAGAAAGATTTCGGTCAAAAGGAATTAATTTGCTCGATGCTTTTCCCAATTACTTTCTGTGTAGTGCGCGTTCATATCGAGTGCAAATAAATGTGCAAATCAACACGGAGAGCTTGACTTGGTCATTTTGGGTGGGAACTATTTTTCAGTGCGGAAAAACAGAGCCGAAGCACACGCCACGCTGCGTAAAGGGAACTCCCAACGTGGTGCATAACAGGGATTCCCCTGTGTGCTTCGGCAGTGTTTTTCCGCACTGTAAAATAGTTCCCACCCCAAAATGACCAAGTCAAGCTCTCCGTGTTGATTTGCACATTTATTTGCACTCGATATGAACGCGCACTACACAGAAAGTAATTGGGAAAAGCATCGAGCAAATTAATTCCTTTTGACCGAAATCTTTCTCTGGCGACGTTAGCCTCCAGTCTAACGCGGAGTAGCTGCAGCTGCGCGCGGCGGTCAGTGCTGACAGACTCGGACAATGGCTGGGTGACCAGGAAAACGCTTTCCATCACTTATTTTAGTCTCTGGACTGTGGGGAGATGCCCAAGTTTGACCTGGGGGTGGCATATCCCTTTAAATTAAGCATGTTCGGTCTGCTCCACTCATTTTAATGATTATTTCTTAAGTGCTGACCAGTTGGTCTTCTACACTGTCTAGGGTGTGATGTGGGAGAGAAAACGTCTGTCAAAGTTAATGGTCTCAAAACTGTCAGAAAAGGATGCAGGGATGCTGCTATAACCTAATCTAAACATAACTCCTAACTCAGTCCACCATGATCTTGAAATCTATTTAGCAATGTGTTCTACATAAGCGTACATCTGTTGACGCCACATCTGCTGCATGAAGCACCAAGCAGAATTAAGGCAGGGCCTTGAATAACAGATACTATTACTTCCTGATTCCCAAGTGAATCAATGTGCTCCGAGGAATGCTGCCTGCACACAAACAAACCTGCTATTCATCCACATCAATTCAGCAAAAAGTCCACAACAAAAAATAGCACATTATATACTGTACAGTGCACACACAGTCACACACATACAAGTCTTTTAAAGCTCAATAGATATTAGTTGTAAACCCTAACCCCATCACAACCATGCTACCATGTTGATAAAATATAATATAATATAATAAATCCAATATAATATTTATTATCAGTATCTAATCTTTGATCACATTCACATAAATACACATGGGGAATTCCCTTCTAGACAGAGGCAGTCTTGTTGCAAATAAAGAACAGAAAAATCAGACCCTTAGATTTAAGTTAATGCAATAAAAAGCCATACACTCAAGGCTCTATATTGGACCCAACACTATTCTGTATTTATATTAATAATATCCCTCATGCGGCAGGAAGTGCGGACATCCACTTGTACGCTGACGACACCATTCTCTCATCCAGTCCTTGTCTAACCACTGCCAGGTCTTCACTTCAAACAAGCTTCAACAATATTCAGTATGCCTTCTCCAGTCTTCACTTACAACTAAACACAAAAAAGACAAAATGTATGTTCAATAGATCTCTGCCACACACTAACTGTCCGTTAACCATCACCTCTCTTGATGGCTCTGTTATTGAATTTGTTAATTCATACAAATACCTCGGCATCTGGTTAGACAACTCACTCTCATTTGATATCCATATTAACACCGTACTCACTAAAGTCAAATCTCGCATAGGCTTCCTGTATCGCAATAAATCTTCCCTCACTCACTCTGCCAAACACCTCCTGGTCAAAATGACAGTACTCCCTATTTTAGATTATGGTGACATCATCTACAGGTCTGCCTCCAAATCCCTTTTGCACAAACTGGACATCATCTACCACACCGCCATCCGTTTTGTTACTGGAGCTCCCTTTCACACTCACCACTGCACACTATACACTCTGGTAAAATGGCCCTCACTTCACTCCCGCAGACAGATCCATTGGCTCCTCTTTATTTACAAAACTCTCATTGGCAAAACTCCACAATATCTTCGTTCACTTCTCCAAATTCACAATTCAATCCGTACATTACGCTCCAGCAGTTTGATTAATCTGGTCATCCCTAAAACCCGCACTTCCTTCGGTCGCCTGTCTTTCCAGTTCGCCGCTGCGAGCGACTGGAATAGTTTGCAGCGCTCACTGAAACTCAGCTCTTTTGTTCCAATCAGCACTTTTAAGAACTTTCTAAATGCTACTCACGATTATTGCACATGTTTTTAGTTGTAATCTTTATTAAGATCTTTGTTTTAAGATCATTGTACCTGCTTTTAGTTGTAGTCTTTTATTATTGTCTTTATTGTTCATGTTGCACTGTATGTTTTTATGAATGTATCTTTTAATTGTGCTTCCTCTTGGCCAGGTCACCATTGTAAATGAGAACTGGTTCTCAATTGGTTTACCTGGATAAATAAAGGTTAAATAAAAAAAATAAAATACACTGAGGTGCAATTTATTTAGGGAACTATAAATTTAGAGCTAATTTTCCCCAAACAGTTAAAGTCAATCAATCTATGCACACTTAATTGTTTTTCTAATAGGAGTACCTTTATCCCATATTTTAATATTTAGCTTTAAATTAATAATCGCTATGGCAACAGTCTTAATTTTTCATCATTCTGAAACCCATGGATAGCCTGATTATGAGGAATGACACCATGGTAACCAAAGGGCAATCCTGAAACAGTTGACAGGAAGTCTTCTGCAGCTTTATTCTTTCATTTCCTCTTTTTGTGTTCTCTGTGTCAGACAATTTCTCTGCTTCTTCAGCACCCACTTTACATTCTTGAGCCCACAGAGATGCACTATGCCTTATATGGAAAAAATATGGAGATAGTTTGTGGTATCTGGATGCTTTTGGCCATAAACACAAATCCTATATTCATACACTTATGAAAAGCCAAACAAACTACTCCTTGCTTATTTAGTCCACTCATCTTGACATTGTTTATTTAGTAGCACTGCTTAATGTCGGTAATGACAGTATCTGGCCTTCCATCAGGAAACAGAACACTTCAGTAGGGATTTACAAAAGAAAGAAGTAGGAGAGTGTGATATTAAGTGAAGCAAAGGAGAGGTGAAAGGAAAATCTAATTACTGGCTGATTCAGGGCAGTGGGCTAATGAGCTGCACAGTGCTGTTAGCCCTGGGTTATTTCTGACACTGCACCATACACAAAGTACAATGACTGCAATGGTACGGCATGCAAAATATGTGTATTATGTGTTCAATAAATTACAACATTTGCACTTATTATTTTTCTTGGTTGTCCCATTTAGTTAAGAATGCAACTTTTTGTTGTGGTCCCCGAACAAAATGATGTTAGCTTTTCAAAGGCCAACTGTAAACAACCTTTTTTTATAACTGCTGTGCCCCTTTCAGGATGGTAAATGGCATTCTCAATGTGTGCCCAGATGTGCTTGTGAAACCAATGGAAATACACATAAAAAACCTACAATAATGTTAATATAATAAGTTCCATTATAATTATTATAAAGTTTCAACAAACATTCACTCTCCAGTTGCTATAAAAGAAAAAAATCTATATTGCTATTTCTTACTACAGAAACTTTGGTCTGTGGCTGAGCTGCAATGACCATGCTTCAGAGTTCCCCACCACAGCCAGTGGACACAAGCTAACGTGTGGCAGTTAAAGTTGGAAAGTTCAGCTATTCCCACAGAGAGTTTTTTTTCCATTAAATGTATTGGAGACATGCAGGGTCCAGGATACACTTTTTTTTAGGATTCATCCATAATTAAAAAGCAATAATTCTTCACCATTAGAGATTGTTTGATTGGACCACCTTATATCCCTATTTTTTGCAATATACAATGATAATAATGCGTAATGACAAAATACAAGAAGGTTAACACTTCCTGGTGTTAATGGGCCAGATATCATGAATACAATGGACTTTAATTGTATGCACATCTTGGATTGGTGCTCAGGGACAGGAAGTGCACAGGAAGTGTGTACCATGAGTTGGCAGACAACATCCTGGGAGGGGTTGTACCATTGTGTTTACCAATGATAGCTGCACTGGTAAATTGTTGGAGGTGTAACTTCCCTAATGTGATTTGAGGAAGTTAAAATAAGAGCATCTTTAAATGTAACAAATACAAAATCACAGTGACAGCTGTTGGGAGAATTGCCATAACCAGGAAAACAATTAAGGAGTCACCATATTTTAATCCTATAGCATCAAATGCATTAATGTACAGCCAATGATATGACAGTTTGTCAAGTAAAATACAATTTTTTCCTGAAATACTTCCATATTCTTATGTCAACACAAAACAATTAGAAAAAAAATCAATAAGTTGCAGAAATAGCAGGAATAAAACTGACAATTTAATATAATGAAATAATTCCCTGAAAACCACACCAAAAATAACATGCTGTAATCAGTTTACACTATAATGTCAAATGTGGCTAAAAGTTTTTTTATTTTTTTATTTTGTGGCATCCACATTTTCAGATAGTGATTCGTTACCTTAACACACAGTGAGGTTCCTGTTTTGATCTTACTGCCAAAGAAAGGCTTTTTGTGCCAAGGAATCTCTTCAGGTCAGCCTAATTATTCACATATGGGACCACACCACACACACACCAATAGCTGACTCTTTCATCTTCACACTAAACAAAAACTTGAAACTAGAGTTTAGCTGGATCTATTAGGTCCAATCCCTTTTCCACTGTTTAAACAATAATACACAATTGTAAAGTGGGTAACATAACATGATCTGAGGATGCTCTGCTTGGAAAGTAATGCACTGATTGCAGTCACTGACTGAGCAAACAACAAATTGTTCAATGGTCACCATTGACTCAATAATAACCACCAAACAAAGGCTGTCCTGCTCTTTTCTTCAGCACAGCCACTCCTTCCTACCTTACTCTCCCCCAGTCACTACTAGGCCAACATCTGTCCTATGATTAACTAATTGTCATAAAGAGTCATGTGAAACTGCCTGGGAATGTCATTTAAATGCACTGCTAAGCACTTCGCAGGGCTACAAAAATATGTGTGAAAAAGAAGCAGGTGCCCAAGAGCCTGATGAGTCTTCAGTCAATGGATGAGATTGGTTTCCTGGCCAGGCAGAACCACACACTTTAAACAATACTGGGACTGGGTCAGTTTTTGTGAATGACAGGCTATAATTTTGTGCATGAGACAGTGTTTCCCCAAGTTCAAGGAGATTTCTAATAATAGTGTGGTAACTAGTAATTTCCTACCTGCCGTGTGTTGTGATTATAATGAGTCTGCCACTTCCTACCAAAGTCCCACTTAAATGTACAACAGAGTCAAGGCAGCAAGTTGGGGCACCGCGTAGTAATATTAATACCTGAATGAATGCACCAATGTTTTTTAGTTTTTATTCTGTAAAGATAACAACTGTCTACGTGGTCCCATTTTCAATGGCTGTGCGTAACGGCTTAGTCAGCACGCACTGGGCATGCGCAGAGAAGTGTAGGAATCCAAACTTTTTTCGCCAGACCAACGCCTTACATTGTGGCACAATCACGCCCGCGAATGAATCAACATGCGACAACTGTTTAATACACCGCAATAAAAAGTCCCCAGACGCAATGGTCACAGTTAGCGGCTAAGGGGTTAAGTAGTGGCAGGCTACCACCAATGTTACGCGGCGCTTAGGAGTGTAAATTTGTCTCACTTGTTCTCGCAGGTCCCGTTCTCTGTCCAGCTCTCTCTGTAGGTTTTGAGCCCGCTCCTCTGCGTCGTCCGCTTGCTGCTGCAAACATTGGATCTTTCTCTTCACGGAATCCAAGGAGTTGACACCACCTGCCATCGTTACGCACTACTTTTGATAAGACTACACGAGCAAAGTAAGAAAGGGTTGTGCAAAAATATCGGGTACCGAGTCCTGTGTTCCGCTTAATTATCCTTAAACAGGAAAGACTGGAGTAAACGTGAAAAAGCTACAAAAATAGCCAATGTCCGATCAAGTCTTTGAATGGGAAAGGATAGTTCGAGTGCAACAAAAGTTACATAACCAGGATAGCTTATTAGAACGCTTAGTGATGTCCAAAAGTGTCTTCTGGTCGTTTGGAATGTAAAGTTGGTGTGCTTGGTTAAAAGTTGTCCCCGGGAATGTAGCAGTTTTGGTCCGGACACTTGGAGGTAAGTGCAGGATTAAAAAGAGCCTGCTCGGTGTGCGGGACCCGGAGCGTCAGTCTGCGCCCAAGAGAGAAGGTCTACGCGATGGCGTCACTGGGGGCGGGCCTGATTAAGGGTCATTTCTGTGACTGATGTGATCGCTGAGTGTTTGAAAAGGAATGAATTGTTTTTACCCATTTGCACGCCGACGCCTGGCACTGTTTTAGGCCTACCCTAATGTTGGTCTTTAGGGATTATTCCTATTCTTTTATCTTACAATTGGCAATTAAGCCTGTAGCCATACATCTATAATCATAAATGTAGCCTATAATAATAGCTATTTAGATATTTAGATTCAAAGATTCAAACTTCAAACATTTATTGTCATGTACAGTAAAGAAACACGTTTCCCTGTACAATGAAATTCTTACTTTGCTGCCCACCCTGGATGCCAAGAGCATGCAATAAAATAAAATAAAATAAAATAAAATAAAATAAAATAAAATAAAATAAAATAAAATAAAATAAAATAAAATAAAATAAAATAAAATAAAATAAAATAAAATAAAATAAAATAAAATAAAATAAAATAAAATAAATTTAGAACAAAAGAGCAAAATAATAATAAATAAATAATCAATATAAAGTCTATAACAATTGTTTCAAAAGAGATGAAAATTGTTGCAATATTTTATATTGTTTGTGAAAATTACAGACTGCTTTTAAGTAGCCTGTTATAAAATATAAGACCAAAATTAAAAAAATAAAAAATAAAACTGGGTCTATTATGCATAATAAAATAAATACATTTACACTGTCTCATTGACGGACAGTGTAACACCTTTTGCTCACAGACATATTTGCTGTTCATTGTCATTGCCCATTCAAACAGGTTTGAATGATGTCGTACTGGGCAGGCAGTCTGTCCTGCCCTGTGTACTTAGAGTTTCCTATTCACATAATAGACCTATTAGCAAGCATTTTGGCTCAATGGGCAAGTAGGCCAATCACTCCAGCTCTTACAGTCCAGCCAGGCTTCAGCCCTAAATGGTCTTACTGTATCTCACTAAAAGCAATCTCCCCAATTTCATTTGTCGATCAAGCCCTTACCGAGGAACAGCTCAGAACATTGATATCATTAGAGACAGGAGTGTGGTGCTTTCTGTTTGTCTTAGCTGCATTCTTCAAATACCAGAACAACCCCCTACACCCCCACCCTGTGTGCTGCCCGTCCAAATACTGTCGACAATACTCCTTTCTCTGTAACTGTAACTGTACTGGCTGTGCAAACAACACTCATTAATTTAACTTTTGTAATGCCTATGTTACATGTAAGGGAATGGGCTGCTTACATCTCTCACCTTTTGACCTATTATACCAGTAAGAATAGCTCTTTAGGAAGCTTGTTTTTTTATTAAATGCTCTTTATGTTGTTCTTTGTCATGGCCCTCCAGTTTTCTCAAAATGGATGTGATTGGGTGGTCCCTATGTGAATTCAGACATTATAATGATGTGACCGACTGCTGCTTTTGATTATATGGGAGAATATTCTAGTAGTAATAGTGACTTGCATTAGCAATATAGTAATACTCTTCTTTTTGTCTCCATGAATGAATATACAGCTACAGTTCTTAATGGCAACCTTAGCAGCCAATCATCTTAAAGGAGTTGATTATTCAAATAGATATTTTCAGGTTAAATGGATGCTTAATGTGAATGGTCAAATCTGGGCCACTTTTCCCTGTAGTGTGAATCCAGCCTCTCAGTCCAAGTCCTTTTGTCAGACAGTCCACTTGACCCACTTTTCAAACACAGCTATTCTGAGTTTGTTGAATCAGTGTGTGAGGAGACTCTGTGGTTCAGGTTTTTACAGTCTGTAGCCTATAATTCAGACACTTCCTTCTTTTAGTGCAGCCCTGTGTTTCCATGGGATTTCCTCCACAAGTTTTACACAATGCCACATCTTGGGGCACGGAGAATGAGATGTTTATTTTACAGCGAAGTAACTTCCCTTTTTACTGCATTTGTGGGTTGTAACTATTCTCTATAATATCCAGGTATATTTTAAAAGAGCTTGACATGCATAAAAACAGGATTAGTTGTGGTGTTGATGGAAGTCAGTGTAATAATATGGTATGGTAACTCTTCTGATGAGCTTATTTTTATATTTGAAGATTGCTTTTTACATTTATTTAAAAAAAACAGCACTTTTACTGTACAACAATGACAATAAAGCATTCTTACATTTCTTTTTTAATTTTCTCAAACAATTTTTTTAGTACTTTGACTAGAGTACAGATTTACTGCTTTTCTTGCTGTCATTATTATTAGTGCAGCAGCAGCAGCATATCACAGGCACACTGGTATGAGTAGATTCTCAGTTAAATTAGACATTGCTGAGTTGTCCACATACAGTATGTGCATGACTGTCAGAAACCCACTGAGGTTTGTGTTGCTGCCAACTATCTCAAATATGATCCTTTACCCAGATTGCGCATAATTATCCACAGCAGCACTGGTTTTCCAATGTTACGCTACATTTACCAAAGTTATTTCAGTGTACACGCATATGCACTTAGACCATGGTTCTTCTGATAACTTTGTACAACTCCTCCACCCTATCGTCTCCTAGCCTGAGCTTGACTGTTGTGCGTTGGGGCCAGGCTTGGGTGCAGTGTGTCTGGGTTCCAAAGGGGTGCAAACACAATGCACTTCCATTAAAGGTCCCATATTACACTGTTTTCTTATCTATGTTATAATGTTGTTTCGTCATCAAAAACATGCCTGGAGTTGTGTTTAGTTTCATTCACACAGGTTTAACACACAAATCCTGCATATTTAGGCTGAGTTCTTCTCTCAAACGGAAAACACTCCACCTTGTGATGTCATGTGGTAATATAGGAAGTGCTCCACTGTGTCTTTAAACTCCATACATTTTCCCTAGAATCATTTGGATAATTTCTGCCATGGAATTGCATCTCTCTACTGAACAAAGGGTAAAAGATAAAAGGAGAAATTCAATTTGTCAACTGGACAAAGTTTATTTGGTCGAAAACGTTTCGCAGCTCATCCTGCTTAGGGTAAAAGGTAAAAATACTGCTTCATGACATTACACAGTGGAACACAGCATTTTGAGCTTTGGAGATGTAGATAGTCGAAAAAGGCAGGATTACTCAAGCATGTGTGAATGAAACAAAACTGAACTCTAGTTATGTTTTTGAGGAGGTAACAAGGTTACAACATGGCTTTAAGCTCACAAGAGTAAATTTTGAAGTGTCATTAGTTAAATACCTAAAATAAAGGTGCAGGCACTAGGTGGGGTTACATTGCACCCTTTTACATCTCTGTAGACCAGGCCTGGTTGAGGCTAGCTGTGGTTTATCAGAGCGCTCATCTTTCAGTGGTTACAATGGAATGTAAGGTTTCTGAAGGGTTCTGAAGCCTTCACACTGGATCAAAGTGGACTCACAGCTGGTACTGGATTATTCAAAGTCCAGTTGCATGGGGCATATAGAGAGATAGTTTTCCCATTGTGCCATTGAAACTAGAGTGTTGTGCGTTCATGTTGCCAGGAGTAGAGGTGACACAAAAAAAGAAAAAAAAACAAAAACAATACAGGTGCATCGATTTAGAGTGTTGTAGTCTTGAAACAAAATACATACTTTGTGATTGTAGTACTAGTCAAAGGAAGCATTGTAGTAGTAGTAGTAGTAGTAGTAGTAGTGACAATGCGGTTGTTAGATTTGTAGTCATGGTAAGCTGCTCTATAAATAACCCTAAACCCTAACTTTATTGATTGTTAACTTAAGCATTTATTATTTTATATATAGAGAAATCCTAGATGGAGCAATACATGAAATAAACATAGGAGATCAGTTTTTTGACTCACATCTGCAGCTTTCTTTTCAGATAGTTCCAGTTTTTCTTGAGCGTCTTTGAGCCCCTCTGAGAATTTGTCTAGTTCATCTTCAGTCTGCTTCATCTTCTTCTGCAGATCGATCAGCTCCTCCTCCAGCTACAAAAAATATTAAACAGTGAGCCATTAACATGGTTTTATGTACTCATTTTTTATCACATGCTTTACATTTTGTACATTAATTGTAAAACTAGTGTTGGAATTAAATACTCATACTCAAGTTTAAAAACAAACAAACACAAACAAAAACAGTTAAATAGACCAGAATTAAACCAATGATGAGTAGTTTTTGAATGGCTTGGGTCTATATCTATCCCACATACAGTTGTAATAATAAAGAAAATTGCATTCTATTGTCCAAAGGAGTTTTAAAAGTTTTTTTTATTATCATAGAATATATAAAAAATTACACTGCAGATCAAGCTTTTTCCTATTATCAAACCAAGTTTATTTTTTTCAGTATGGTAACATATGCAGGATACTGATAAAACTATTTTGGTAGCGGCTCATGCTTGAAATTATTTAAGCGTTAATGGCTTCCTATCAGTCTCTCGTGACATGAATGGTGGTATGCAGAGGCTAATCTTCTTTACAAATACCACTGAAGTCCATGTGTGTCCACAGTGAGTTAAGTGTTTGGCCTAATCAGTATCCCCCCTGAGAAGTGCTGCCGATAATCCCAGTGAATTCCACACTGTCATGTCTGTAGGTCACACAGGCAGAGGTAATGATAACTTTAACAAGAGCCTAATAAGTGTAGGCACTATTTGCATGTGTGCTAATGGAGACAGTAAGCCATGTGTTATGTTTTACATTAGACTTCCAGATGGACACTGGACATAATCTTTATTACTTCAGACTAATGAGATGTCACCCTCTTCACCTTGCTCGAACAGTGGGTGGTCTAAGCCAAATTCTACTTGTCCAAAATGCTATTACATTATCCACAAAAAATACACTTGTGCTGTACAACTCATTAGACTGTAATCATTAGACTGGCTTTGGGGTTCAAGGGTTGAAACATTTATCCTTGAACTATAGGAGTTTAATTTTGATGAGCACTGGGACAGTTTACAGTTTATATTAAAGGTGCTCTGTGCACTGCTTTTCCAGTGGAGAGCCACTGCTAACTTGTTGTTGCTTTACCTGGAATGTTCCATAGTGCATTAATCTAATCCATCTTTATGGAAATAAGCAGGTGACGCAACAATGACAAGTTATGGAAAAGTAGCTCTGTACTCACAGAAAGAATGCATGTTTTCAATGTATTTCTTAGCAAAAAACGTCTGTAATTGAATCACTTCAGTATATATATATTTAATTCCATGTTGTGAAACATCACAAGCACAAGAATTACATACTTCTTTTTTTCACCAAAAACGTTACATAGTGTATCAAAAAACATTAGATATATGGCATTGCTGTGAGGGCAATATAAGATCATGTCCTTATATGAAAGCCATTGCTAAAAGTATATGTATTATTTTTGCATATACAACTCACTGTTGAGAAGCAGTTTACTTTGTGGTGGTATGTTTGGTATGGTGTAAACCAGCTTATATTAACAGCTTAATCACTTCAAGCCACACTCCACTTATAAAGTTTTTTTCAATATATTGTGACAAGTCACTCTTTTTGCTTGACCTTTTCTTACTCTTTTACTACTATTTGCTACACATTAAGATTGCCCACCTGTTTGCATTTATCCTCTGCTGCTTTCTTGTCTGTCTCAGCCTGTTCTGCCCGGTCGATGGCATTCTCCTTGTCCAACTTCAGCATCTGCATCTTCTTCTTGATGGCCTCCATGATTGTGGTTCCTCTTTGAGATGATCTAAGATGATTTTAAAAAGCTTGGTGCTGTGTCTTGCTTAGGTTGAGTTGAAAAGCCACCGTGAATGGTTTAAGAAAGTTACAGAGAAGGAAATGCAAGAGAGAGGAAAGCTAGGCAGAAGTGAGCAGGGATGGAGAGCAGGAGCCCTATATGGGTAGCACCAAAACCTGCCTCTGCTTTCTGATCACCTCCCTCTTTCTCCCAATGCACCCATCCACTCAGCACTCAGCATCCACTTCACCACGGCTATCACAACACTCATACAAGGGCTTTCTAAACACAGGAGCAGCCAGGCCTGGGACCACAGCTCCTCTCCTTATTTGGGATGCTGCATCAGGCAAGAGGGAGACACAGAGGTGCAGGTTTCCACATATAACTCAGTGGATATCAGTGCCGGTAAACATTATCAAACACTCAAGGGGAACTCGGAGATGTTCAGAAATGTTCATACTGGTAAATGACGTAATACCTTGTAGAAGTAGAAGGTGTAATTTCTATTACAGATGGTTCACTGTACCTTTCAACATGGAACAAAAATTACTTCTGTGAGTAGATATGAAAATACTACTGATACATACATATTCAATAGTGGTACTTAACATGAGGTACTTCATAAGCTGAATAAAGCATGACAACCTATGTAATTAATGCAGTCAATAATGTAAAGGTACAACACAAACCATGTGTTCTCTTCGTACCAGTACCAGTTTAGTTTATCTTTGCACTCTATACAGGCAAGCCCTTCACAGTCTTATATTCTATAGGTGCTTTGTGCTACAATTTTGTATGAAAAGCGCCTTATAAATATTTGATTGATTGATTGATTGATTCTATTATGCGATTACTAATATAACGAATATAACCCTGTGTCAGTATAGAGTGACTTAAAGGTCCTTGATGGTGAATCATTCATTGTGACTGGGTCTCGTATTTATTTATGTTCAGTGGTGGATGTTTGTATGGGCTTTTGTTGCTGTGTTGTCTTTTCTTTGTGTTAAAGCATGTGACCCCCTGTTCCAATGGAAGCAATAAAGGATTATCTTATCTAATCTTATCTTTTTCATTCATGTTGATAATGCTTTGAACAGTATCTACCTTGTACCATAAGTACATAAGTACAGTATATTATATCTCACCAATCAAATAAATGTACACATTAGGAACATTCTTATACAATTTGCTGCAATCAAACTGAAAAATCACATATTGCCTCACATGACTTTCATTCTTGGCAACTGCTCCCTACCACTCTGACCGAGTAAATACATTATAAACATAGCTGAGAGAGTACTGAAACCAAAAGCAGCAACATTATCCCATTACAATGTGAACGGAACAAATGGTTTTGTCCCAGTGTCTCATCTTCATACCACCATAGAAATCTGTTGAAACTCTCTATCTAAGACAAATACATTATAACCATGTCATCATTCGAAAGATCATTACATAATCATCACCGTACAGAGGAATTCATGAGTAGAGGAACGTGGACCTTTTAACTAATCCTCCTGCTGCATTAGTACTCCACAAAGCATCTGTTTCCTCTGCTATTTGCAACACAGTTTTAATATATGAGTATCAAGTGAAATAAGCAGTTTACAATGTGGATGAAGGTGTTAAAAGCATTCACAGATGTTTGGCTTCAAAATGCCTCAAAAACAAGAACTCTATCCTCGTTTTCATCAGCAGAAAAAGACAGGAATTGTAAGTCTCAACCACTAGAAAGTACCATGGCTTAAAATGACAGTACATTTCAGCAAATATTATGAGCACTTTGTAAACGGACAGACAAATGTCGAGTTTGTTTTGTGTTTGGATGGAAAAGAAGGAAGATAGTGAAGGTTATAAAAGAAGCAAAAGATTGGCATTTTTATACTGCTGGTCTGGTTGCTGCTGTTAACATTGTGACAATATCAAAGTCAAGAGAAGCTGTTTGTACAGAAAACTGAGTCTGTCAGATGTTCTTAAGAAGGTTTTAGATGATGAGTACTTACTACACCACATTCATGTATATACAATTAAGAAGAATAGCTACAGGTAACCAACCATTTCTGTCACTGTAACACCTTTAGTTATAAACAACAGCATCAAGGTTTAGTTGGTGAAGTAGTAGCTTATCAAGTGCGGAGAAAAAACAGGAAACCAACTCTGGCCAGGGACAGTAAAAAAGGGAGAGAGAGAGAGAGAAAAAAATAAGTAATCTGTAATTTCATTTTAATAATGTATTGTCAATCATCTGTCACACGTTTTGTTCTTTAAAGTAAAACACCACACCTCAGGACATTATTCATTCATTTAGATTCTGAACTGCAGTTGTCTCTTCTCTTGTGTGCTTTGACTTTTAGCATACATTTATCCACATATTATATTAAATGTAAAGACAACGACTGTCAGATTAGCAGCATCATTCTTGTTCATTTAACAGAGGGCACTAAGATGAATTATATCAATAATACTTTATTGACAAAGTATTATATTTATAATGATAATAATAATAATAATACATTGGACTTATATAATGCTCTTTTGGACACTCAAAGATGCTTATACCTTATATAGTTAAAAAAGAGGCCTATTCTATGTGCGTTTAACTCTCAACAGATCGCTATAGCTGTATAATAGGTATTGTGTGCACTGTTATGGCCATGGGCACAAACACCTGGTCTGGTTTGTACTGACACATTCCGAGCCAGATGTGCATCGTCTGCCTGTGTCTGGCCTGAACATGTACGATGTGCTTCTTTAAACAGTGACGTCACAGATCTTAGCGCCTCACCTTAGATAACTTAGATAACTACTCCTGATGTCTATTTGGACACAAATAACAAATCAGATAAGGATGTGCAACTCTGTTACCTCCATCGCAAGATACATCACTCTCCTTCTTACAACTTCAAACTATGTTGTATGGCAGAGATTTGAGTATATTTTTTTACATTTATTTGCATGGATTCCTTGTGACCTTGTCCTTTTCTGAGGAATAAAACATTAGTGTGTGGCTGGGCCTGTGCTGGAGTCACAGAACCATGCAATTTCAGGTGCATTATTTAAAACAGTCTTAATGTCAACACTGCAGGCACCTGCTCAGACCTGCAACGCTGGCAGGTCCTTCACATGGAAAGAGTGAAACAGGTTTCCTCTACTGAACCTCATGGTGACATCAGAGACAGTGACGTGTTTTGTGAGCCTGAGTGCTTGGAGCTGTACAATATCAATAAAACTCTAAGGGCATTCATTGCAAACTCAATGCGGTTGTGGAAAACCACCCTTGAAGCCAATGGCAAGCCACTTGCGCAAGTGTCCATCAAATGTGGCATATACCAAGGAGACACACTGTCCCCACTGCTGTTCTGCATAGGTCTGAACCCCCTCAGCCAAAGCATTGAAAGCACTGGCTACGGATACCGACTCAGAAATGGGGCCACCATCAGTCACCTCCTCTATATGGATGACATCAAGCTGTATGCTAAGAGTGAGCGAGACATCGACTCACTGATCCACACCAAGAGGATCTACAGCACAGACATTGGAATGTCATTCGGGCTTGAGAAATGTAGTAGGATGGTGACCAAGCGAGGGAAGGTAGTCCACACAGAGGGGGTCTCACTCCCAGAGGGACAGTTACAAGTACCTTGGTATCCCACAAGCAAATGGCAACCTTGAAGACGCAACAAGGAAAGCGACTACAGCCAAATACCTGCAACGAGTAAGGCAAGTCCTAAGAAGTCAGCTCAATGGCAAGAACAAGGCCCAGGCAATAAACAGCTATGCCCTGCCAGTGATCAGATACCCAGCAGGAATCATAAGCTGGCCAAAGGAGACGGACCACAGACGTTAAGACACAAAAGCTCCTGACCATGCATGGAGGGTTCCATCCCAAATCCAGCACCCTGAGACTGTACACGAACCGGAAGGAAGGAGGCCGAGGACTAGTGAGTGTGGGAACCACTGTCCAGGATGAAACATCCAAAATCCATAAGTACATCAAGGACAAGGCCCCGACAGATGATGTGCTCAAGGAATGCCTCAGACAGTGGAGTGCAGAGGAAGAGGTGCTGGAGGGACCATCATGGCAGGACAAACCCCTACATGGGGCGTACGACCGAAACATAACTGAAGTGGCTGATATCAAGAAATCCTACCAATGGCTGGAGAGGGCTGGTCTGAAGGACAGCACAGAGGCCCTCATCCTGGCTGCACAGGAGCAGGCCTTGAGCACCCGAGCAATAGAGGCCCAGATCTACCACACCAGACAAGACCCAAGGTGTAGGCTGTGCAAAGAGGCTCCTGAGACAGTCCAGCACATAACTGCAGGGTGTAAGATGCTGGCAGGGAAAGCATACATGGAGCGACACAACCAAGTGGAGGGCATAGTGTACAGAAACATCTGTGCAGAGTACGGGCTGGAGACCCCAAGGTCAAGGTGGGAAACACCTCCAAAGGTTGCGGAGAATGACCGAGCCAAGATCCTGTGGGACTTCCAGATACAGACAGACAGAATGGTGATGGCGAACAAACCAGACATAGTGGTGGTGGATAAGCAACAGAACAGAGTCGTGGTGGTGGACATTGCAATACCAAGCGATGGTAACATCAGGAAAAAGGAACACGAGAAACTAGAGAAATACCAATGTGTATATATATATATATATATATATATATATATATATATATATATATATATATATATATTGTACTACTCATTACTATAATCATTTGGATAATTTCAGCCCTGTAATTGCTGCTAGCCTCTACTGAATTAAAGGTAAAAGGAGCTGTTAACTTGAAAACTACCACTACATGACATAACAAGGTGGAACAGAGAATTTTGAGGTTTGAAGATGTAGAAAGACTAATTATGCAGGATTACTCAATTACCCTGAAATTCTGTTTTGTGTCATTCAGACATGTTTCTGATGAGGTAACAGCTATATAACATGACTTAAAGCTCCCAAAAGACAATTTTGCGTAATAGAGGACCTTTTGTTTAAATGATGTGTTTTTTAATTCAGATGACTGTCTATTCCAGGCAACAGTATAGGCCTCAGGTGCTATACATGGCAATGACCAATGAGACGTTGACTGTCTGATGTAGTGTATCACCTGTAATAATGTCATGGCAAAATAACAGTCTAATTCCCAGTGGATTAGTGATGAGCTCATACCAACATGGTGACAGAGGGCTGTGTCTCATCATCTCATCACCTCAGCCTGTTGCTGCACAAACCGTATAAGGACTGCACTCACTCACTGTATTTGAATAGCAGCATATTCCTTACTGCATACACTGAGGAAGCCCTGCAACTCATTTATTGTCTATTACTGTTACATTATCAATGATCAGTCCCCAGTCTGTTTTCTTTATCACCGTGCAGTGACTGTCCTTCCACATCCACTTACTTTACTTCTATTGATTCATGCAAGTTTGAGTAGCTCTGCAGTGTTCTACATGGGAGACTTGGGTAGTGAAAAAATGTCTGTTTTCACCTACGCCCTATCTCCAGCCACTGCTCTTAGTACTTGCAATTATAAAAAAATAAAAAATAAAAAATAAAAAATCAGACTCTAGGTCATGTGGGGTTGAAAAATGTCTAAATAAAAACATAAACAAAGTTCTGCTGCTTGCTAACGTGAAATGGCACTATAAAGAGGTGGGGTGTGTCCATTCTGCATTTTTGAAAAGGAAGCCATTGGATCTGCTATTATTAAACTATGTTAGATCAATATTGGGATTTACAATGAACAAAATGCTGAATAAATACTAGAGCATAATATATCTTCTTTAAGGATTCTCATACATCAATTCATTATCTTTCTTTTCTCAAAGTGATTTTAATTTTCACTACTTAGTATTCACCAGCATAACTATCCATTTTGGCAATGATAGCTTGAACATATGCTACAGAAGACTATTTCCTAAATCTTGGATAAAGTTATGGGCTGATTTGAACCATATATGAGGCCACTGAAAGAGTAAAGGCTAATTTAATTGTATTCATATTGAGCTGACCATTGCAGGCCAGTATAAACCACTGTGCTCTTTGAGATAGTTCAAAGATGGGACAAAAAGGTGTTAGAAAGAAGATTGTTTTTTGAAAAGACAACAACTGCAGCTCTGTTTTTCTCCTTGACCACAAGTTAATTTACCTTTAATAGATCATTAAATTGATCTGATCCAGAAAATTGTGGTGATTTCTTCATGCAGCTGGAATTTACAACTTTTGTAATATAATGCAACCAAAATTCAGACACCTTTCTCTTGCTGTTTACCTGGCAGCTCTGTGACCGTGGGTTCTCCTGTAAAGTTGGGATATAAGGGCATGTAGCTTTAGGCTGGACTGTGGTGGAAGTGGGTGGAGCTGAGGGCTAACAGAGGATAAGGATGGGCCAGGCTTCAGGCTTCCAAAGGAAAGCCCTCCCACAGGAAACCGGTGCTCAACTCTACATGGCCTTTTAAGGTAAAAACTCCCCAAAACTCCAGTGTCCTGGGAATACTCCTATGATATACTCAGTTATAGGGCAAGCAGGAGAGGCCAGCAAAGACTGTGAAAAGAGGAGCGTTTGGTGAAAAGTTGCTGGAAACTATCAGAAGTTTATGTATTGTGAAAAGAAAAGTTATGGTAAATTTTTACTCTTGGATGTCACATCATGTTACAGTGCATTAGCCGGAAGCCATTAGCAACAAGGGTGTGGGAAATAGCCCCCTGCCTTTTTTCCACATGGGAAAATGAGTTAAAAGCAAATGTAAACAGAGTCCAGAGACATGGGGCTTCATGGGAAAGGCTGTGTCCAAAGATACATTCCTCAGTTAAGATTATCATCAGTGGCAGCCTATAGTATCATTGGATCAGACATCTTTAGTTTAGGATAATGCACTGTGCTCTTTTGGCTTATAATCAATATATTTAAAGGTCCCATACTACACAAAATGTATTATTGTGAGCTTTAAGTCATGTTAGAATCTTGTTACCTCAACAAAAACATACCTGGAGCTGTGTTTTGTTTCATTCACACATGTTTGAGTAATCCTGGATTATTGGTCTGTCTACATCTCCAAAACTCAAAATGATCTGTTCCACCTTGTGATAGTTTTTAGGTTAAGAGCTACCTTTTTCCTTTAGTTCAGTAGAGATGGGCAATTCCAGGGCTGAAATCATCCAAATGATTCCATTGAAGGTGTGTGGAGTTTAAAAACACGGTGGAGCACACCACATTACCACATGACATCACAAGGTGGAACAGAATAGTTTCCATTTGAGAGAAGAACTCATCTTAAATATGCAGGTTATGTGTGTTAAACATGTGTAAATGAAACAAAACACATCATCAGGTATGTTTTTGATGAGGAAACAACATTATAACATAAAGCAAAAAATACCATAATATGGGCTCTTTAATATCCAACCAAACTGTTGCCAAATGCAACAGTTTGGTTGCATCAAAACTAAGAAATGAAATTCCTCAAGTAAACTCATATTTGTGTTATATTTTTAGATTAAATTCTCCTAATCCCCCACTACATAAGCTCTGCTCATATGTTTCATTATATTACATAATGCATGTCTGCTAGTGCACAACAGCCTCACTCTGCTTCTGCTATCTGTCTGGATTAACATTTGACATTGTTCACAGACAGTGTGTAAATAAATCTTTTGAATGGTTATAATGAGAGCACTCTTTGCACTTGTATTTCATGGTCCATCACTTTTGGACCATGAGAAGAACAGTCATTGGGAGGACTGCTTTAGATTGGGGTAGTTAAAGTAATGTGGTTAACATGTCTAGCTTTATTTCATATATTACAACATAAATCAATCTATTCCAAAGTCTGTATAAACATAAATGATGGTGGTAGTGCCAGCAGTTTAAAGATATGATTTGCTGTATCATCTATAGTTGAAGAGGGGCAGGTGGTTATCTGAGTACAGCTATTGAGAGGCCATGCAGGAAAGAGACATGAAGTTAGCTCACAGCCATTTCACTGATAGGTTGATATCAGGAGAACATGCCCAAAGGCTCAGTTCCTGCCAACACCAAAGGTCAAAAGTCTATTAGACAATACTTCCTGGATGAAGTCTCACTCAGCTGTTAAAATTTCACCCACTGTTATTGTTTGTAGAATAGCATACATGACAACTTGAACAGCGAGAAATCAGAAATGTTGGCTCTTATTTAAGCCATGTTGTTTGAAGTAAGCTAACCATACTTAAGAACATTCACCTTCTGTACTCAACTGGATAAAACATGGCCACAGTAAATATAAATTTAGATTCAAAGTTTCTACAAAATCTCTAAGTGTCCAAAACTCAGTCGTATTCACTCATGTTAGATTACTGTGACTGCATGGCCTTGACCTATCACAGTTAAAATCCAAGTAAATTGAAAAGGAGGTGGCTCTGGCTCGACCCCCTCACTGCCTCACATCTGGCTTCGTTTAGACCCTAATGGATAGGCTCATTTGTCAGAACTATAAACAAATATAGACATATCTAAGACACAGCAGGCCTGCCATTGCCAATATAGTTTTATGATCCGTTATCCAGTCCTTTTGTACTACCTGCTATATCTATGAGTTTCAGAATAATAATAATAATAATAATTTAAACTATTAAACTATTAAACTATTAACTATTAAAACTAAAATATTATAACTGTTGAATGAAAAAGTCCTTGAAAATTTGATCATCCAGTGTTTTACATTAAAGTTGGTTTGGATTATGAGAGATGAGCCCTATGCGTTTAGGTATCCGCCTATTCAGTCACTTTACTTCAGAAAAAGCATGTGATAAACTTGATTTAATAGCGCCCTCTTTCGGCTCTATCAGCTGTTGCAGCCTTTTGTGGGAATATGGTAAGTACTGTGGTCTCCTTTAACTTTTTTACATTTAGTAACACAAACTTCAGCAATGTGCGGGTTAGCTGGAAGCGTTTACTCTCTTATCTAACATTACGCAAACTAAAATAACTCAAAATTCGCACAACAGCAAACATGAAAAATAGCCATACAATTTATCAGTGGCAGTTCTCGTGTCAGTTCAGCTCATGCAAATTTTGTTTTCGTGTTTCTCAAACTGAGGTTTCTGTACCAACGGTGGCATGCTGGGCTCTCTATAGTTTGAGTAGTATTTTATTTTTCTCCTTTGTGTTAATAATTATTTAAGACAACCTTTTCTGTGGTTTTGTCTAATTTTAGACCTGGCTTATCTTTTTTATATTTCATTTAGCCTTCATGCCATATAGTCCGGGTTTAGATCTGTTGGTACGCAACTTGGAGAGCCAAATGTTATCTTTGTGGGTACTTGATGTCAAACGTTTGACAGCCATTGATATAGAGAAGAATTGTATAATATATGTAGTAATAATATAAAGATTATTTATGTTCTTATTGACTTGGGACTATTGATTTTAATGTGCCGTTCTTGTTCAGTAAAGCACTTTGATTAAGCCTTCTTTGTGTTTGAATTTGGTCCATACATTTTGTTCTCTTAAAACAGGTGAAACTTGTGTGCTTTGCCAGATGTTTCAGGGCTGTTTATGAGTGAATAGCCTGAACACCATGTCTAACCTGGGTTATCTCCATATTATACTGTGATTAGAACAGACTGTATCCCTCTGCACTGTGTGTGTGATGTGTGTCTGCGTGTGTGTTTGAGATGTGTATGTGTGTGTGCGTGTATGCGTGCATGTGTGCGTGAGATGTGTGTGTTTAAGAAGTGTGTGTGTCTGTGTGTGTCCTCGCCTGACCTGTGTCAGCGTCACGTCCTTGGTGCAGAAATGATACAGGAGCTGTGTTGTGGCTGTCCCTCTTTTGTGGTACTTGTGCTGTTCACAGTCAGATAACAGCGTGTTTTAAAACTCAGAGTCAGTGGAGCAACCAAATATTTGTCACAATCAGGATGCACCAAGCTTCAGTTGTTACTTTTGCATCATTTTGCAGTTTGCAGTTTCCCCAGTGTGCTTGTCCCAAACATAAGTTAAAGTTGTGCTATGTAACTGGATGATACACCACATGCTAGTGTCCATGGAGACGTGTCTTTGTCTCTAATGTTCCACAGTAGGCCTATGTATCTTGCATCTATTCAAACACAAGGCAATAACATCTCCATGAAGACAACCATGTGGTGGACTCTAGAAAACTAACACAGTGCACCTTTAAACCACTGGCAAATTAACAAGCCAAATGATTGCATTATAGCTGACATATGTCCTCAGAAGAAGGTTAAAAAAACAAAAACTTATTTTCATGGTCTTCCCATTAAACAAGAACTATTTGACATGCACAGAAAACCATTATTCTGTATTTAATGTACATTTTCTATCTGCAGAGGGCAGCAGTGCACTGTGTGGACAGGTGCCATTTAACTTCTTTAAGTGAGTATTCTTTGTTAAGGAAAGCATGGTGTGTTTAGTGATGTGTTTGACTTCCCAGTTTCAAGCTCAGTGTAAAAAATCATATTGTCGAATCACATTAACTACATTGACTACATGTCACTTTGGGTCATGCTTGGTCATTTGGTTACACTCCGAGTCTATAAATGTGTAAATGAAGATATCAGATGAGGATAAACTCTTGGTGGTGAATAGCATATTTTCAGGCTCTGGATTCATGTTGACACTGAAGCACAATGCTGTCTTTATGGAGCGTGGCACAGACTGCATATTGTTCCGGGTTAGGAGCAAGGGCCATGCCTCTTTGTGAAATGGGTCAGGTCTGGGAAGGAGTTAACATTTGGCTATGTCAGCAGAACGATTTGATTTGATAATTCCCATAGACATCTGAAGCTCTAGGAAAGGGGCTTTTTCAAATGCACTAATTATCCCATGGGCCATTGTTGGGGATGAGATGCCAGACATTTGTAGGGTTAGTTTGGATGTCAGCGTAGTGCTCATTTCAATTAGGCTCAAATGCAATAGGAAACACCCCAAATAGACTCCCTGGACACTTTATGGGGACACCTCTTTTTTGCTTTGCAGTGATAATAATCTCATCAGCCTAATGTGTAATCAAACAAGCTGGTATACATTTGCTGTGAGTTACTGTATGGCCATTGTTTTCAAACCATTCAACAGGACCTTTTTACCACAAACTGTCTCAAGCCTCTTCACTAAAAATGTTTTGTTAGAGGCTCAGCACGGTATGAGACAAATAAGACAATCGGGATAACTCTACTTCTGGAAATCTCTACTTTCCAGAAGTAGAGTTATCAAAAATTAGGTAAAAAACAACAACAAGAACAACAACAAAAAATCTCTAATTCTAATTAAACATCAGTGAGTCATTTTTAACTAGTATATTAAAATTAAATTTGAATAAAATTAAGGTACAGGCTTTAGCAAAAATAATAATGCAAAAATAATAAAATAAATAAAATAATGAAAAACTCCTTGAGACGCAGCACCTTTTTCAAGGGGGACCAAGTGTGTGTCCAAAAATTGTGATTACACAAACAATTGGAAACCCATCCAAAATTGATAATAATCTTGTATGGATGCATTCCCAGACAGGGCATGGTTTCAACAGGCAGCCCTAAAGGAAAAATAAAACATTGTGTTTGTAATGTGCAAAAAGATTTAGTCAAAGCTCAAAGTAAAACTAAGATTAAATGTTTAGGGTCTATCATCAAATCTGGACTCACTTCAAATATGCACTGTAGACAATGCTACATGAAAGCCTAACATTAAGCTGTATTTCATAAAACAAAGCATGCGGTTAAGACAGACCATTGTGTGGTGTCGGTGACCTCCAGTAACCTCTCTGCATACTTTGATAGGCAAAAGAGCATTTCATATAACTGGTTTATACAAATTTACTTAACTGATACTGAAGAATTATTGCATCAAAGTTTATTTTTAGGTTAATAGGTGCAACTTAATGGTATTGGGACAGAATGTTAGACAGAAATGCAGGCCACATGTAGGTGTAAAGTTTCTTCCTGGCTCTGCAGTTAAGGGAAGCACCATATGGGAATGTGGTTGTGCATATCCTACTCCTGGGGGCGGGAATAACTCTGTGATGTCATCCATCCTCGGTCCGGGTGATCCTGTCCCGACCAATCCGAGCTGGACAAGGAGGATTCCAGGGGGAGGTGGTCAGTGGATGATTAAATAGAGGGGGGAGGGTAAGAAAATCAGGCCTGGGAAATATTGGTGTAAGTATTTCTATAGTACTCTCCCAAGCCAGAAATCTGTCCTTCGGCGTTTATGAGTGGTGCATTCTGGTCAATAGGAGTAGATGTAGAAATCTCATAAGGCATGAGACCAGTGACATTTCAAAATCTGATGAAAGCCAAACCCTTTGCCACATCGCAGCATGTTGTCTGCCTTTTTGAGTTGATATTTGTCAGACTGGGAACATGATAGAAATTAAGAACTTTTTATAAGAAACAATATAAATGTAATTGTATGCATGCATTTTGTTGTCTTTTTCTCTTTCTTCTGCGTGGGATGATTGATGAGTCACTTGTGCAGCTATTCTCATGCACGTTTATTTTGAGAAGAAAAACCTTAGTTCCTATTACTCACAATGATGTTATGGTTCCTCAAAATCCCACAATATCATAACCCATGAACACTATGGAAGTCCAAGATATTTTAACTTCCTTCTCATATTTTTAAACTTCTACTTTCTCCAGAGCCACTATGAGAACAGGAGACAGTTCACTTTTGTGGGGCAAAAATACTAAAGAATTAATCATATTTCAAAGGTTGATCAGTTTGTCATCAAGGCTGCACAATTTTAGAAAAAATATATTTTTATTTTATTTTTTTAGCATTGCAATTAGATTTGAGATTTAAGTAGGAGTCCATACCAGCTTGTCAAAGCCTGATCTCATCAAATCTCAGAAGCTAATCAAGGCAGGTCCTGGTTAGTACTTGGATGGGAGACCACTGGGAATTCCAGGTGTCACAGTGGGGCACCAGTCACAAAAACTGTCGTTGTGTCCTTAAGCAAGACACTTCACCCACATTGCCTAGTATGAAAGTGGAGTGTGTGTGAGTGTTGGCGCAGATTGGCAGCCTCGCTTCCGTCAGTCTTCCCCAGGGCAGCTGTGGCTACAAAAGTAGCTTACAACCAAGTGTGGAGTGAATTAACAATGAACTGTAAAGCGCTTTGGGTGTCATGAAAGGCACTATATAAATGCTATGAATTATTAAATTATTCATTCAGAGTGCATATTTTATCAATCAATCAATAAATCAAAATTTATTTATAAAGCACTTTTCATATGAAACAAATAACAAAGTGCTTTACAGTGATTAAAAATAACCCACAGGTGGAAATTAGCATTTTTGCTATAACCTGGCACCATGCATCTTTCTTTTGTTTATTCCAAAGGTCAATGAAATGTTGTGCATTGTCCCTGTGCAAATAAGCCATACCATACATTTCCTTCCTTCCACCCACCCAGCCCCCCACAGATACTAACATGCTAAAATATATAAAACTACGCATAGTAAAAAGGGGAGGCAGAATACAGGCGAACCAGTTGAGAGAGCACCATCAGAGGAGCCGTCTACACCAAGAGCAGAGAGCCATCCACTGCCACCAAGAACCGCCATAGGGCCCAGGGAAGAGATGAGGCCCAAGCACCATTCCCCCACCAGGACACAGGGCCCAGGGGAAAGATGAGGCCCAAGCACCATCCCTCCACCACGACACAGGGCCCAGGGGAGAGATGAGGCCCAAGCACCATCCCCCCACCAGGAGCCCACAGGGCAGACCTTGGCAGCCGCAGCCGATCACTGCTCCCAGTGCAGAGGGCTCTTACAGAAGGAGCACTGGGAATCCTAAAAATGATAGATGAAGTGATGGGTTCGTAAGGTAAAAGCAGTTCTGAAAGATAAGAAGGCCCAAGACCATTAAGACATTTAAAAACCAGTAAAAGAACTTTAAAATCGATCCTGAAACTCACAGGGAGCTAATGCAGTGATTTTAAAACCGATGCAATGTGGTCCTGCTCTCTGGTCCTAGTTAGGACACATGCTGCTGAGTTTTGTAATAATTGCAAACCTGAAATACTGTTTTTGGGAAGAGCAAACAGTTGTCAGCAGGGCATAACAGTAGTCTATTTGACTGGTGATAAAAGCATCAGTCTCTCCGTGTTGGCCCGAGAGAGAATGGGGCGGACTCTAGCTATGTGATAGAAACCTATTTTTGTGATGTTCTTAATTTGTGGGATAAAAGTCAGCTCAGAGTCAAAAATGACCCCCAGGTTTTTCACATTGAAGACTTTGAGGAGATGGGTTAAAAGACTGTGATTGTAGTTTGGGTAAAAGTTTCTCTCTCTGGGCCTCAGGACCGATGACTTTTAGATAGGAGCAGAGAAGAGTCTGAACTTCTAAAGCAGTAATAACTCCATAGACCTAAATGATTAACAGTATATAGTTTGATGTTTTTCAAAACATTTTTGTGTACAGTGGTTACTCTAATTTAAATAATTGCAGTCTTTGTGATGTAATAATTACACCTACTCACTGACAGAGCAGTTAACCTGAATGATATGAGAACACTGGTCAGTGTTTCTGACCAGATTTCATTGGTGATTAAATAAAATGTGCTTTTTATTTGAACAGAATTTTAGTTCTAGGGATGTGTTATTGGTACTGGTATCGGTCTATAGGGAAACCTTTGCCGATATTGGGGACAAATATTTTTACTGCCTGGCCCCAGTCTCTATGTGCCCATGTGTGTTTCCCAGTTTGTGTCAGGGCACCCGATTGTCTTTTTGAAAAGACTAATGAATACAAATATGGCTGTACAAAATCATGCAACCAATAATCTTGTAGCCCAAATAAATATGTTTTGTTATTATTTTTTACAAAAAGTTATTTGTGAACTTTACTACAATTTAAACTATGTAGCATTTTGGGTGATTGTCTCCATGGAGATGTTACTGCTTTACCTGGAATATTCCACAGTGTGTTACTGTCTTTTTTATTTATTTATTTATTAAATTACAGGTGTTTTTATTTCCTTAAATTACCTTAAAAATATGCATTCTCTAAGCAGGGTCTGATCTGTAATTTGGCTTTGTGGTGCATACTTGTTTAATACTATACTGTGGAACATTCTAGGCAAATCAATAACATCTCTATGGAGACAAGCAGGTGATGGAGCCTCCACCAGAAAAGTTACATAGTTCACCTTCAAGATACATTTGGGGTCCTTGCTGTGGATTTTAAAAATGCAAATTTTTTTGCAAATATCATCAGCAACAGCAACAAGCCAAATAACAGATATCGGCTTAAAATTCTATGTCAGCCCATCACCACTTATTTCACCTAGTAATAATTCATAAACAACTATCTCTTCATTACGCTGTTCTCCAACGTATTGTACAAATACTAGGTAATAATAATAATAATAATACATAAGCAGTCATTATGCAGTTTTTGAAATTTGAATCGTTCTGAGCTAGTATACTCTTTTAATAGTGTAACTCTTTAGCCCCTACATGTCTGAATCTGCCTTCTGCAGTGTCAGTGTCAGTCACATCTCTGCGCTGAGTCTCGGCTTGAACTCGGCACATTCCAGCTCACGCCACAGGTACGAACCGCCGGAGATAACAGAGGTTCATGAAATGGGATGAACAAGAGGACTGCTGCAGAAGACAATGTAAAGTACTGAAGATCCATCAATGAGGAGGAGACCATGAGGGTTCAGTACCATTGGCTGCTGCTGATACTGCTCCACTGGCATGAATGTATGACAGGTACAGTGGCATGTAAAATTTGGGGGAATGTGTGGGGGTCATGGTTAAGGGTGAGGGGAGGGAGGACCCTACAGTGGGGCTAAAGAGTTACACTATTAAAAGAGTATACTAGCTCAGAAAGATTCAAATTTCAAAAACTGCATAATGACTGCTTCATCATGAATAAAAGTCATTGTATTGCATAGATATGTAGGTTCAGGTTGCAATGGTAAACTAACCCCCTTTGAGGAATGAAATGTCTGAACTTGTCCACAAAGGAATGCTAATATGCACATTCTTAAAAAAAAAAAACAAGGCCAATATAGACCAAGAATATACTTAGATTGCTTTAATACAGGCTTTCACATTTATTAGGTCACAAAGGTGAGAATGTAATGATAGTGCATGTTTGTGCCAGGGTTTGTAATTGCCGTGTTCAGGTACTTTCTTGTAAATAAGAGGTAATTACAGAGTGAGTGACTGAATGCAAGCCCTGTGTAAACATGCATGGATCAGATGGTAGACATGAGTGAAGGCACAGCTTGAAAGGTGATGTCAAGTTTCCCCATGAGGTAATATCAGTACATTGTAAGCTAGGGTGTTAGCAATTGCTCTCAGTCAGCTCTCAGAGTAGATGAGCAATAATCAGTGGTGGAACATAACTTCATAATTAAATAAAATATTAATTTCAGTTTTAGTTGTAGAAGTAGTTGTTTTGCTAGGGTTGGACAATAGCACTGTGATCGAAATTGAATTTAGGCTCTGAAAATATTTTTGCATATTGTACGCTCCTACATTTATTGAGATTTCACAGTAGATTTGACACTACAACAATTATGGTGTCCTGTGAAAAAGGCACATGTAATATTGCTTGATTTTTTTTTTTTTTTACACTGGACCACATGTCTGCAATAAAGATCTATTTATACTATTGATGTGAGAGAGGTGGTTTAGTTGGAACTATAACAGAGCTGATTTGTGCTGTTAAAGAAGTCTCACACACAGGGGCATGGGACTGGGGGGTATTCTAATATTCATTTTTTCATCAGACAGTTGTACTTAAGGCCCTGAATTTGGTGCTGCAGCCCTGCTCACAGACATAAACACACAAGCTAGCATAAGCCAGCAGTTTTTTGTTTTTGTTTTTGTTTAGTCACTCTTACCTTTTTAATGAAAACTCCTAAACAAGAACATGAACGCTCGTATTGATCACAGGCTCCTGAAAATGTGTTGACTATATCTATTTTGTGTTTTGTGTTTGTCTTGAGTTTCTTAGCGTTTGAGTTTCAGACTATTTTAAGACTTTTTTGTCAATGTTTGCTAATGTGTGCATAGTGTCACCCTGGTAAATGCTACATGTATGTGATGTATATAATATTGACATTTAATATGCATCCTTCTTCCATTTGTCATTTGTCAGGAGCCTTGCGAGCCATCAGTCCGTACATCAAACACTATGAAGGCTTGTCCTACGACAGAGAGGATCTTCACAGGAGGCATCTGAGAGCCACCAGGTCCACCCAGGACACAGCTCTGCATCTGGACTTTGTTGCCTTCCGAAGGTGAAATATCAAATTCCAGATGAAAAACAACATTAGATCTTCAGACATGACACAAACACAGGCCAGGAATCAGCAGTCCTGTCTTTGATCATCTGCAGTAAATAATAGACTTACAGACATAGACATATCTGTGAAATGTTTGTGTTTATTACAGACAATTTTGCCTGCGATTGAGACGAGATGCTGACATTTTTTCACAAAACTTCACATTGACAAACGAGAATGGTTCCACATTAGCTGATCTTTCCCACTTATATTCAGGAACATTAGAAGGTGGGCTTAACATGATATTTTCAATTTATGCATATATATTTAACCCAATAACATAGTCTCTCGCCTTGTTTCAGGTGAAGATGATTCATCCTGTCATGGCTCTGTGATACAGGGGCAGTTTGAAGGCACCATGCACACGTCCAATGGGACCTATCATGTAGAATCAATGGAGAGATACCATAACACAACAGACCACCATTCTGTAATCTACCATGAGGACGACCTGGGTAAGAACAACTGCAGTAGAGATTTCTTAAACCGCAGTGGAGCCCTTCCAGCATTACCACATGACATCACAAACTCAGCCTAAATATGCAGGATTTGTCTGTCAAACATGTGTGAATGAACAAAACACAACTCCAGGTAGGTTTTTGATGAGGAAACGTAACATAGATCAGAAAATAGTGTAATATGGACCCTTTAAAGCTGAATTTTTTTTCCTAATCATTCAGAAATGTCCTATAACCCCAGCTGCAGCTGCATTTTCTGGCCCATTCTTTACTACAGCAGACCTCCCCTGCTAAATCATTGCCCCCGACTCACCCTCCCTCAGACAGAGACCCTGAAATATTGAACATTCATCACACACGACTTAAACCAAACCTTTGATGCTTTCTGTAACCTGTAACTGAGGTCACCACAGCTCAATGAATCCAGCGCAGTATTGTTAAGTGTTAGATTATTTCAATGGCTATGTTGGGCACCAGCCAAAAGTAAAAGAGGCTCAGTGTGGTGGCTTTAGCTGCAAAGGGCTGAGGTGAAATAAGGACAAACTAACAAAAGAGGAAAAACGTAGTAAGGTGATGGATTCATTTAGTTTCACAGTAGGACTTGTATTAACAATAATTTTAGAGACTGGTTTGTTTTCATGAAGACGGATTAGTCGTATTTATTTACAGCTGTTGTACTTGTACTTGGCAAACATTTTCCACGAAACTCGGTGACAAGGAAACTACATCAACAGGTGCTGCGTTTGTTTTCGACTGAGACTGCCGTACTCCCCATGTTTCCCGCCATTTTTCCTGTCTCTTTCCACGTTGCATTACAATAAACAGGCTTATGAAATGGCTGCATCCTGTTCTTAAGTCTTGGCGTTCAGCATCACTACAACACAATTGATGCTGTAGGAAAAGGGATATAGTCTGGTGCATGGCTCCTTAGGTAATTTCTATTTTATTCTATTGTTGTTTTAAGACAACAAAGAGTACGTATTTTCTCTCTCTCAGGAGACGCATGAAGTGAATTAAGAAACATTGTGCCCGGATACTAAGTATCCTGAGGGCATTTAGGGACAGTCGTTCCACTGTGGTTAAATGTCTGGTTCCACAAAGCCAAGCCGTTGCATCACTAGGTGGAAAAGGCCATGTTGTATCATTATTTTGGAAATTACAACTAGTTCGCAAACAGTGCTGTTTACTTTATGAAGTCATAAATACTTTGGGTTCATCTTTAAAAATATATATATATATAGCCTAGCTCTGTACTCTAAGGAATGACTATGGCTAAGACTTTCTCCCATAAAGAAATATAATTCTTAAATTAAAGTGAACCTCATGTAATAATATTTTAATAAGCACTGTTGTGATCCAATCGTGTCACTTGTCAGTCACAGTTGGTCAAACCTAAATTCACTGGTCATACCCAGTCTTACACATTAAGGAATTTTAATTATACAGATTTTACAGTATCAAACTACTTTCTCACATCTATTTATTTGAGGCCTGGACGAACTCTTGGTGTTGAATCATTAGTCTTGATGTACTTAACATTTCTGCTTTTCAAAATATATTTCTCTGCTCAGTCCTCTCATGAAAGAAGTGGCTGAAAAGCTACTTTATTCAATGTTATCTGAAGTGTGGAATTTTAGAAAGCAAAAGTAAACAGGGTTTTCTTTGTACACTACTGAACAAATTGTGCCTGTTTATAGACTTAATATAGCCTAAATATTTTTGCATTGCACTATGCATTTATTGTTTGTATTGTTAAACTTCCTATTTTATTGCTATTCCTCTAAGACTAAGTATTACATTATTATTACATTATTACATGTATTACAAGACATTGACATTGAGGAGAGAATGTAACTTTTGGGAAAGTGTTTTATGGCAGTTGTTGTAGATTAATCTTGTGTTTGGAGAAGAAAGCCTTGATTACAAATGTGGTCACACTCACCTCAAATGTCTCTTGCCAGATTAAGTGTGGCAGAATCAGAAAATGTCTGGAAATAATTCTGGTGGTGGTTCGTGGCCAGGCAGTTGGGATTATATTTCCTGCCGCCTCTCATGCCATGTACAGAAAGGACAGCATGTTTCTGATTGGCTGACGGGTTTGCAGAAGTGTGGTGTGATCCAATCATTTGTTTTCTGTCACTCACTGTGGTCTATGTCCAATACAGAAGGAAAGCTACATTCCCTAATGCTTCAAGTACCTCCAGGGGTTATATGGGTCACTAATTAACTGGCAAACCCTCATTCTGCCACTCCAGTAACATGTGAGAGGGATTAAGGTCATGTGACTTTCTGTAACCAATGGAATGTCCACAACAATAACCCAAGGTATTTTAAAATTATACAGATTTTCAGCATTAATTAACTACCATGTGACTGTAAACACATGCAGTAAGCCCTTTTTGGCTTTCAGTTGCACCAAGAGGGCAGTGTACATCAGAGCAATGCCCGTGTCACTGTTTCTTCATTATTTGTACAATTTGAGCAACAAAGACATTCAGGACTATAATAAAGGACTGTGAAATGTAGCTAGTCTGAGTGTGTAAGCAAAGAGAGGTGGGTGATATGCCAAATCAAATTAAAAAACAAATCAATTTTTTCTTAGCGCCAGATCACAATTTTGTTTTTATCATGATTCATGTAGTCTACTCTATTGACTTTAAGAGCCATGGAAAGTAATTTGCTTCTTCTGTGAGTTCAGTGAGGTCATTCTTCAATGTGATTGGTTAAAGCCGCCTGTCGTTCACTCAGAGCCTTACAGAGGCCGCACTGTGGAACTCAACAGTGACCACATAAACTAAAAAAATTAACTATTAAGAGTTTAAAGGCATCGGGAAGGCTAACCAGCTATGTGCTAACTAAAATCCATAACTTGGTTGTTTTCAGTCCAAAGCACCTTTAATCTGCAAGATTTGGCAAAATGCTTAATTTAAAATTATAGGTCTTGTAGTTACCACATAGCTGATTAACCCTGAGCAAACTTTTGATTTTCAACTTTTTTTTTCATAAGGTCTATGAGAAAAATGAATGAGAAATTTAGTTTCGGAATTGAGGGTGCGCAGTCACTGTTCCATAGGGTGAAAAGCTGCATTAAACAGAGGAGCACTGAATTACAGTTATCACAAAAATAGCAGATGTTCACATGAATCAGATCACAATTCAGTGTGTATCATCATTTTGCCCAGCCCCACTAGCAACTACTTGTATTGGTGCCAATTCACTATTCATTCATTCATTCATTCATGTATTGGTTTCATTCATTATGGTTACCCACTTGAGATGATGAATTCTGTTTTCAGTGATTTTTATCTTGTGTCAAAAGCTGAAGTCCATCAAACGTAGCACATTTTCAGTCTGTGCTGTATTTTCTAATGTCCTTGATGTTCAATGACCTGCCTCTTTGACGTAGTTTAGATAACGCACACTGCCAGTCTTAAAACACACATATTTTTTGCTCAAAACTTTCTAACACTTTTGTTATCTTATTAGCACCCACACTGTACACACACTTTAAATACACAAAGGTTAGTTGCTAGTTTTCCATTCTGTGCCAATTGTATTTTATAAACTGTATGTCTTGTCTGTCTCATTTCTGACAATTACATTGAGTTTGACTTCTAACCCCAATACAAAAATGTAAAAGCATGAAAAAAGCACAGTCTGGTGTTCCAGGATGATTCAGCAAAAATTTGTTTCTAAAAGTGAACTCACACTTTCAGGGCCTTTGTCCAACTTAAACTTTGAATACATCACACTGTTGTGAAATAGGTTATAAGTTATATTGCTTACTAGGTTAAGCGGCAGATGAAAATCAAAGCATGAAGCAACTATTTGCACAATCCCTGTATAATTGTACAATGCCTTGCAAAAGTATTAGCCCCTCCTTGAGCTATGACCTTTTGCCACATTTCAGGCTTCAAACTAAGATATAAAATTTAAATTTTTTGTGAAGAATCAACACCAAGTGGGACACAGTTGTGAAGTGGAATGAAATTTATTCAATATTTTAAAGTCAATACTTAGAACCACCTTTTGTCTGCATCAGTTTTGCACATCTAAAGTCTGAATTTTTTGCCCATTCTTACTTGCAAAATAGCTCGAGCTACGTAAGGTTAGATGGAGAGCATGTGTGAACAGCAGTTTTCAGATCTTTACACAGATTTTCATTTGGCCATTCTTACCTGGATATGTTTAGTTTTGAACCATTCCGTTGTAGATTTTGCTTTATATTTACGATCATTGTTGTAAAGTCTTAGGTCTTTTGCAAACTCCAACAGGTTTCCTTCCAAAATTGCCCTGTATTTGGCTCCATCCATCTTTCCATCAACTTTGTCCCTGTCTACACGGCAACGTTGTGGAGTGAATCTGATAAAGTTTTTTATCGTTTCGGTCTCGCGTCCACATGGCACCAGCGTTCTGGGTACCCCAAGAAAAAAATCCTGCGTTGCGTTGTTGTGTGAATGTAGCCTTTATCTATCTTCCCTGTCCCTGCTGAAGAAAAGCAGCCCCAGACCATGATGCTGCCACCACCATGTTTGACAGTGGGGATGATGTGATCAGGGTGATGTGCAGTGTTAATTTTACACCAAACAGCGTTTTGCATTTAGCCCAAAAAGTAAAATTTTGGTCTTGTTTGACCAGAGCACCTTCTTCCACATGTTTGTGTCTCCCAAGTGGCTTGTGGCAAATGGGACTTTTTGTGGTTTTCTTTGAGAAATGGCTTTCTTCTTAGCACTCTTCCATAAAGGCCAAATTTGTGCAATGTGTGACTAATAGTTGTCCTATGAACAGATTCCCCCACCTTAGCTATGGATCTCAGCAGTTCAGTGACCATTGGTCTTGGCTGCATCTGCTCTGGTTAGTGCTCTCCTTGTTTCATCTGAAAGTTTAGAGGTATGACCGGGTCTTGGTAGGTTTGCAGTGGTCTGATACTCTTTCCATTTCAATATGATTGATCGAACAGTGCTCCGGGAGATGTTTAAAGCTTGTGAAATCTTTTAATATTCTAATTTTGCTTTAAACTTCTCCACAGTTTTATCCCAGATCTGCCTGGTGTGTTCCTTGGTTTTCATTATGCTGTTTACTCCCCAATATTCTTTTAACAGAGCAGGTGCATTTATACTGAGACTGGATACACACAGGTGGACGCAGAAATTTATCATCATCAGTCATTTAGGACAATATTGGGTCATTCAGAAATCATCAGGGAACTTCTAGAGTCGGTTGGCTGCACTGAGAGAAAAGGGGATGAATAATTTCGCACCACCAACATTTTAGTTTTTTATTTGTAAAAAAAAAAAAAAAGTTAAAATATCGTACACATTTCGTTCCACTTCACGATTGTGAAATCAAATTTTATATGTTTGTGTTTGAAGCCTGAAATGTGGCAAAAGGTCAGAAATGTCAAGGGGGGCTAATACTTTCGCAAGGCACTGTAAATAGATCAATTAAAGCCAAGTTTGAATGTCTGATTTACTTTAGGATCAATGACAGACTTTACCCCAAATCACACTTCACATTCTGTACGGACACACTCTCTCATAAGTCACATGACAACATTTATGATACCTTAAATTGGTTTGTTTACTTATTTATTTAATGTTTTTTATTTTTTTATTTTTTTTGTAGTGCTGCCATCCAAAAGAAGCAAAAATGCAAGTTTTTGTGCTGCAGAACACATGAAGCTTCTTGGTCTTGGACCTTCACTAACTGAAGTAGGTAGCTGTAGTAATGGTAGTTTTACAGGTTTTTCTATTGTTCTATGTGTTTATTGTGTCCCTGCTTATTATCATGTGATCATGTAGTATAAAAATACTGCTCCTGGAGAACAATAAAAGGCATTTCCCACAACATTTGCCAAATGATTTAACAGACTGGCCCTGTGGGAGTCTTGTAATTATTGGTTTACCTTTGCTCAAATAGGTGGTGTTCCCAACTTCCACTGTCAACATTAGTGGCCTTGATAAAGATCCATTTTTAACATGTACACAACATTTCCATCCTCACTTGCCTAAACACTTTAAACAGATGTTTCCGCACAGTAACAATCCACACAGATCCCTGTATAATGTGTTATTAAAGTCCAATGAGCTCATGTTTTAATTTGCCTTTCACATGACTGAAGTATTAGTCAGTAACTCATTGAGATGCCCCTTACCCAATACATGTCATTACTGTGTTGTCCACAGGAGGCAGCAATGAGCCGCTCCAGGAGGACAGTGGACGAAGCAAATACCTGCTGCCTGCTCCACTTCCACGCAGATCACCTGTACTTCAGAAGATTTAAGTCTGTGGAGGCTGTAGTGGCACAGGTACCATATACTGACAACGCTACATAAGTAGTTCTATTGTATTTAAAGGTGTAACTTTTCTGATGGAAGATCCAACACCTGCTTCTCTTTATGCTTTGCCAGACATTTTCCCCAGTATGGCAGTAAATTTAATCTAATCAGTGAAATATTCCAGATCATGTAATAACTCCATAGAGACAAGCACCAGAAAAGTTACAAAAAGTTACATAGTGCACCATTTGCTAAAAAAGTACATCCCAAAAAAAAAGGAAAATGCAAAATGCCCCAGAAGAGTACCATACAGGTTCTGACATCATTCAGTATAAACACAGTGAGGAATGCCTCTTATTCCGAGGCTAAATGATGGCTGAAAAGCTTGTCTCATCTCTATCTGTCACTTATGCCCATTATACACATTATGTATGCCACAATGGTAGTTGACTCAGTTCAGGAGCAACATGTGGCAGCCTCTTTCGTGTAAATTGAATTAAGCGTCACTGCGACTTACCGGTGTTTGGGCCACAGAGTTGGAAATAAAACCTCCACAGGATTTCCTTGGTTGTTTGACGGGGATTGGATGCTTTGTTTACAAACCTTGAACTGAGTCTTTGAGGCTATGAGTGGGGCGAATGTTGCAATCAAATTGTTAGTGAATTGTTAGTCTAAGATGAAAACAAAAGCAAAGACCTTTGCAGGATATTGACTGATTAATTGGCTTTCCTATTCAGATCATGTCTGTACAGTATGAACCCTGTGGCTTTTATATGACATCAAATTATTTATTTACTCAAATAGTAAGTTGCCATGGGCACATTAACCACTATGTAATTCATACCTAGAAGTTTCCACTGCAACAAACACTGTGGAACAAGTAACACATTGGGTCCATCTTTAAAGGCGCATTGTGTAACTTTTCTACTGGAGGGCCTGTCAAACACTTTTCTCTGTTGAGATGTTGGAGATTGCTTTGTCTGGAATGTTCCCTGGTATGGTATTAAACCTTTCTATCTTCATGGAGACCAAACCAGGCCAAGATACAGGTATTTCTGAGTTATAAAGCCACCTGTAATTGAATACATGTAAGGCAGATCTGTTTAATGTCATACTGTGGAACATTCCAGGCAGAGCAATCACATATTCATAGAAACAAGCAGACGACTGCCCCCCAAGCAAAAAGTTACACAGTGCACCTATAAAGTATCTGTCCTTCATAACCAAATCCAATGAATGCAAATGAAAAGCTGAAGCAAATTACAGTTTATGCTTTCATTCTTAAATCAAGCCTTTTTTGGTAACAAACCTATTATTATTACACTAATCATGTAAAAAAAAATGCATTTCTCCATTCATTCGTTCAGGAGAAAAATGTGCAGCTCTTGACTTTCAAATGTGATGATCAGGGATGAACTTGATGAAGTGAAAAGAAACTGTGGTGTGTGGGGTCTCCTGTCCACTGGACTAGCTGCACATCCTTGGAACACCTTGGCTACCGTGCCTATTATTATTATTAGCCTGTTCACTTGTAAGTGGCGATGTTTACAAGTGAACAGGCTAATAATAATAATAGGTGCACAGTGATACGACTCGAGAGAAAATAGCACCAAGCGATTTAGACTTCTGACTTTTTCGTGGGCAACTGTTTTGTGATGCAAATACTGTATACCACTTTTTGGACAAATATTGTTTTGAGGAGAAAAATAAGCTTAATGTCCCGGCTAACTTGCCGGACCTACTTTCGTCAGCGCCAGAACCAGGCAGAAACTCGGCTCAGAGGACACTGTCAGGGGTAAGCCAGTGTTAATGCACGACACTGCTGAAGGGGATGCCATACAGATTCACATCAAAAAACCCAAACTATCCCTTTAAACCACTATACTTTTGCTGTATAAAGAACTATATTGTGGTGTGATAGCATTTCACTTAATTGATTGAAATCAGACAGAATCTGTGTATTCGAGCTTTAGAACAGTGGAGAAGAGCTTCACATTAAAAAGACATATTTCACTGACAATTAGAAATGACTGAATCTCAATCTCAAACAAAAGTTGATAAAATTCTGCTGCCCTATTACTAATAAAGTTTTAAACGTACTACTCATCTCAGCTTTTAGACCAGATGACATTGTGGTGTGAGAGCATTTCACTTACTTGAATGAAATCAGACATATTTTCTGTGCATTTAAGGTTTGGGAGAAGTGGAGTTAAAAGTACAACACCTTCTCATGAAATCCCTTTAGCGACAACTACACCTGTTTAATTACATCATCAGAGATTGTCGAAATTAAAATGCAATAAAGCCAAAACAAATCTTTCTCATTGGCCTGGTTAACACTCCACATATGTGCTTGTTTCATTTATGAGTAACAGCACATAACACAGTCTGACCGAATGTTGATGTATTTTAGCAAAAGTTAGCGTCCTGATGCTATCTGTTCTGCTACCACCCTTTTGCCGCGGGTTAGATTCTTTCCACCCTCACACTTGTTGTCCCTGGTCCGGTGCCAGGTCTTTGTAGCAGCGTGTGAGAAAATACAGTGTAAGTGATGCCGTGATGTGATCTTTCAATGTAAATAGACAGATAGTGTTGTCACTCATGGCTGACCTGATTTTTGCTCCTGCTTTGTCCAAGATGTCAATATTTACAGTATAGAAACTCTCGGTGGGATGTATGGTAACCTGTATATCTTCTGCCTGTACCCGTGACTGGTCTCACACATGGCGCTCTAAAATGGGTCTTGCTTCACCCACAGAGCCACTTATAAGGATTAGCGGAATTCAGTAATGATTTCAGATCGAATTGTGTACATATTATTTTCAAACTATTTTCAAGCAAAACTGTAATAAAAAAAAGTGCAGGGCCCACCCAGTCAGAAAGCATGTTTTACACCCATAGACTGTATAAAGAAGTGGACTAAGGGAGTGTTACATCACCCATCGTGTTTGGCTCTAGTCAAATGTAGCACTTATAGGAGTAAATTGGAGCCAGAGACGAAGCAGCCGGAAGCGCACCCATGCTCACTTCCTCTTTGGAACGCACCACCTAACAGATTATGTCCATTTATATACAGTCTATATTTACAGTCCATATGAAAAATGCTAGATAAGTAAATTTAATCCAATCCAATCCAACTTTATTTCTATAGCACATTTTATAAACAGAGACAGTTTCCAAAGTGCTGCACATAAAATCAGTAGAACTGATAAATAAAGTGCTAATAATACAATCACTAAAAACAAAAGCAATTATAAAAACATTACTAAAAAAGCAATAAATAAAGTGATAATAATAAAATAACTAAAAACAATAAAAACACAGAGGACCACACAACTCATGCGGGATTAAAAGCCAGAGAATAAAATGCCATACTGTGGAATTTTGCAAGAACACCAATAACATCTCGATGGACCCCAGATACAGATCAGGTGGAAAGCAACAATACAAACAAAAACAGTGTTTGATCTTATATATAAGTTCATCAAGTTTTTCATGTTAAGGTATTTTTTCTTTCAGGTTGGTTCCTACATCCGAGCAGTGAATGACATCTATGACAAGGCCGACTTTAATGGGATTAAGCTGATTAACTTCAAAGTCAAGTCTCTTCATGTAAGACTGTAAATCTGACATAACTCGAACATCATGGATAATAGATTACTGACTAGTGCACTATAAAACTTAACTCTGTTTGATGAAGGTGATGACTGAAGAAGATACGAAGAACCCACTACAGCGGCTCTACATTGGCCCAGAGAAGCTGCTGAGCCTCTACTCTGAAAATAACTGGGGCAACTACTGCCTGTCCTACCTGCTCACAAACCGTGACTACAGTGGAGTGCTCGGGCTGGCCTGGGAGGGCAAGAACGGTGAGGAAAAAACAACACACAAATATCATTCACGTTACATGTATTGACCTATGACTATGGTAGCAGGCCTGATGGTTCTCTCATTGGCTCCTTACTGGGGCTTGTTTGACCAGCTTCAGATCAGTATTGTAGATCTTTATTCATTTACTTTGTTAATGGTGGTAAACTGCAGTAACCACAACTGCCCTGGGGTTGTCCAGAAGCATGGCTGACCACCATGGATCACTCACACAACACATTCAAACTTAGGCAAGGTGAGTGTAAAGTATTAGTCTGTCCCTGTTGGGAAGTACATCCTTTACATTCGACTGGTTCTTCTTTTCCACTGGAGCTAACTGTCAGATCTCAGATCTCGAGGTTAGTTTTGGGAGTACCTAACTGGAGGTTTTAACCTACTGTGCATGTTTTGGGCAGCAGACACCACTAGACAGAGCTACGATCTGAACACCAAGATTTTATGGGTAAATGTTCTAACCATTGAATCACCTCTGCTGTGTGTTGTGTTATGTGATAACACATTGGTTTGCCAAAAGGTTAAGTGTAACTGTATAGAAATATATCATCACATTAATAGATTTTAAGTTTGAGACATTTCATCCAACAAATAAAGAGAGCCAATAGAATAATACAGGAGCTCTGACTTTAGTTGGCTATGTTATTGTAAAAATTATTTAAAATGACATTATTTGTAATTTATTGTAATTCATCCATAAAATACATCATAAATAATAATATCTGACTGGCTATTATGACAATACAAATACAGATTTGTTGATAGATCATGTCTCATTTCTGTGTGTAGCTTTAAATCTGTCCAAGCTCACCTCCCTCTGCAGCTTCTTGTGAACTTTCCAAAAGCCACATTTAAAACTCCACAATCAGAAAACTATGAGACCAGCGAAACAGCTCTAATGCAGATGCAGAATCATGGCTATCTGTGAGGATTTGAACTGTGAAAATGCCATATAAAAAAAAACACACATTAACTGACACTGGCAAGACTTACCTGCACACCTACAATTGTTCAGTTGTTTTAAAATAAACTACAAACAGCATGTTAAAATATCATTTGTATGACTTTTTCTAAACCAAATTCCACCCAAAAAGAAGAGCCATGGAAGACCCCCTGTTTGAGCCATGTTATACATGCAGTGTTTGGCCTGTGAAGACAAAAACAAAACGTGAGTGCAATCCTCAATTAAAATTCCTCAGTGGTTCAACTGTGTAGTGGCCAGTGTCTCTCCCACTGAGTTCCAATTGCATTTAAATATGCTGATAACAAAAGAAGGTACAAAATATATAATGTATGAAATTATAATTAAAAAAATATGATAAATGCAATCAATAAAAAGTAATAAAACGTAATGTGGAAAATGAGATGTAACACAGTCCCTATATTATTTTAAATAACTATATTAATGCATGATTGTATAAGCTATATGAAAATATGGGATTTGGTGTAAAATTAAGTAGATATTGCAATTATAAGCTGCTCTGCTTGATCATGTGACATATTCTGAGCATTTGATTGGCTGAACTGAGGGGTGTGAAAGCAGACCACCTCAACTGACATGTGATTAGACCTTAATGAACCTTTGACTCTCGCATAAATATAAACAAGAGCCTAGGCGTCTTAGCAGTGTTTGGTGACCACATGCCTGCACATATTTCACGTGAGCAACACAAACCTGTTGCATTGTGGGTGACATTGATATGACTTTTAAATAGTCACAAGACCAAAAACAATCAGTCCAGACTTAAACTGGGATAATGTTTGACCTGGGACGGACACTATAATAAGCCACTTGAGGTTTATTGTCAGTCTTGGGCAATATAGGTTTTTTCACTGTGACAACATAAACTCAGAGACCTGCAAGACCCTGCAGCAGCATTGGAGATACCCTCACGCTCATGCACAACCCCCCCATCCATCACGGCTCTGACCTCTTCAAGGCGTCCGTCCCGTTCTACACGTCAGAGTGGGGGTTGTGCCACTTCAGTTTTCATGCAAGTGAAATTCCTGCTCCCCCTGAGACTAATAGCAACAGATGGATTTTTCCACTCAATAACCAAGTTCCTGTTTGTGTCAGGTGAACATAAAGTTCTGGATGCCACATTCAGCATTTGAAGACAATTTGCATGTGCAGCTAATCCAGGTCTTCACAAACGTTTTGGAGCATGGGACCTCTTAACGACCCCATTAGTGTTCATTGTTCCTAACGAAAAACACAAGTTTAAGATATGCAAAATGTCAATAAAACATAACAATATTATTATAAATAAATATATTGACAGTGATGTCCTGGATTCAATTAATCTGATCTGTTACAGTTCATATTTACAGATTGTTGCATGACAATTCTGATGAAATTCAGTTCAGTTCTGTGAAATCAAGGATCAGTTTGAGATTTAATTTCTCTATTATAATACAGTGATCTGGATCTGCATCTTGTTAAATGACCAAATGTGTCTCCCCCTGTCTCTACTTTCCTCATCAAATAAAATTTAATGCCAACAACATATTGAAAAAACAAATTCTGGAATCAGTGTTCAATCCACTAAAAGAATGAATAATATGTTTATTTGCCCAATACAAATCTTTTCTATCTCATGGAAATCATTTGAAGTACCGGTAAATGGAATAAGTAGTAGAGATGTGCATGTCATGCCATGAATTGAGTTGGGGTCAAACTGCGAACTTCAAACTGCTCAGAGAAGGGGAGTACAGTAAACCTGCCTTCATTTGCTTTGGAGCTACTATACTTCCAGGAATCTAGTCTGCCTGGTGTTACCAGCGGTCAGTGTACATGCTGGGCTTGTTTTTGCTCTTAAAGGTGTTATTGGCACAAATTGTCTTCTCTTTTACTATACTGTTTGTTCTGTCTCTGTTTACGGTTCCTAAAAGGGAATCTGGATCAGCTTCTTTACTAGGTGCCAGTGTTGTCAATGCGTGTCAATATTGCACCACTAAATACTTAAGAGTGTAGGAGTGTGTGCACAAATGTGTAATTCTAGTCAGCGGGTAATCTAAATAGTTGCCATGTTTATCAAGCGAGCTAGTCTTTGATTTGGGGTCTTTTCCGTGGAGACGACGTAAGGATAGGGAGGAAGTGTAAGAGATTATAGTCTGCTCTGCCAAAACCCACCACACAGCCTCCAAAGTAAAGCTCTTTCTAGGAAACCCAGCTCCTTGAATAGCGCGTCAGGGGGCCATTTTAGGTCAAAAGCACCAAATCTGCAAGCGTCTGATCCAGAATACTTGATGAACATGTGCAGGGGAGTCCCAAATAGGCGGATATACACAAGCCACCAATGCGTATTGGAATGCATGCAGTCTATTTATCCAATTCACTACATTTATCCAAACTTGCAGTGTCGCAACAAGCAAACTCTTGGCTGTTAATCCTTGAAATTTTTTTCTGTTATGTGTAGAAAAAGAAGCAGAGACGGCAATGAGAATTGGGACAGTCTAGGATTTAAAATACAACTATTAGAATTATGTGAATTATACTCAGTTGCAGGCACATGTTTAAAAAAGTACAGTTACCCAATAAATCTAGTCAATTACAGTGAATATTTGTCAATAGTTACTTTCCACCCCTGGTTATTGGTTACTCTATTGGACAGTTAGTCTCATAGTGATAGTGAGTTGTTTTTGTTTGAACTCCTATAGAAGCCTCTCACACTTCCAGGACGTCACTCATGGGCCCACTGCCTTCACACAAACAAAGACTTGTGTGTGTGATCCAGATGCCCACAGCTGGTTCCCACAGTTCTCAGTTCTAAACTCCATTTCTCCGAAACAGGACTGAATACCTTGACAGACATGCACCTTGCAAAGCATGCAGAGCCCCCCATGCACCACCCCCAGATTGCAGGCCACATTGTGTAAGTCTTGTTATGTAAAATTTCACGTGACGCTATGAGAAATGCTAAGACTTCCAGCAGTTGTAAATGGGACAACTGTGGACTGGAAAATGCAGTGGTTGATTGATTTGAGTCCATTCTCCTGGGGTAAAAAGGATTGTTGTTTGACTGTAGGTTACAGGACACTGGATATAGGGTAAGAGATATAATGTTACGTTAAATATGGCATTTGCTTTTATATGTAAAAATCTGTACTGGTCATTTGTAATAGATAATTTGATAATATTTTTGCATGCAATATAATTAATGTCTTTAAATTATTTAAACGAGTTACATGTGTTTAATACAGATGTTCATTAATGTGTATTGTCCCTAAATAAATAAATAAACATACAAACAATGTCTGTCCTGAGAAAGGTGAAAGTCCTAAGGTGTGAAACCGCTCCTGTCACTGGGCGCAGACTTGAGGTAGACTTCATGTGAACCAGTCCAGCTGTTTGTTATTATGGATGTGCTATGGAGTTATTACATAAAACCTGACAAGGGAGAAGCAGACCAGTCACTCTGTGCTGTGAGAGAGGGCCTCTGTCTGCACCTCCCTGCCCGGGCCTCAGGGGGCGATAAGGGCTCAGGGGTAAACACTGTGAAGGTATTTACAGTAGCTTAAGCCAGAGGTCAGTTATTCATTGAGATAATGCAGTGACAAGACCTGCATTTTGGTAACTGGATGTTGATTGTGCAGTCAAATGGTTTCTGCAAAAAATCACAGGCTTACGGTTCATCATGTTTAGTGTCAAATCCAGTGGAACTTCAAGATTCAAAATTCAAGATTCAAATCTTTTATTGTCATATAAAGAAACACTTAAGAATATAAAGAACGTGTAAAGAAACATGTTTCCCTGTACAATGAAATTCTTACTTTGCTGCCCACCCTGGATGCCAAGAGCATGCAAAAAATGTAAATAGATAAAACATAGATAAATAAGATAAAGAGAAGCATGTAAAAAATATAATCAAATAGAAGCAAGTTATCATTGTACTGTATTTCCTCTGTGTGCAGGTGACTGGGGAGGGATCTGCTCGCGCTACATGCAGCTGAGAAACGGGCAGTACTCAACTCTGAACACAGGTCTGGTCACCATCCAGAACTATGGGCAGTACCTGCCGCCACAACAGGTGCAGCTCACCCTCGCCCATGAGCTTGGACACAGTTTGGGAGCACCGGTCAGTGGCACCTTTGTAATGTAGGCCACATATTTACTTGACTTGTATTTAATATGTGAAAAAAATGTCCATATGACACTAAATCGATTCATCAAGGATTCTCTGAATAGTTCTGATTTTGTATTTGCATTTTGACATCACATCGAAGCACTTTTTACGTCAGTGATTGATTCAGTTCCCACTGTAGACCTTGTCCTTTATTGACTGGTTTGTTTTAAAGGAAGTCCCTGTCTATACTTATTATGTAATCTGAAAAATAGGTGTCATTCACTGTTTATTTTCCCACCTCTTATTCCGGGGTTTAGCATCCTGTTATATGACCTTTTGTGGACTTAATGCCAATCAAACATATTCTCTAATTTATATAATGGTCCATACTGCTCTGCTCCACATCACAGCTGCTCCCACCCTCTTGTTTATTTTAGCTGCACAGTTCTGTCCTTCGTGTGTACCACATTAACTGAACCTATGACGCAGGTAGACTCAATGCATCAAATGTCATTGTGCTGTTGATGCACTATTGATGATATTGTATTGTTAACAACACTGATAATGCCAACTGATATTTTTTAAAAGATGTATGTTTACTTGATTTATCCGCTAGCATGATGAGGGGCCTAACTGTGGAAACCTGGGTTCATCTGGAGGGAAAGGCCGATACCTGATGTTCCCTCATGCCTCTGATGAGGTCCGAGAGAACAATGATAAGTTCTCGCCGTGCACCATCAAACACATCAGTAAAATCCTGCATCTGAAGAAAGATGACTGCTTTGTGGGTGAGAACCTCTGTCTCTTTTATAATTTGTTTTGTTTGATATTTTAACTGATACAAACCTTGTATTTGATAACATGTCCACTCCTTTTGGCCAGTCAGTGATCAGCCCATATGTGGGAATCTGCTGGTGGAGGAGGGCGAGGAGTGTGACGTAGGACACAATGACACAGACCCCTGCTGCTACAGCGCAAAGGAGCGCCTTGGACTCCAGTGTCGCCTGAAGCCTGATAAACTCTGCAGGTATTTATTAAGCAATGACTATTTATATTGTGGGGTTAAGATTTAAAAAGTATGTTTTATGTGGTTCTTAATTACTTCGCAGCAAAAATTACAATGTGCCAGTAATCGTTGTTTTCCTGTATCCTCTTAGTCCCAGCCAAGGCCTGTGCTGCAGGCCGGACTGTGGCTTTAAACTGTCAGGTCATGTTTGTGATGAGGAGACGGACTGTCAGATGGAGAGTGTGTGTTCAGGAGTGTCTGCTCACTGCCCTGAGCCCCACCCCAAAGAAAACCTCACCATTTGCAGCCAGGGTACCCGCGTCTGCCTCAGTGGGGTGAGTACCACACCTCTGACTGCAGGGCCAAGGCCATGTGCTGCCAAATCATGTCAAAGTCAAGTATAACTGACATGGCATTATTGGTACAGCTATTAAGTGCACCGATACTATTAATAGTATTTTATACAATTTTTATATTTTTTAATTATATTTTTATAGTATTTGTTTTGGAAAATACTGATTTATAATTATCCAGTTATAGGTTTTGCAGTAGCTCAGTTGGTGTGTGTTTGTGTTTGTCTAGTGATCCAGGGGTTGGCGGCTCGAATCCTGCTCTTGACAGGTTAATAATAATAATAATAATAATAATAATAATAATAATAATAATAATAATAATTCATAGCATTTATATAGCGCCTTTCATGACACCCAAAGCGCTTTACAGTTCATTGTTCATTCACTCCACACTTGGTGGTGGTAAGCTACTTTCTGTAGCCACAGCTGCCCTGGGGAAGACTGACGGAAGCGAGGCTGCCAATCTGCGCTATCGGCCCCTCCGACCACCTCCAACACTCACGCACACTCCACTTTCATACTAGGCAATATGGGTGAAGTGTCTTGCCTAAGGACACACCAACAGTTTTTGCAACTGGTTTGACCACGTGTGATCCCAGCTCCCACAGAGGAGCGCTGCCGTTGTGTCCTTAGGCAAGACACTTGACCCCACCTTGCCCCCAGTGTCTGTGGACACTGGTAGCCCCCATGGCAGAAGTACATCAAGGCCTGTTGTGACGTGAGCCGTCCTCCTGTGGACCCACCACCCGCGGGAAGATTCATGGAGGCTGGTGCATTGTGTTCTGGGCAGCAGATCTGCTTGGACTGCTGCCCCCGTGACCCAGAAAATGGAAAAGTGGAATAAAATGAATGAATGAAGGTTTTGCAGCAAACTTTTGACCAAATACATGTTTTATGAAACACCATGTCTTTTTCAAGAATTCTCATCAAAAATTCATCAATACCAAATTGTCTTCTCTGTAATGTTACTGTTGAGGATTCCTCAGTGGCAACAGGCTCCAGCTGTTTCAGCTCTAAACTCCTGAGGGGTAGTGTGTGCGAAACTTTAATGACAAACTTATGAGCACATTTCCACAGAATTTCTAAATTGGTGTGAATGCATTTATTAGGGGTGTGAATCTTTCACTCACAAAACGGTTCGATTCGAATCTCGATTCACAGGCTACGATTCGATTCAGGGACGATTCATAAAATTAGTAAACGATCCGGTACGATTCGATTCGATCCGATTCGATTCGATCCGGTTCGGTTAATTTCGATTCAGTACAAAGGTAGATAAGGTAGATATCAAAAATAAAAAAGTAGTTATAAAACAAGCAAGTTGCCTATTAAAGGCAAAAATCTGAATGAATCAGAATTAGTGCTTCAGTCACAGTTTCAGTAACTGTATAAAAGTGCAACATATCACTGACAAGAAGATAGATATTACTGGGCAGTTATAGAAAACACTAGCATGTTAAATCCAACATGTCTTTTTATGCCTGTAATTAACTTTTCTTAACAAAAAAAAAAAGAAAATCAGAGAGAGCTCTTAACACTGAATAATACTTTCTCTCCATCTCATAACATTACCTCAGTCTCCTTTGAGACAAAAATCATCTGTGTGTGTGTGAAGTACATTTCTATACACACAAATCACAAGTATTTAATACAGAAATGCACCAATTCTGATTATACATTGTATTTTCCACACAAAAGTAAATTAACCAAGTCAATTTTAGCCCAAATCAAATATACATTGCCAATACATGAATGTTGTCTAAATAAATCACCCAATCCACTAACAGTGACAATAAAAACGCTAGTATCATACAATAGTTATGGTTTATAGCTGCTATGCAGACTACTGAGCAAAGTGAAACATCAGACCGACAGTGAAAGTTTTATCAACGTGACACAACACTGGCACAAAAGTTAACCACGCATATGAACCATGTCCATAAATAGCGGTAGCGCACCAAATATTAATTTAACCACAGCTCAATAAAAGGAAACTTAGCTTAGCTTACTGATAGAGTAGATCTCCTGACGAGACGAGGCGGCGGGAAACCCGCCCTCCGCACAATGCGAATTGGGACACTCGCATGATTGGCAGTTAACCGGCCAATAAGCTTCAACCCCAGGTAAGAGAACCACCCACCGTTCGCGAAAGTACGCAGACACACACAGGCGGCTTCTGCACCATGAGAGAGACCGCTCAGGAGCCGAGAACCGATTCTTGGCCGTAAATCCGGTGCATCGGACCTTTCGTAGTGAATTTGGACCGATCCGGGCTCCGCTGATCGGTACACTCAGATCGCAGAGGTCACAGACCGATAACCGATCCAAATCGGTTAATCTTTACACCCCTAGCATTTATCTTTCCAAGAATCAAATGGGACAACAGGAAGCATCAGTTTAAAAAACACATTAGGTTATGAAAGATGTGCTGTGCTGATTGTATTAACATGGGTTATTTATTATTTATTGATTTAGGTTTCAACTACACAATATCCTTTTCTATATCAATATAAAACAGGCCTATTTATAACAAAGTTTTATTTTCCAGGTGTGTGTGGAGTCTGTGTGTGTTCGACACCAGCTGCAGCAGTGCGACTGTCCTGGAGACTCTATGAAGGAGAAATGCCACATGTGCTGCCAGCAGCCTGGTAACAGCTCATAGATGTATCCCACCAGAGAATGTGTTTACACTCTGAAACATCTCTGTGTAATGCAACTGAGTCCACTGACATGTCAGAGTTTTCCATTAAACAACAACAACCACAAATACCATGTGGGCTGGGCTTTGTTGAGCAACACACAGAAATGTGTGTTGTTGTTATTACTGTGGAATACTCTTGTCCTTTATTATAGTGTCCTGATCAAATAAAATCTAACTGCTGTGGCAACAGTATTAATGTTTCATCATGCCGAAACTCATGGATAGCTTGTTTTTACAAATGTGAAGAACAAGTAAAGCAAAAAGGTTTAATTTTTTATGCTCTCAATTCTTGTATTTCACATACCTGTGTGCAGGTCAGCCAGAGACATGTGCCAGCACCACCTCTTCAGTGTTGTCCCGTCACTTCCAGAGGAAAGCACTGCCTCTTGTGGGCGGGGCTCCGTGCTCAGGGAATCAGGGCTACTGTGACAAGTTCCATGTGTGTCGCCTCCTGGACGCAGATGGGCCCATTGCCAGACTCAAAAACTCCTTTCTGCACCTGGATGACTTTGACGATTTAGGAGAGTGGATGAAGGTGACAAAAATATATACAAGCATATTCATTCATTTGAGAAATATTTGAGAGAAAAGTGACTTCCCTTGAACCAGACATATTCCTCACAATCAGCTTAGTTTAAGTTGTATTTTCATTGATTTGCATGAGTGATCCTTATTGTCCTGCATGCGAGGATTGAGTGCTCTGAAAAGTTCTGTTTTCACCAACCTCCTATCCCAGTCCACTTCCTTGTATATAAAGGTGTAGCAATAGCAGAAAATACTTCTAGCTGTGTGATGGATCAAACTTCTTGTGGTTATGTGCAGAAGTCCTGAACAGGAGCTTTGCTCGTTGTCCTGAAAGTGTGGAGAATCAGGAATGCACTTTGAGCTGCCAGCACCTTCAGGATTATCTGCTCATGTTATGGAAAATGCTTCAAGAATTCCCATAATAACACTCCACTTACTTTAAATGGATGACAATAGTAGTTATATACTTACTCAATCAGAGCAAGAAGTGTCAATGACCAATATCCAAAATTATAATTATTCTATTGACTAATTGACAGAAGTGGTTTCGTAACGTGAATTTTTCGTAAGATGAGTAGCTATTTCAATGGAAAAGGCCTGATCCGTTCCAAGTTTTTTTTTTTTAATAGTGTAACTTTTTTTATAGTGTAACATTTGTGTTCTGCGTCCTGATTGGAATAAACCAGGTCTAGACCAGAACTAAACCAGGTCTAAACCTGGACTGGACCTGGACTAAACCAGGATTATCCCGGGACATGGCAGTGCCGTTGGAGGAGCGCGTTGCTCGTGTCTCCGCGCTCCTTGCGCGTTCCGCGCTAGAGCTAAGAGGCCGAGAAAGATGCTCTTTCAGCGGGAATAAGAGCGGGGTGGGGCGGGCTCTGGTTCTATGTGACTTCCAGAGCCGGGGGGCTGACACTGTGAGCTAACAGGCCGAGAAAGGTGCTCTATCGGCGGGCAAGACCACCTGGTCTCGCTCGGGGCGGGCTCTGGTTCTATGTGACTTCCAGGTCTAGACCAGAACTAAACCAGGTCTAGACCAGGTCTAAACCAGGACCGGATCAGGTCCAGACCCGGACCAAACCGGGACCAGACCAGGATTAAATCACCCCCGTGCGGGGCGGGCCGAGCCGCGCGGGCCCGCGGCCCCGAGGGGGAGGCACGGCCCAGGCGCCGCGGCTCCATCCCGCGCCGTGTCGACATCGCTTTTTGATCCTTCGACGTCGGCTCTTCCTCTTGTGAAGCAGAATTAACCAAGCGTTGGATTGTTCACTCACTAATAGGGAACGTGAGCGGGGTTTAGACCGTCGTGAGACAGGTGAGTTTTACCATACTGATGATGTGTTGTTGCAATAGTAATCCTGTGTCTCCGCTCCCCTCGCGCGTTCGGCGCTATATTGAGCCGTGTCTACCCCCACGCTTCACTATCAACACATTCCATTGAAAATCTATGAAAGTTTGAGTGTTCAAACGAGAGAGAAATGCGAGAAAAGCCCAACTCCAGTCTGAGAAAAGCGTAGAATGTGTGTGGTGAAGCATTTACAGCCCTAAAACATGTAGAACAATTGCAAAATACAAAGTTGTCCTACCTCGTGGACCTCTCCCACCGCGGGCCACCTCTGGAACCTAACCCCGTGTGTGTTGATAAAGTGTATTTACGTTTCGGGGCGTGCATCTGAGCGCGCATTAATTGAATTTTTGAGATTTCGCGTTTCGTAACTTGAATTTTCTTTTGTATCTAGAGACCAAAATTTGACATGAAGGCATTTCGTAACTTGGATTTTTCGTATGTAGGGTCTTTCGTAAGCTGAGGTACCACTGTATATTATCTAAACAATTTGTGATTTGCACTGCTAATTGATTGTTCAGCCCTAGCAATTGAACAATACAAAACTCAAGTAATTAATTATTTGTATTATGTGTTCTTCCAGGTTTATTGGTGGGCCATCCTGCTGACTGGCGCGGTTGTTTCTGCTGTGATGGGGTGCATTGTTTGTGTCTGTAGCAGAACTCTGGACACAAGTATTTTGAGATGACCATTTTACCCTGGCCAAACAACAAGGCCTGGAGCACTGTGATTGGTGAATTTTTGACACTCACGGTTCACCTTTCTTCAACCTGGTCACCTGATGTGTTTGACGTCAGTTGACATTTCAGTGAGAGGAGGGGGCCAAGTGTTGTGGAAAATGTTGCTGTCATCTGTGGGTCATTTGGGTCACAAAACACTTGGAATAAGAGAAGACCACCTGTTGCAAACCTGTTAAAAGGCTGCTGCTTGGACTGAGCTGTAATGGTCCTGTGCCTTGGACCTTGTGTTGAAACACAACACACACTACAGCCTTAATAAAGGACGAAACAATGGATTCATAATGAGCAAATAGTTGATTAACTATAATTCAGGCTAAGTGACTACTTAAAGGTGTATTGTGTAACTTTTCTGGTGCAGGGTCCGTCAAATGCTTTTCTTTGTTGAGATGTTTTTTCTTTGTCTGGAATGTTTCATAGTATGGCATTCAATTTCTATCTTCATGGAGACAAAATCAGACCAAGTTATGGATCTGTGGATTTGTAAATCAGATCTGTGGAGAGGCAAGTCAGAATACCTGTTTTTCTTGGTATTTTTGAGCTATAAAACCACGTGTAATTGAGTAAATATAAGGTGGAGTTGATTAATGACATTCTGGGAAACATCCCAGACAGAGCAATGACATATGCATAGGAACAAAGAGGTGATAGGCCCCCAACTCCCTTAATTAAGTGGTTACTAAGCCTTAATAATCCTTTATAACATAATTTTTCATTATGAATGAAGTTTTTCTTTCTTTTCTGTAACACTATGACAGATGTAGTTATTACAGAGAGTTACCAAGATAACTTTACTTGGTACTACTCTAGTAAGACTGGATGGTTTTATTAATAAAACTAGTTTTATTAATAAAAATAATTGTATGCTTCCTAATTTTGTCTTATCTTCTGGGTCACCTTGACATAAATCAGTGTTGTTCAAAATGCAAGGATACCACGAAAAAGTTTTAGTTTGGGTGATTTAACTTTTCTTGCTCATTTTTATCAAAAACAAATAAGGAAAGGTTTGAAATGAAACACTGATAAAGGAAATATTGAGAAAACACACAGCCTTGAATTATGAAATCTGCATGATAAAAATGGTACATTTTATGAGACAAACAAACATAAGGTATTTTGTCCAATGTTTTATACATTTATTTGGTGATTATGTACACATTTGAAAATACTATGTACATGTTGCATAGAGCTGAATAACATATTTGTTTACATATAGATATGAACATATTCAGCTACATGTTCTGTTTTCAGTGCAAATGTTTAAGGTCACAATAAAACAGTAGTTACTCCTGAAGGTTACAACAGTCCCCTGGGTTTCCACAGTTTTGAGGTAACTTGAGTAACTTCTGTACAATCAAAAGTATTGAGCAGCAAAAGAAACTCTATTCTGTACTACTTTCGGAGTAAGGCACACTGAATGAAGCCCTTGGTCACAAATGCTGATGCTAAGAGCCACAGTGGTGAATGCTTTGAAACGCTGAACTTACAAACAGTAGCATGTACCATGTTGAAAATCCTTAAAGACTGCTTTATCTCCTCTTGGAGAAGTGACAGCAGTCTGCACAACCTAAGTAACAGTTTTAATAAATACATCACTATTTACAAACAGGACTTAAGTACCTTGTCACTAATAAAAAAAACAAAAACAATACTTACATATAAAGAAGATACATTAGAAAATCAACAGTGCTTTATATATATATATAGCTTATATATATATATATATATATATATATATATATATTGCTTATATATATATATATATGTGTGTGTGTGTGTGTGTGTGTGTACAGTAATCCCTCATTTATCGCGGGGGTTAGGTTCCAGAAATAACCCGCAATAAAAGAAATCTGCGAAGTAGGACAACTTTATATTTTACAATTATTCTACATGTTTTAAGGCTGTAAATGCCTCACTACACACATTATACGCTTTTCTCAGACTGGAATTAACCTTTTCTCACATTTCTCTCTCATTTAAACACTCAACTTTCAACACTCAACAAAATGTATTAATAGTGAAGCCTGGGGGGAGACACGGCTCCGGAAGCCCCGCCGGACGCGCGAGGAGCACGGAGACACGAGTCACTGGATCCGCAGGAAGCACCGCGCTCATCCAGCGGCACTGCCACATCCCGGTACGCGACGCGCACCAACCCCTTGGAGAAGTGCGCGACACGTGCACCCCTCATCGTGGTCAAATCCGTGACAGAGCACCACTGGCGCATAGGCCGCGCATACACCGGGGCTGCGAGCACGAGATCGAACCGGAGCGCCCGGACCGCGTCCTCTCAGCCCGAGCCACAAACCAGCTGCACGAAACCAGCAAAGAGCAGCACGTGGTGGCTTAATCCTGGTTTAGACCTGGTCTAGTCCCGGTTTAGTCCAGGTCTAGACCTGGTCCAGTCCTGGTTTAGTCCAGGTCCAGTCCAGGTTTAGACCTGGTTTAGACCTGGTCTAGACCTGGTTTAGTTCTGGTCTAGACCTGGTTTAGTCCACGTTTAGCCCTGGTCTAGTCCCGGTCTAGTCCCAGTCTAGTCCCAGTCTGGTCCTGGTCTAGTTCAAATCTGGTGACGGTCCCACCCGCGTCCCCCATCTATCAATCGGCAAAGGTCTACAGTCTCTTAGCCAATCAGGACGCAGAACACAATGTTACACTATAAAAAAAAAAAGTTACACTATAAAAAAAATTGAAAAAAAAATCAAATAAAAATCTGCGAAACAGCGAGGCCGCGAACAGTGAACTGCGATAGAGTGAGGGACCACTGTATATAATATACACACAAAAGACAAATTTTACAAAATTGTACAACATTTACAGGGCTGTTTTAAATATATAATATACTATATAAATATTAACAATGGGGTATGTTTAAAGGTGTATAAATTATAAGTGCTAACAGAATGGAGATCTGGGATCATCTTGAGGATGTGAGACTATCCAGACGAACTCTATAGACAGACGTAATGTAGGTTTTAGTCAAAAGGCTTTCTCCTACAATTGAAAAAGTATGATTTTATGTAAAAGATTTGTTCTCACCTCTTTGATGTCTTCTTCCAGGGATCTTTACACTTTACAAAAGTCAGTTCTTGGTTTAAGTTGTGAGCTTCTGGGTCTTTGAGACAGAAGACCACCCTGGGACACAAAAAACAAAACACAATTGATGAGGAAGTGCATTCAGGGCACCACTAATGCTCTTCCTGTATCATAAAGCGCTTACTTCTGCTGTGTCTCTCCTGCCCTGATGCGGATCCGGTGGACGTCCATGCTGTTGCCCTCGTCCTCACCGGACCACCATGATGAGACCATCTTTAGCATATTCGAAGCCGACCAGCCATTTGTCTCCTCCCATTTAAACTTCAACATCAGAAGATCACCAATATCTTTCTCAGTCACCAGCAGAAAAGAGAGGGTCCTATTGGTGGCTATTTTCTCCTTTCTGCCAATTAAAGAGTACAAACTAAATATTATTATTATTATTATTATTATATCTTTAAATGTGAAATGTTATTACTGAACTCACAGTTTGAGCTCGAGATTTTCGGCCTCTCCTTTGGTTCCATAAAGTGAGACAGTGAGTGAGGGCTCCATCTCAGAGCGGTTCACTTTACTGGAGAAATGTATCTTCAGCTGATAATGATATACTAAAAAGTCACAAAACAGATACATATTATAGATCATTATGTTAAAGATAGTGTGAGTTTTATTTCTTATTGCCTAACCTCTAAAAGGCATGGAGGATCTGGTCATTGTGTACATCTGCACGTTCCTTGGTTTGCGGACCACTCTTGTGTCATAGCCCACCGCGTTACAGCGACTTTTGCGGCAGTTGAGGCACATGCCGCGGTTAAACACGTCATTACTGCTGCACCTGTAGGCCCGGGCGGCCTCCTTCTCATTGAGCAGAGAGTCGATGAACAGGTGAATGGAGCGCTCATGTTCACACTTCACTGCATCACTTATAGCTGAAACAAATACATTTGTTTAGTTTAAGGCTCTGCTGTAATAAAGTGGTTTAAATGTTGAAGAGCCACTAACCAAATAAGCCAAAGTTTGCGATTTTCTCCAGGGCCCCTCTGAGGTTGCAGCCTGGCTGGAAGCTGCCTCCGTTGGGGTAAATGTCGACGTGTCCCACAGGCTGCTGAATGCCGATGCTGAGCCCCAGCGATCCTCGAGTGAACGTGTGCAGCACATCCACAAAGTGAGCGTCGTCCGGAGACAAGCGTCTGTGTGCGTGCTCACCCTCGAAGTCAGGACCAGCCGGGTCCAGACCTGAGCACAAACACATATGAGGCCACAGCCAGCGCACTTCATCACACTATTCATTTAATACAATTTTTTACCAGTTATACGCCCAACTTTATTGTTTGCATGACTTCCCGCAAACCCAGCCACATGAGCTCCAAGACTGTAACCAATCAGGTGCAGGTTGTCCAGAGGCATGTTGGTGGCTTCCTACAATTAGTAATAAAAACACATTGTTATTCACAGTACAAATTACCTAAACTTTAACTTGTGGTATTTGTAATTTGTTTGTGTACAGATGTGTGCTGACCTCAATCCAGTCGATGAAGTGGGCAACTTCCTGCCCCACGGCTTTGGTTTTCTGAGCTGCCACCACATAGTGGTTCTGGGCCAAGTTGAGCCAGTCCACCACGATGACGTTAGCGGTCTGCTCTCGCTCATAAAGGGCTGACACCAGTTTAGCCACCCAGCTTTCAAACATGCCACTCAGCTAATGAAAACAGAGAAAACAGCTAGATTTATTAGCTGAGGCATTAACAGAAGTTTGTGTTTAGATAAATAACAATTCTCTTCTGAGAGTAAACTAGAGTTTTGACTGAGGGCTGGTCAAAGTATGATTATGCTTGTTAGTTATACATCCTATTAAAACAACGTGGAATGAGCTTTTGGCCAGATGCTGCTCCAGCAACAGTAAAATGAAGAAGAGCAAACAAAGTACTTGAGGCAGTAATGAGAAGCAGGTCTGGGCTTGTGTGTGCTCACCGTCCAGCCATGGATAACTAAGAATGTTTTGGCGGAGCTGTTGAAAGAGCAGGCCGAGAGAGTCTCTGCTGTTCCAGGGGCAATGAAGCACACGTCGTCATCAGGATGGGACGGTTTACGCAAAGAAAACCTGACCAGACTTCTGTTCGTCTCATCTCTGTGCTCAAACAAATCTCTGACAGGGTCCAGAAAATTACCTGTTACACAAAGTTCAAAATTAAAGACTGAAAACAATCTGAGTACAAATGTGACTGTAGCTGGTGTCTTGTCTTGTTTGATGTTTTGAGGGTAAGAAGTCCGAGACGCCTGACTAGCTCACTGAGTGACTGCTTCCAATAAGCTGTCCCCCCTGGAGGCCTCTTAGTATATTGTCAACCTTAGACAAGATCAGGGGTTATGGGGGTTCACTTGGTCAGACTGAGCTCCTTAGAAACCACCAATAGTTTTGCTGGCTTTGTTCTTGCCATCTCACCGACAATAATCTGCACAACTTCAGTGCAGCCTGAGTCAGCTGACAGAGGGAGCTCGGGGTGGGGGGTAGGGACCATAAAGAAAACAGACATTTACAAAGTTTCAGCGGAGAGGAACACTTTGCTTTTGAAATAATGTGTTTATTCTTGTTTCTGCACAGCGAATATAACTTATGAACTTATCAGGGTGCTCTGTCCAGTGCAGAAAGGCTTTCTCTCTACTGCACTTACGTCATGGTGACTTAATTGGCATTGGAGAAGGTTACTATCAGAACTTTATTTATACCGTGACGTGCAGTGATGTGGATGAACAGCGACAAAAAACACCGGTACAACTGTTTCACCACGCACAATGCACGTTCATATCAATGGTATTCATGAAAGTGTTCGTCTATACACATGCTCGAAGTTGTCACTCCATGTCTTAATCTTTAACTCACTGTATACAGCCTATGGTGATATCTCGAAAAGCTGAACGGGCAACGTACCAAAAATAGAGTCGGCGAGCTCCTCTTCCAGGGACGTCACATTCTGCACAGCTGCGATCAAGAACAAAAAGTAAAGAAAGCGAACGCTCCACGTTTTCATCTCTTTTACAGAAGAATCCTTTCAGCAAACGTCTTTTTACGTTTAAATGAACCACGTGGTCACAGTAGAGTAAACTTGTCCGTGCGTCCTGATTCCGTGCGCCCTGACCCGGTACAGAGCTGATTTCTGAAGCACCTTGAGCTGGCCGCGTCTTAAATAGCACCTCTCCAGAGTCACCCCGGGCGGGGACTGGAACACTGTGTGTAAGGTAAATGATTATACCACTTTATATGCAGGGTCAACAATACCACATCTTATCCCAGAGACTATATATAATAATATAATAAAACTATAGACTTTGTAGGCTAATCTGTAGTGCTATTGGTTAATGTAGCGTTTTGGTTATTATTATTATTATTATTATTATTATTATTATTATTATTATTATTATTATTATTATTATTATTATTATTATTATTATCATTATTATTATCATTATCATTATCATTATTATTATTATTATTATTAAAATTATTATTATTATTATTTTTATTATTATTATTATTATTATTATTAGTAGTAGTAGTAGTAGTAGTAGTAGTATTATGGATCATGTTTATGCAATTTTGTCCTCAATAAAGATCAAATCCAATGCAAATAAATCACTATTGTCATTAGCAGTTTGTGGACTAGTTGTATAGCTAAATAGTTGTCATATTGTGAATAATAGCAATAGTTGTAAATGCAAGTTCTTTTGTGTAACCATGCGTACTTTGTATGTGGCCAGATCTATTTACCATAAGTTAACCCTGACAGCAGGCTGAGGTCAGAGAAGGAGCTCTTTTGTTTTGTATAAAGTCAGGACACATGACTCAGGTTACAAGCAGGTAACAACTCCAGGGGTCTGTTTCTACTCCTGTGTTTCTGTGATGTCAAAGACTGTGTTCAACACAAAACGTAATTAGTGATAGATACCCTTAAAGGCCTGGCTGTTTTCTGATTTATGTCATAATGTTTCCTCATTACAAACATACCTGGAGTTGTGTTTTGTTTCATTCACATATTTAACCCAAACCCTTAGGCTGAGTTTTCCCCTTAAACACCCTGTTCCACCTTCTGATGGCATGTAGTAATGCAGGAAGTGCTCCACAGTGTTTTTAAATTGCATACACCTTCACCAGAATCATTTGGATGATTTCAGTCCTGGAATTGTCAGTCTCTACTAAACTAAAGGTAAAACGTAGCTGCTAACTTGAAAACTAATGCTTCATGACATCACAAGGTGGAACAGAGCATTTTGATCGATATAGCCTAATAATGCAGGGTTACTCAAACATGTGTGAATGAAACAAAACACATGTAACAGTATTATAACATGTCTTAAAGCCCATTTAAGACAGTTTCTACTTCTGAAGGTTTTGGGTGACTGATATATATATTGGAGCTGGAGGGTGAAGGAAGTCTGGGAGTCCCTGCTTAGACTGTTGCCCCCCCCCCTCGGATAAGTGGAAGAAAATGGATGGAAAAACTGATGGATTTTTCATTAGAAAACTACAACAACAACAACAACAACAACAACAACAACAACAACAACAACAACAACATACAAACACTGCCAGTGCACAATATGTACAAAAAACACAGTCTGCACAGCAATGTCTAAGGAATTACAATAAGAAATTAAAGCCGCAAGCGGCGTTGGTCGGGACCTCGCACCTGCGTTTGTTCGTCTTACTGAGACGCACAGCCATACCAAATTTCGTGTGCCTGGCACAATTATCTCACTTCCTGTTGGGCGTGGCCATGACATTGTAGATACCCTGTCAGGGTCTAACAGACCCTGTCAGACCCTGTCAGACCCTGTCAGACTCTGTTAGACCCTGTCAGACCCTGCATGTGGCCTCCATGCTGAGGCCTACATGAACCTTCGATGCTTGTCCCCACATTGCTGCTTGCAGCTATATCAGACCAAAGGTACAAAGATCAATGTACCTTTGATCAGGGCGTTGCCTAGCAACAAATACCTCCCATTCATAACTCATCACTCCCATTCAATAAATACCTAACTTTATTGATCCGCCGTGTCGTCATATTACCGCCTATTTGAAAATCCTTCGCAATTTAACATCTCCAACGTCTTAAGATTATGTTCACCAAAATTTAAGCCTATCTGAGGTACGGTGTAGGAGAAGTGTTTCAAATTCCATACCTAACTTTATCGATCCGCCGTATCGTCATATTACCGCCTATTTGAAAATCCTTCGCAATTTAACATCTCCAACGTCTTAAGATTATGCTTACCAAAATTTATGCCCATCTGAGGTACGGTCTAGGAGACCCCCCACTGGGGGTCCCCCAGTGGGGGGTCTCCCACGGACCCCCAGGTCCCCCAGGGACGAGACTTTGTGTGGTCGTACTGGCAGCACTTTGTGATGCCCGTGCAAAGTTTCGTTTGTTTTGAAGCATGGGAACATGCTCAAAATTGCCCCAGCGTGTATGAACAAGAATAATAATACGGAAACAAAGCAACAACAATAGGGACCTTCGTCCCCCTTCGGGCTCGGTCCCTAATTAGTCCTTTGACTTTTGAGGTTGAGTCCTCTGTTTCATATAATCTATAAAAGGTCCCCAGATTTTTGTGAATTTATCTCGCTGATCTGACAGTTTATACCGAATCTCTTCCAGGTACAGACAAGACATCATATTGTTTAGCCATTTATGAAAACAGGGAGGTCTTGTGGCCTTCCATTCCCTCAGAATAGTCCTCTTTGCGATAATCATGCCAAACATAATGGTTTGCTGAGTTGCCTGGGAGTGTGTCAGTGTTTGATCTGAATACCCGAGGACCACAGTCAGAACATCAGGCAGGATAATTTTCTTGTATATGGTACTGTATAAATGAAAAAGCTCAGAAAAATAAATTACCTAATGAACCATGGATGACTGAGGGACTTTTCACGTACCTAATGAACCATTTCTCAATCTGCATCTGTCACACAATGCTGAAATAGAAGAGAAAAGCCTGTACAGTTTAGTTTTAGAATAAATCAAATGGCAGATAACTTTAAACTGTATAAGATGGAGCCTGGCATTTATTGAACATAATTTGATCCCACATAATGCTTTCTCCCATAAATCAACAGAAATTTCTACACCTATGTCATTTGCCCAGGCCTCTTTGCTATGTATAGATGAAGTTGGTTTATAGAAAAGGCTGAGAAATTGTGAAATCAAATGTCTGAACGTTGACGGTTTTCTCAAAAACTCATAAAAGTCATGCTGGACAGGTAACCTTTCAAATTCAGTAAGAGACTGTCTAACACAATGCCTAATTTGCAGATACCTGAAAAAAATGACCAGATGGGAGATTAAATTTCGTTTGCAACTGAGCAAATGATGCAAAGTCATTATTAATATAGAGGTCCTTAACAGAAGAAATAGCTCTGTTAGACCATGTAGGAGCATAAATACATAGGTTTGGGAGATTTAAAACTCGCTGAACTTGTTTCGCAAAACAAATCATTTCTTAGTGTTTAATGGGAATGTCTGTTTGGTTAAACAATAATACAGATGTTGATGCCCCAGTAAGAGAATTAAGTTTATGCATTTCCTTTGCAGGCCAACATGGCATTTGATCATAAGCACAGTTTTTGTGCCAGTAAACCAAGACTCTAGCATTACAGGCCTTTAGAGATGCGGGGAGTCTTGTTAGCCCATATACATGAAATAAGAATGGAGTCAACTAACTTGAAAAAGATGCTGTAAGAAAAATGGGAACATTCTGAAACAGCTACAGAAATTTAGGTAGTATAACCATTTTTTACAATGTTTACTCGTCCAATTAAAGAAATTGGTAGGAGTTTCTGGGTGATATTTGACGGGAATAAAAATATCGTAGATCAGAATAAATCAGGTGAACAGAAAATCTGCCTCAGAAGTGGCACTGCAATGTGTTTACTCTAAAGATATGATGCATTTTGGAGCCTCTCAAATATTTAAAGGTGCACTGTTTCTCTTTTTGGTGGAGGGCAGGACAGGACAGATCTGTCCTGAAAGTGAAATGATTTAGCAATAAAAGAAAAGTGTTTAGGTTCCCTGCAAAGTGAGTAGGAAGCAGATTTGGTGTTGTAAGTTACAAATGAAGAAATGTGTAACATACCCTGGACAATGGTCAGTTTAGATTTAACCAAGAAGAGGAGATAAAAGGAGAAATTCAATTTGTCAACTGGACAAAGTTTGTTTGGTCGAAAACGTTTCGCCACTCATCCGAGAGGCTTCGTCAGCTCTGAAATGTTTCGACCAAACAAACTTTGTCCAGTTGACAAATTGAATTTCTCCTTTTATCATGGATTCTACCTGGACGACTGAGGGACTCTTCACGCAAGAAGAGGAGAAGCAGAAACTACCTTGAAAACAATGTAAAGTAAATGAAACTGAAAGAAAGATGCTTCATGGAAACTCTTTGCACTTAAATTTGGTCTATTTGTGAAAAGGAAAACATGTTGCATCCTTTGGTGTCTTCACTTGTGGCACACAGACCCTCATTTCCAGCAGCAGCTCCCTCAGCAGAACATCTGGGGGAGGCCTTCTAAGAAACATGACACATTTTCGTTGAACACCAGTGTTTGTGTTTGGTGCTTTCCTAGAGTCACGGTCTCCACTACTATGCACTGCTGAACAAGACTGGAACGTCCCTGGAGGGAGTCACCACTATGATTTTCTATTGTGAAATATGTTTAAAGAGTTAAATTTAAATGACATACTGTGTAATATCCATAGAAAAGTAAAAACATCTCCATGGAGACAAGCGAATGATAGACCCTCAACCTTGCAATCAACTCAGTTCTGAGATTTATTTCTCAGCAATGTTTCTGAGAATGTGTTTACACATTTAGTTTCAAATAAAAAAAAACAGTGCTGATGTTGAAAAGTGTGTACACACCACAAAGAAGTGAAAGATGACCAAGTAGTATGAAATCTAGCCCTCATCACAGTCTATATATGGGCTTTTATTAGTTTTCTGCTGACCTAGGAGCTGTTTTAGTGATGTTAATGTACACTCACAGAGTTATACTTATTGTGTAATTTGTTTTCAATCATTAGTGGGATACAAACTTGGTCTAATCCTGTTCACATGATAGAGATGAAACACATTGGTCTGTTTGCAGAGTGCAAACAAGACTAAAAGTATACCTCAGATATTCAGATGTTTGTGGTGTGGTTCTTAATGGTAACGCTAGCAGTTTGTTTTATAGCTCGTTTACTTCAGGCAAAAGCTGGGTGAAACTGTGGCAGGAAAGACCACAGACAAATAAAATTATATTATGAAAATCTCAAAAAAGTAAGTGTTAGATTCAAGCCATGTACTAGTGGCCCATATACACCACTTTAGCACTGTTCATTGACCTCTACATTTACATGAACTTTTTAAAATCTCTCAAAGACTCTGCTACTGTCCACTGACTTTGAGCTTATAGCTTTCATGTTTGTAAGCTCTTTGCCATATTAGTTTGTAGTAACATTTCTGAGTGGTGTTTTGCTGATAGTAACTTGAGTAGTCATTGGGATTCTAAATTATTTGTTTATTAATCCATCTTGGACCCTCTTTTTGAACAGTGCACTGCATTTCAGTTCAGATGAATGAATGTGCAGCTGACATTGTGACCAATGTGATCACGCTTTCTTAAGTTTTGTGCATAAAACACAAAATGCTTCATTTAGAAAACAAATACATTTAACAGTAGAAACTGGAAAAAAATATTACAGCTTAATATACAAATATAGATTGGTTCTGTACATTTAATAAATACAAAATGGTGTTTCTGGAAATGCATTATGGCTTTAGTCAGGCCAGTCCATTACATATTACAGAGACAGTTTATTGGAAGCAAAATGTTTGACCTTTAAAAGAGCATTCATTATTGGTGATAGAAATAGTTACACATTTGACCAATCTGTCAGTGAAAGTCACAGTTGGAATAGATTCAAAGTGACTAAAGGTACAAAAACATATATGCACAGCTCTGCACTTCAACTGTAATCTATTAAACGGCATCAGGGGCAGAAGAGCCTTCTAAAGTGACCAGTGACACAAAACCAATGCATAATTAATCATATCACAGTTTAACATTAAAAATATATAATACTGATTTCACAAGTGTATTTACAAAGAACCAGAGCAAATCTCTAATCAGTAGACTGTTAATACTTCTTTGGTCCCTGTTGATTGTTGGCAATTAGTGGTCAGAAGAAATAGAAAAAATCAAATGATATTCATCAAAAGATGTTCCAAAATCATGCCTGTCACTCCAAATTATTTAAAATAATTCTAAGTTCACACAGGCAGCAGAAATATACAAACAGAAAGACTATAACAGCAAGACATTACAAAACAAAAATGTGCAGCAAAAGCTAGAAAAGAATACAGTTAGTAAGCACATCTTCCCTAAAGATAATGTCATCTATCTCCAGCAGCAGTATTTTTACTGTTAACAATGGTGTTGGGTGAGGTTGTGTAGGTTTAATTGTATGGCAGAAAGGCAGAAATGCAAGAGTCCCCAAAAAGTTGATTTTCGTGCAGAAGCTCACAGTAGTTCAGTCCATCTTTGGTCACGATTGAAAAGGCGGATAGCGTGAATCAACGTTTTTTCAAGTGCAAAGTTATGCCTCTATGTCTTGCCCAAACTGGCTACCCTCAGTTTTTCGTTTGTGCATCCTGTAAAAACAAAGGTCATTTTTACTTGATGACATTAACCAAAAATGTTCCAAAAAATGTTTAATCCGTTGTACTTACAGCTTCTCTCTGCGGTTCTCTTCTTTTGACTTAACAAACACTGCATCTTCTCCTCCCTGAACAAGGTATGCAAACTCACCATCCTTTGATCTGAAGACCACTCTGAAAAGAAGAAATATAAGTGGTCAGGTTTTCATTCTGGCAGTCCTTTCTCATACAACATTTATGGGGACTCAATAACTTTTTGACAATATGATGTAATTTCCAACATATGATATTAGTCCATGTTATAATGGTGCTCCCTCATCATTAACCAAAATATTTTGATAGGTTCATTGAGTATGCTTAAGTTGTAGTTCACACTAAAAAACACAGTACAGCTTCTGTAATATTACCATGTGGTCTTACACGTGCAATTTTTTCTATATTCTCTTATTTACTCATTTTATTATTATTACTTATCTTGTCTGCGTGCACTTTTTTGTTCTAACTCTTTTTGCACTGAACTGCCTGGAGCTAATGTGGCAAGTGAATTTCTCCTGTGTGAGATCAATAAAGTCTTATCTTATCTTATCTTATACCAGTTCTGTAATGCATCAAAACGATTCTTTTTATTTCTTTTTTGTCAGGTCTTCTGAGATTGTCACAAATAGCATACTGGTTCTTACTTTGACTGCCTCTCTCCAGACTTGACGCGCAGTTTGCGGATGTGGAACTTGTTGCTGTTCCACCAGCTCCAGCTGAGGATGCTGTCCTTCTCCCAGCGCAGTTTGACAATCATCAGGTCCCCGATATCTGCATCGATGGTGATGAGGAAAGACTGGGTGGCATTGTGATTTAGAACAGGCCTGAAAAGTGGTCAGGAGAACACGGTCAGAAAAGTTAGCAGTTGAAGGTGGACTATGTAACATTTCTGATGGAGGGTTTGTCCACTACCCCTGCTTGTCTCCATGCAGATGTTCTATACTTGACTATAGTTCAATACCATACCGTCGTACAGCATTGAGCTTATTCATTACTGGAATTTTTATTGTTACAATAATAGCATCATGCAGTCTTAATCTCCCTAGATCAGAGCTGAGGTCGCAGACCTTTTAACACTCCCCGGTTTGTGAACATGGGGTTTACATGACACATATAACACACTTACAGGACAAAGGGGATGTTTTCTTTCTCTCCGTGGGTGCCATACAGTGAAATCTTCAGGGGTTGTTCTGTGAAGCTAAGTGTGTCCTTGCTGAAGAAGTGAACCTTCACCTGGTAGTGGAATACTGAGAGAGAGAGAGAGAGAGAGAGAGAGAGAGAGAATATGGTGAGTGCTTTTGAACAGCTGGGCCTGCTGCCTGTCGAGCTGTTTGCATGCTCACATGTTCTCTAACACTAATTCAATCCCAGGAAATCCTTACAGAACCAATATTCCTTTTTATATGACCACTTACAAAGTCTTTTATATTAAACTTAGCATTGTATGTTTCTAGGAATTTCCAATTGTCTCCCAACTTGGACTTTTGCCAGGTTGTACAAATAGACTTTTTTCCATTGCTACTGTAAAACAGGCAGTGGTGTCACTTTACATAAGCACAACTCAAGACTCAAAATACTCCTGACCTCTACAGTAGTACACTCTGTCTGGACAACATTCAGAAACACAGCTCATATATTCAAGATGATTGCAACTACAGCTTAAATTACTTAATTCTAACTAATTCTGTAGTACTAAAATCTACCTATTGTTTTCTTGTTGGCTTCTTTTCTCATACCTTTGTAGGGCATCATGTCTCTGGTCTTTAAATACATCTTAGTGCTCCGTGTTGAGCGGACTTTGTTGACGTTGTAGCCCAGTTTGTTGCAGCGGTTCTTCCTGCAGCTCAGGCACAGGCCTTTGTTGAAGGCATCTTTGGAGCTACAGCGGAACGCCATGCTCTGCTGGTTCATGTTGACCAGAGAGTCGATGAAGAGGTGGATGGAGCGCTCGTGGGAACACTTGACAAGCTGGTCCATGTCTGTAGAGGGAAAGTAACGCAAAGTTAATTAGAATAATGCACTGAAAGTGTATGTCTAGAAACTAATATTTCAAAATTAGGCTGTATGCTGGATGCTCTCCCTGACACACTCTATTTAGGCAGATTGGCCTTTGATCCTTAATTTCTATGTAGTAACTGAGCAGATTATTGCGTGTAACAAAACAAACAGGATTGATTACTAAATAAAATAAGGTAAGAAATGCTAGTGGTTCAGTGACATACTCTGCAGTCCCCTGAGCCCCTCAGATGCAATTCCAAGCAGGGTGTTCTGGATGTCACATCCCGGCTGGAAGGCGCCTCCATTTGGGTAAATGTCGATATGGCCAAGGGGTCTCTGGATACCGATGCTGCGTCCTGGAGAGCCCCTGGTGTTTGTGTGAAGCACATCCACAAACTGGGCGTCATCTCGCGACAGTGTGCTCTGGTCATCTGCGTGCTCAAAGGTGGGGCCTGCTGGATCTAAACCTGAGAACAAAAGGCAGTCTGGTTCAGGCCCAAATGTGCTATAATCAGCTCCCAATTATTCAACAAGCAACAAAGCAACAAATTAAACTTTAATAGAAAATGCCTAATGGACTGAGATCCCTAGATCACATTAAACATACTATTATTCTAAGCAGGTCACAGGGAGATTGGAAAATGGGATAAACTCATTCTCTATTTGGGCTCACAAGCACAATACAATCCTGGAATGTAGCCACACTACTAGCTTATGTTTGACTGATGTGGCGCAGACTGGGGTTCATATTCACACAAGGACTCATTTAGTTCACAGTAAATATAAACATTCATATTTACAGATTTAATGCGTTGAAGCAGCAAAAGGCCAACATTTTTTTTATTATTAATTGCTCCTATTACCTGTGATCCTGCTGATTTTGTTATCGGAGAGGGTCCCTGCGATTCCAGCCACATGTGCTCCCAGACTGTAACCCAGCAGATAAATCTTGTCCCAGGGCAACTGCAGCTCATTCTGCACACAGAAGAGGTAGGTCAAACACATGCCTTTACATTACAGCACACTTTCCCTTTAGTTGTTGGCAGGCTTTGCGGTACCCATTGTAGGTATTAAAAGGGTTTGCAGTAAAATTGAAGGCAATCATTACTATGAGCACCAAAAATAGTTGTACATACAAAATCCAAACAAATGTGAGAAAGAACTTGTGGTAATGGACTTTTGAGTCATGAAACAATAGCTGTGTTACATTAAATACTCTGCCTTGTAATGAGGGTCTGCTGCAACCCGCAAACACAGTCATAAAAAATTATATATGGTCTACTTAAAAATCACAAGATAAAGAAAAACACTTGCAGCAGTAAATTATATTAAAAGACTATTGCATCATCAGGTACATATTTGTCACAGTTGTGGCCCTTATAGACCTAGAGCCTGTGAAGAGCTGTTAAAGTTCACAGTTAAAACAAGATGGAGGAAAATAAGATATGCTGCAGATGTGGGCCAGCTGCACATGTTTGGATAAAGTTCAAGTCAAAGTCTTACTTGTAGCCAGGTGACAAATCTGGCCACATCACGTCCGACCAGTTTGGTGTAGGCAGCAGAGGTGGGGTAGTGCTGGTTGGCACGGCTCAGCCAGTCCACTACGATCACATTGGCATTGGGTTCACGCTCATACAGGGCGGTCACCAGCTTGGCAACCCAACTCTCATACATCCCTGTGACCTGGGAGCATAAAACATCTTAACATCAGTCACTGGGTTCAACTACTGCTGAATACATATTGTGCATTACATAGTAAAATGAGCAATGCAGACTTTAAAGACTTTCTGTTATTTTATATTACATTTGTGAGACAATAAAAGGGGCATGTATAGGGGCTGGGTTCACATACCGTCCAGCCATGTATAATAATGAAGGTCTGTGTCTCATTGTTGAATTCACATTCTTTGATGGTCTCGGGTTTGCCAGGCTCAATGTAACACATGTCCTCATCCGGGATCTCTTCAGTGCGTCGGGAAAACTTAGACAGTATGTCAGAGTAGTCTGCAGCCCATTCTGTGGTGGTCGGCAGAGGAGCTGTGGTGCTGTTTACTGTTAAAATCCAGAAAAAAAACGCAGGGTTAGGGCAAAATAGTGGCTACAAAAGTCATGCATAGAATAATAACAGAAAAAAACAAGACAAGCAACACTATACTATAAGAGGAGAGAGAAATGGATTTAATTATATCATAGACTCATATATATATATATATATATATATATATATATATATACACAGTCTATTGGTTATATGTCTCTAATTTCAAGTGAGCAGAAGAGCGTACTTTCTATTCAACATCCAGCATGATTATGCACAAAGACACATGTCATTAGGAATCATTCTCAACTAGCGGGTCAAGTCTACGTTAGGAACAGTAGTCAATAAAACAAGTAAGTGTCGCCCTCTTTTGTCCTTATTATAAAAGACATCTAAATCTAATATTTACATTTAAATATCTTGAAATTAAGCATAAAACACAGCAGCAATGAGTAAAGTTAAGAGATAAACAAACAGATTGAGGACAGAAAGTGTGCGTTAGTATTTATACAGGCTAATTTGGTTCATACGTAGTCTGAGGACATAGTAGTTATGGCATCAACAAAGACATGTCATAAGTCATATGCAAATCTTGTCTAAATTCTTCTTTCTCCCCATTTTGCCCCTTCTTTTCTTTTTGTTCACAAAGGGCCAATTGCAGCTTTTCTTCGTGCGCACATGGAGCTGAATGGTGCGTGGAGGGATGCAGACCTACACCAGACCTGCACATTCAAAGCCTTTCATTGCGCAAAACTCGTGACAATAAGCGCGCATTAATTAACCTGCTTAGGTCTGTTTACGTATGGGTTAATAACAAAAATGAACTTACCTTTGCGACAAGTTAAATAAAAGTACAGAGGTAATGATAGTTACTTACCAAATGTATCTGTGGTTGGGTCAGAGGAAAAAACTCCAAGGATTTTAACAAGAAATATCCAAACAGAGACAAAATGCCTTATTTGTTTTCCCATATTATAATAAAAAAAATTGAACCTTCCCCCCCAAGAAAAAAATTTAAAAAAATATTAAAAAATATTTTTTTAGGTATCCAAATCGGGCGTGCCTCAAGTGCGGGGTACAAAGTGTGGGAGTTGTGGCTGTGAGTTAAACTTTCTTATGGTCTGTCAGAGTTGCCGCTCCGACTCATCTATATGGGTGGCTGGGGTTAAATATTGGAAGCTGATTGGCTGGTGAGAGGAAGTGGGAGGGTTTTTTCCGTCACGCTTTGAATCAGTGAGGTAATCATTCACAATCTTTAACACAGAAACCTCTCTTCGGTATCTGGACATAAAGCGCCAATTTGCTTTGTATTTTGAAGACATATTTACTAAAGAGTTTGGTATTTAAATTACCCTACACAATTAACCAACTTTTTAATCATTAGTACCCTATATACAGTGGGGGATGAAGTAACCTACTCAATTTTGTAGTAAAAGTACAGATACAGAGGCAAAATATACACACATACACACATACACACATATACACACACACATACACATATACACACATATACACATATACACACACATATACACACATATACACATACATATACACACATATACACACACACATATACACACATATACACACACACATATACACACATATACACACATATACACACACACATACACATATACACACATATACACATATACACACACATATACACACATATACACATACATATACACACATATACACACACACATATACACACATATACACACACACATATACACACATATACACACATATACACACACACATATACACACATATACACACACATATACACACATATACACACACATATACACATATACACACATACACACATATACACACACATGTTTCCTCCGGGCACTCCGGTTTCCCCCACCAACCCAAAACATGCACCATAGGTACTCCAGCTTAGGTCCTGACCAAGCCGAAGCGAGAAGATCATGGAGATGGTCCCCGGGCGCAGTAATGTGCTGCTCACTGCTCCTGATAACAGGATGGGTTAAATGCAGAACTGGAATTTCCCCACTGTGGGACTAATAAAGGCATAGCTTTCTATACACACATATACACACATATACACATATACACACACATATACACACATATACACACACATATACACACATATACACACACGCACACACACACACACACACACACCATACCTACCATGGTCATACCTGCTTGTCAAAGCCTGATCCCGTCAGATCTCAGAAGCTAAGCAAGGCAGGGCCTGGTTAGTACTTGGATGGGAGACCGCTGGGAATTCCAGGTGCCACAGTGGGGCGCCAGTTGCAAAAAACTGTCATTGTGTCCTTAGGCAAGACACTTCACCCACATTGCCTAGTATAAAAGTGGAGTGTGTGTGAGTGTTGGAGGTGGTTGGAGGGGCCGATGGCGCAGATTGGCAGCCTCACTTCCATCAGTCTGCCCCAGGGCAGCTGTGGCTACAAAAGTAGCTTACCACCACGATGTGTGGAGTGAATGAACAATGAACTGTAAAGCACTTTGGGTGTCATGAAAGGTGCTATATAAATGCAATGAATTATTATTATTATTATAAAATGTTACTCAAGTAAAAGTATTACATGAAGGAATCTAGTATTAAAGTACCTGTTTAAAAATATACTTTGAGAGTAAAAAGTAAAAAGTATTTCACACAGATTGTTAAATTGTTTAAAATAAATAAATAAATAAATAAAAAATACAGATTTTGGTCAACAGTGTCCATAATCAAATTCTTATTTTTTTCTGAATTGAATGAATTTTTGTGTAATTATTTTTGTTTGCTCAAAGCCGAAGCTTGAACTTAAACCCCTTAGACTTAGACTTAGACTTAGACAAACTTTATTGATGCACAAGGGAAATTGTTTTGGGAACAGTAGCTCACTCATCAAATATAATATATAAAATAAAACAGAGGGTAAAAAGAAAAAGAAAAGATGGAATAGCAACCAAAGAGCAATAGACCTGTGTCAGATGAAACATAATTATAGGCTATACATAAAAATAATAATAAAATAATAATAAATAACAATAATAAAATATATACGTGCAAATCAGATTTAAATAGAAAAGTAGTAGTCAAATATAAAATACAATATCAAATACCAGCTGTATACAGTTATAGGGAGTGTTGCCTAGGGAGTGTTATATAAACCCCTTGTCAGGATGTTACCATAAACATGGTAAAAATAACCCCTAAAATCATATGAAAAGTACTTTTTACTTTTAAGTCCAGTTATAAAATGCAGTGGATTACAGATACCTGTTCTCAAATGTAGTGTAGTAAAAGTAAAAAATTCCCCACTGTAAAATGTACTTAAGCACAAATACCTAAAAAAATCTAAGTAAAGTATTTTATTTCTTTTAGTACGTTACCTTCCACCACTGCCTATTTATAAAGTAGGTGACAACATGAGCCTTTATGTCTCGGAGGTCAGTGCCACCAAGTCGACACCGAGCATCTTAAAATGGTCGCAGCAGTAGGGGTGTGTTACATATCTCCTCCTCTCATTGGTTGAACCACTTCAATCAGAACAATTACAATGCCTCAGGAAAAAAAAAGTTATATTGAACAAAACACCTAAGTGAATAGTTTGGTTTGTCTGCTGTATTGTTATATGTGTAATCTATGAGAAACGAACACATGAAGAAGATGCCTAGATATATTTGTATGGTAAAACTCATCACAAGGGCACTTTGGGGCACAGACTCTAAAATCAAAAACATGTGTATGTAAGATAGGATACTTTGAAAATATTATTGCAGTTTTTCATTTCAGCAAACCAGACAATTTACACAGTGCACTTTCTATGTTTTTAAATGCGATATATTTTCATTTTAAGGCAAACCTGACATGAAGAAATATTATTCTAATCAATCTATGGAGACGCTTTTGGATTAGGATATCATGTGGACAGTACCTCATGCTGCCATGTTGTTCTTTGCATTTATTTCACCTCTCTTGTGCCATTAAACATTCTTCTATCTCTGTAGATTAATAATAATATTAAAAAGTCCCCTAAGGTCATGAGTAAAATGTGTATTAGAAGGAAAACATAGTGATTCAAAAGCCAAACTCTTACACAATACATTACGATGAGTTTGGTCATTAATATATAATACTTTACTTAACTTCTGATCCTACAAGACGACTACTGCTGCTTTATAAGTAGTGTAACTTTTAATTATGCTATTGCTATAATCCACTTTCCATCAAATCGTATATACACTAATGACGAGTATCCATGGGTTTCAGACTGATGAAAAATAAATACATTTGCCATAGCAATTAACATGTCATCACAAAAACATTTACCATTTCCCTGGGCAAAATAACAAATGTTGCTTATACATCCATGAAGAGAATGTTTTATTACTTTAATTTGCACAGATAATTTGCATAAATATATTTTTTCTTCTTTTGATAAATGTACTGTTGCAAATGTAAATTTCATTTGAGATGCTGCAGGCTTTTTACATCTTATGTGGCAGCAAATGTGGTAGAAGACCTTCAGAAGAAATACTCACCAGATATCACCAGAGCGGAGTAAAAGTGTGGCCTTTCCTGCGGTGTTCATCTGGTCCCCTCCTGGACACAGCGGAGGGACACTTTTGGCTCTTCCTCTCCTCAAACTGCCCTGACACAGATCTGCTGACCCTATCTGACCAGTCCTCCTGTTAAACTGCACTGAGACACAAATGTATGTAAAAGTTAAAGCAAAACTGCAACAGCTTGCTGCAGCAAAACTAGAATTTCTCTTGGGATTAATAAAGTATTTCTCCCTGTCTCTTTTTCTCTTTTTCATCGATACATTTAGAATGTTGAGTCTCTTGAATGACTTTCACTTGACTTTCACATCTGCTCCACAACATTGCCTCGCTCTATATATGGCCCTGTTGTGTCTGTGATGTGTGCACAGTGAAGGTGATGCTTATGGACACCCAGCTGATCCAACCCCAGTGTTAGAAGAACTACGCCCATCTCCAACCTATTCATCTCCATCTCAGCCTGCCATGTTTAAGCCTGCCCCTACGAGAGACATGCTATAACACACTAAACACACTAATCAGACACACCCAGGCTAGATAGCCAAACTCAGAACAAAGTGACTGCACCTTCACCACAAGTTATGGCAAGGAAATTAAAGGGCCCATATTATGCTATCTTCTGATCTGTTATAATGTTCTTTTTTCATAAAAGTCATTCCAGGGCTAGATAATATCAGCCCTGGAATTACAAAACTCTACCAAACTAAGGGTAAAAGAAGCTGTTAACAGACTAATAATAAAGAATTACTAATAACATGTGTAAATGAAACAAAGCACAACTCCACGTATGCTTTGATGAGGTAACAACATTATAACATGGCTTAAAGGTCACAAGAATTAGTTTCTCATAATATAGAACCTTTAACAAAATCATATAGAAATAACATTCATTTCCTCCTTGCATTTGATTCTTTGATTTCTTCTGCAACTGTTCAAAAAGCCACATATTTGTCTCACATTCTCCTGTTTGTACTTGTGAGATTAGGTTGGCCAAAGCACGCTGCATTAGTGTAAATCCAGCCGAACAAATCGAGCACAGCCAAGAACTTTTCTATCTGAAAGCTGAGTCCTGCACTGGTGTACTCCAAGCATATATTTAAACTGGAAATGAACACACAACATATGGTCAAGTTTATTCATGCCAGACACTGACAAAAAAAAAGATAATGTACTTTATCTGGGTCATATATTGTTATCCAAGAATCATGGGTGCTCTGATAGCTTTCTTACACTGCAGAGAAAGATAGACTGTAAAACTTCGCTGACTTGCTGGAACATAAATGACATGTTTGTAAACCGATGAATCACTGAGAGCTGCTTCTAGGAAGAAAGGAAACAGGAATAATCTTGCACATGGTCTGATTACAGTATGTGTACAGTTGTGGTTTGAGGTTCTAACAGTTTTTAACCAACCCCAGACCCCCAAACACAGATGTGGAGCTGACTGTCACTGCACTGAACAAGAAGACGTGCCTTGGACTCTACAGCATAAAACGTGCAATCAATGTCTACTACAGTACCATTAATGCTATTAAAATTAAGGTTTAATTTTTAAAAAAAATGTTAACCTGATGCCCATTCTGCCCAACCTTCACAGGACTGACAATTTGGTAGACAATTTGGACAAAAAGGTAGCGCTCCATTGTGTTTTTAAACTTCATACACCTTCACTAGAATCATTTGAATGATTTTATTTAGTGCACAAAAGTCAATTTTGAGTGATATAGAACCTTTAAAGGGGTTAGGAAAAGTCCGCCACTCATTGCCAGTTTAATTTCTGAAGCTTCTAACTGCTCATGTTTACTGTATCAATAGGACATAATAGTTGTCTTTGCAAGGCCATCTCTATAAGGTATTTTTCTTTTCTGATACACATCACTTTGTTTTCCCTCATTCTTATCTGTAATGTGATTGTCTCCCGGTGCCCTCCATTGTTATCTCCAAAACCAGACGCAACAATGCATAGGCAAGTCTTTCAGGAAATTGAGACTAGACCTTGATTCCAGCTGGAGAGAAAATACCAGGAAAATGCCAGTCATAGTTTCTTATCATAAGGTTCAGAGCATCGCAAGACCCAAGGGACCCTTCAATTAGTTAACAGCACTCTCTAATTAGTTGGGCTATAATTGGCTATTGAAGAATCTATTAAAAGACTAGATTTGCTGCATGGATTGTGAGGGAGAGAAAAGGCCTCCCAGTGGGGTTCACAGTTTTACAAGTGTTTTATTAAAGCACACGCAGTGAAAAAGGAGCAAGTGGGAGGGCAGTATTTTACCCCTCTATTCAAAGTAGACATCCTGAGGCCATGGTGCACGAGCTGTGGCAATTTAACGAGGGGCAGAACAGAGCAGTGACCCCGTCTGCTGATGTGATTTCAATTAGAAGGAAAGCAGTCATTTATGTGTGACTAATGTAAATGACAAATATACCCCGAGGGTGTTATGAATGTATGTTACGATCAGCTTTACATGAGAAGTCATGACATATAGGCAGTGTGGATAGGTCATAGTGACTAAAGGCCAGGTACACAAATGTTTTCAGAAATGCCTTTGCATGGGCTGAGTGATTTTCTGAGAAACATCACGGCCAAAGAAGTTTTTAAGTCACTGTGTGTCTTGTAAACAATATACACTCATTTATAGTGCAATCTAAAGGGAATATTGGTAGATGATTGTGCCAGTGATAACATTATATGAAGTAATAACTGTTTTAAAGCAGTAGTAAAATTATGAGGTAGTAAGTGGTAGATATCATAAAAATAATGAATTTAATTTTTAAAAATGTGATTGTTCTTGGATGTTTTTTACTTTTTATTATCTTTTTTATCATTGAAATCCAAACTGTCCTTGAGTTTCCCTTCGTTCAAACCTGTGACTGCTCCAGCAGCAGACCCTAAAACCTTCTTATCACACTGCAGTGTGGTACGCCATAGCTCCTATGATCACTCATCGTAAAACAAAATCCTCAGAGCATACATGAAAACATCAGCATCACGAGGCTCTGCATGGACAAAGCCTCGATGTGGACTGTTTTATGTGCAGAAAATACGTCCTCAAGCATGAATGTCCTCAATGCAGATGTGCGCAAGTAGGCCATATATAACAAGTTCAAAGTGTTCTACTTAGTGGAATGTCACTGATCAGATACTGTACCTGTGTGCTGTGTTTGGTTCCGTGAGCTCGTCAGGTACATTGTCTTCTGTTGATGAGTGACTTGTAGTCACTCTACAGTCCAGTTAGACCTGTCTTGACTGACATCCCCAGTCACATAGGGCATCCATTGTTGTCAAACACATATTTGGACACAGAGAAGAAGATTCCAAGGATCTCAGAGTTTACTGACACATTTTAGCTCCTGAAATCTATCTTCTTTTCATCTCTCAGCCTCTGCGAGATAAGGAATGAATTGCACCACAAGCTTCACAAACTGGTGTTTTAATGTGTAATACAAATATAAGCCTATATGGTGCATATAATGTAGCCTACTGAATTGTTATAAATGATTACATGATCTGATAGATTTAATTCTTAGGCCTACAAGCTGCAGAGCTTGTGATGTTTTTTCAGCTTTGTTTAGCCTTTTTCCCTCTTTCTTTTTAAAAAGGAAGTTCCTGGTGAAACCATATGCGGCGGTCTCCCATCTGACACATAAGTACAATCAAATGCAAACAATAGCTGCAAATATATGACCCAAGCTCTGCCCTCCACCTGCAGCAGCCCTGTGCAGCAGTTAACAACTTTTAGGAACCACTCTGAAGAACTGCTTTGTGTGTCTAATCAAGTCTAACCAATGTGATTAGAAGAGTAAAAATACTGAGAGGTAAGCACTTCAGGGTTACAAATTGTGGTTATATTAAGCTTCAAAACATCATTATCATACAGATCCTTGATGAACCCTGTCAACTGGCAGAAAGCTTGTCAAGCAGAAGTTAAAAGTTCATCCAGTTCATTCTCAAGGGGAAGACTTATAACAATAAACATTTCAATTTCAAAAGGCCAAGAATCTGGGTAAATAATGTCTCACAGCATGAAGTGACACGAGGCCCAGTGGCATATGTGAGTGTGCATTCCACATACACTGACTTTATAGTAGCCTACGTAACTTTAGTCTCCTCTCCATTTTATTTGCACCGGCTGCTGTTGGTCACTCAACATCTGCCCTGATCAGTTGGATCCATTTACCAGATGCATGAGACCAAGGCCCAGTGCACTCTCGCCCAAATACCTTGTCCTCGTTGCACTAGTGTTCTGTGCGTGATGCGTGCGTTATGTTGACATCTCCAACATACCTGCCATTCAAGCCCATAGCAATGCGGGAATCTATGTACACATACTATACATAGGTTCAGTAAAAGAGGCTATTTTCAGATTGTCTTATAAGGTCGTTCACCCCTAAAGTGAAACCCCATGACACTTGTAACCCCATGGACATATAACAATGTACACGTCTTTGGAAAGGAAACGGATTTGTAAATGAATGGCGCCCTCTATTGGACAGTCTAAAAAGCTGTTACAAATAGCTTGTAGGTAAATTCCAGGTATTGTTTACATCCGCTTGCATTGCCGTGAAATACACAAATGAAGTAATGAATGAATGAATGCAAGTGCTGGGGTTTAGGCAGTGAGGATCAGAGTCCCTTTATGTTTAAACAAACTGTTTCAGCAATGAAACTGGCAACCCAAATGAGACACATGTGAACATAAAATGATTCAATCTAGAAGCAGAAAAACTCAAAACACCAAATTATAACAATTTCACCATAATTTCCAGTGTTACTGTAATTACAAATATATCAATATTAGAATTATCAGTAAGAGCTAGAGATGTCTAACTCACATCCAGGGATGTGGTTATGTTTATGAAATTTAAATAAAATCATAATTTATTTCCTTTAAGTTACAGCTTAATCTATCAATCACAACTCAAATGCATCGGACAAGACTTTGAAGTTACTTTATTACAGTCAAGTGAAGCAGGGAACATGTAATCATTCAGTTCAATAATGTGAAAGACAGACTCAACCTTAAAAACCTTGCAAATACCATTTAAGATCAAATAACAAAAGACACAAGCCTGCTTAACTAACAATCTGAACATATTAACAAAAGGTTGCACTAAAATTAAATACGGCTTCATCAAATGTGGCCCAGGTGAGTCTGGGTGAGGTCCGTATACCAAAACAACCACATGAAAATAATGAGACTTTAATTAGCCTGCTCCAAATGAGGGGACATGTGCACTTTATGACTGTACACCAAGTAGAACACACTCTGCAGCAAAACAAAATCAGGAGTAAAAACAAAACAATTGTGTTCTTCATAAAAAACAAAACTGTACAAAACCTGGACCTAGACCGCTACAGTCTATTACTATGTATGTGGTCAGTAGCGGCGGCCAAAGGCTGCTCCTCCTCCTCCTCCTCCCTGCATGAGCTGGTTCTGTCTGTTCAGAGCGTTAGAAAGAGACTGGGATGATCCCGAATATCCCCTGAAAGAGACAAAACAAGAAAACATGGATTTGTCGTGTCCACATAGGAAACACCACCAGGCATTTTGCTCAAAACACTACCTTGCTCCTCGTCCCATGTGACTCTGGCCAGGAACTGCACCGTCTCTACCTGAAAATAGGTTACCGCGAATATTATATTCTGCAGTGCATTGATCTAACCTTCTGTGGTAAAAAAAAATAAAAAATACCTTGCCATCGGTCACCATCCATTTTCCTAGAGTCCCAGTCCCTTCCACCATCCCTAGAATAAAAATAAGCATATATAAATATTTGTATTCAAATCATTAGTTAATGATGTCTAACAGTTATCTCACCTTGAGTTCATGCGCCCGCTCCAAGAGTCTCTACCATCTCGTCCATGTCTGTCAGAGAAATGCTGCAAAAAACAAAACAAAACAACTTACCACCAGGCCCTAAAATTTTCCCACCTGGTCCTAAAATTTAAGAATATCCAAGCATTTATTCACCGTTCCATCTCTATCCCTATGGTCCCTCCTGTCGACAATGTCGTCCTGATACCGACTCCGATCCCTTTGGTCAAAGTCATGGAAACGGTCCTGCCGACTTAAGTCTGAGCGGCTGTAACGGTCGTCTAAGGCCATGCGCTTATCCGGCCAGTCATCTTTCCTAAGAGCAAAACGGTAACAAAATTTTAATTGGAAAACATCTGACACATGAATTATCAGAAATAAGATGTGTTAATTCATTACCTGTGGTCAATATCATAAGGTCTCTTCAGAGGCCTGCGGTCCTGCTCAAAGCGCAGCAGCTCTTGTTGTCTCCGCAGCTCTTCACGCTCTCTGAGGATCCTCTCCTGTTCACGCCGCCGCTCATACTCAATACGCATCATTTCACGCTCTAGAAGCTGAGCCTCCATGCGGTCAGCATCAAGCCGTTGTTTCTCAACCTAATGAAAATATTTTACTGATTTAAAAGCTGAAAAGCACAGAACACACATTTTGTTCACAAGAGCTGATGGTACAGTACCTCCAACCAATGTCTCTTTCGCATCAGGCTGGTCCTCTCATCACGCTCCCTTAACATGCGCAGTCTGTCTCGCTCGCGGTCTGGCCTGTTGTCCCGCTCACGGTCATTGAAACTAAATTGAAAAACGCCATCTCAAATTATGACTAAAAGACAGTTGTGATGGCATTTTAAAATTACAAATCCAGACTCACGTGTATCTCCGCCGCTCCACCTCTCTGACCTCCCTCTCTCGCTGACGCTGCCTCTCCCGCTCTCTGTGCTCCATTATTTGATCAAACGACAGAATGTCTTTCTTTTCTTTGCTGGATGTACTGCGATCACGGCTCTTCGTGCTCTGAGCAAAGTCAAAGGCCATATAATCAGACATGTGAAAAAAGAAACCATCAAAAAGACTTGTATGTGATTTATAAATATGCATCACTCACTCTGTCTTTGCTTTTGGCTTTGACACTGATCACAGGCTCTCCCTTTGATGAATCCATCACCACAGTCCTCTCATTAGGCCCTATTAACATTTATAGTTATTAGGATTTGAAGTCATCACCCCCAACTGAGTAATAATTCATTTCTCACCTTTTCCTTCTCCATCCTTCTCAGACCTATAATAAAAGTGAAATTGTTAATTTATTTAAAAGAGCTTATTGTTAAGCTCAATCAAATATTTGTACTTCTACTTGCATTACACCAATTTTACAGTCTTACTTTGAATCAGTGGAGTTTCTTCTAGTCTTTCCATCACTCTTGTCTGATGCCTTTTTGCCAGCAGGTTCATTCTTAGCCTAGAGAATATCATAAATAAAATGATCATAAATGCATTAGATGAAAGTGGAAAAATAAGCAGTAATTTACAACAGAAGTTGAGGCTTGATACGCACTCGTTCAACAGAGATCATGCGGCCGTGAAGTTCAGTTCGATGAAGGTGGCTAATGCACTTGGTGGCTTCCTCTGTGGTGGACATGGTGACAAAACCATAGCAACGAGCCCCAGGGCTTTTAGCGTTAGTCACTACTTTTGCACCGACAACCTACAGAAAAAAGGAGGATTCAAAAACACTGGGGAAAACATACTAGGATTTGTTAACATTAAACTTGCCTTTCCATATTTGCTGAACAGCGTTTTCAAATCAGTCGCTCTGGTACTTGAGGCAAGACCACTAACCCATAGATTTCTACTGCTGGCTGCAGCCCCACTTCCATCTACAAAAGTAAAGCCAATTTGACTTTGACCCACAAAAAACTAATATTTAAATATAACAGGTGCCCCTAATAACTTACCCTTGTCATCTTTAGATGTTGCATTTGCCTCTTTTTCATCAGAACTAAAGGAAGCAAAAACAACAAAAAGGTCTCAGTCACAAGAATGAGGTGTTGTAGAAGTCTACAAACATTTGCTGTGCTCTACATACACAAGCCCAACAGTGACATATCAGTATGCACAATTTATTTTTGAGTGACTGCCAATGTGCTACTCCTGAGTATGCAGAAGTAAGGGACAACAAGACAAGACAAATGCAAAGAGTTTTACCTTGAAAAGAGCATCCTATTTTTATATGACAAGGGGCCAATGCAACAGAGATAACCATTTTTGGTTTCAAGTAGACAGAAAGCGACAAACCTTTTACTCTGTTCACCCTCTACAGTGGACCCTTTGGATGTCGAGGCAGAATCCGCAGCGGTTTTGTCCTCCGTCTTCTCATCCTCATCATCCTTCTTAGCCCCACTTTCTAAAGCATCAGTTTCTCCCTCACCCCCTTGCTCATTTAAGCTAACATCCTTTAAGACTTTGTCCTCAGACTCTACAGTTTCTTCAGATACATTGACATTGTCCCCAGTTTCTTTGGTGTCCTGCTCCACGACCTCCTTGTCGCCTTCCACATTTCCAAGGGCAGCAGTTGCACCTTTGGAACCAGGTTCGGGAGCGCCTTCCTCTCCGCTGGTGGTGGCAGCTTGGTCTTCTTCGGGACTCATCTCTTGGCTCGGCTGGTCATCTTCTTTAATCGGCTCAGATAAACAAGACCCGGCTACTTTGTCAATTTCTACGGAGTTAACAGGAACAGAATGGCACAGAGTTTAATCACTTCTGAAACACAGCAATGTTTAACGAGGAACTGGCAAGGCCTGGATTAGGAGCCTCATGACCACTAGCCTATGGTCTTAGTGCTAACTATAATCACACAGAAACTCCTAATGAGAGACTGGAAAGTACTCTGGAGGTACTCAACTACTGGTCATCACACAATAGTAATGCATTGTCCAAGCAGAAGGTTACAACATGGACCCGATTCAAACCAGGCAAAGAGTTCAGCTTTGATGAAAGCCAGAAGAAACGTGAACATTCTTCTTAATCTTCAGCCATGTTTTCAGTGTCCATATCAATGTCCATACTCAGGCTTGAGTCCAACTTTTGTGCAGCTTTCAGTCTGTGTCTTTAAACAGCTGTTACAGATGACAAGTCTTCAAATCTTCTTTCTCTCCATGAGGATCTATAACACTGCAACTTTCCCATCTGCCCCATACAATTGCTGACAATGTGCATCAATCAGTTCACATCACATTAACACTTTTTTTTTTTTTTTTTAATTCTGGGTTGTTAAGATTGAGATTTAAAAAAAATATTTTAAAAACGGAACAAAATTGTGCACATAGACAACAATTATCTGAGGTTTCCAGTCTCTCATATGTATAAACTAAGCAAAATGTATTCCCTCAACTATATTTGATAACACCTGCCATTTCTAACCATCAGTTTACATTACCTGTACCGCTGTTTACATCATTATCATCTGGATCATCAGCCTAAAATAAATATGGGAACTGTTATATTACAGTACAAGGCAAGGTTTTTGATCTTTATATTTCTGTCCACATGTGTTAAACTTACCGTGTGGAATGATGACAAAGCAAGATCGTTGTCTTTATCGGCCTCCGACTCATCCTGAAAACACAAACATTTTAAGAGTGCAACTTAAAGACAGACTCTGTTTCGCACAAAAAAATTCAACCCACCTGTCCATCGCCCTCTCCATGATCTGAATTCAAAATGTCATCATCCATAGTGTCCAACTCAACCCCATCTCTGGTATAGTCTTCTGTCTCATCCAACACGTTCATGTCCAGGATGTCCATCTCCTGCATGTTTTCATTCTGGAGATCCTGCTGATAAATAAACACCTTTAAAACGCAGAAAACATTATTTAACATCTGAGGATGGATCAAAAGCACCCACCGAATTATCCTGGGAATCCTCGTCGACATTGCCATCCCCAGGTTCACTTTCGTGCTTTGAATCTGCAAAACAAATCAGGGAAAACAGTTTCGAAGAAGTAGTTGATGGTGTAGAGAAAATGCCATGTGAGTTTTAATGGTGTAGAGAAAATACCGTATGGGTTTTGAGGCGTCATAGAGGCCTACACCAGCGTTAGCATAGAGGGCTATGTGCGTTACCTTTTGCAGCCCTTTTTGAAGGCACCTTCTTCGGGTTTGCTTCCATCGAGATGACTATTTCATCTGGATTACCGCCCTCTTCTTCTATTGCCTGTCAAAGCATTACACACAGTTATAACCAGACGTCACCTGATAATTTAATGTTCATAGGTTCTTTTAAGTTTAAAGCGGATAGCGAACAGAGCTAACCTCGATGCTAACAAGTTAGCGCTAAACTCTACGAAGGAAGCTTACATTTATTCTACTTCACATATATCGCAGATATATTTCCATATTTCTTGATTATGTGCATATTGAGCCTGTGGTCATATGGTCGCTTGCTTACTTTTTTCAGACGCTCGGACAGTACGCTTTTCACCCCGGTCGTGTCTAGGTTTCGTTTCTTCAGCTCGGCCTTGAGGTCAATGACTTTCAACTCCGATAATTTCTTTATCTCCACACTGACGGAAACGTCAACTTCTGCAGATAAATCCGACATAGCTGTTGTCTGCACAGTATGCTATGGTCCTATCGTAAAAAGTAGCATTCAATAATTGTCTTCACTGAAGGGAGCGTCGCTGGCAGCCTGTGTTTTCAGCAAAATGGACGCTGCGGCGGTAAGACAAGAAGCGCATGCGCATTCTCCTGGAGCGGAGAAAAAAAATCAACAATAAAGAGGCCAAAAGTGTTTACAGCAGACTTTGTACTTTTTAAAGTTTATCCATTTAACCAATTGCAGCACAGTATGTTACAACAGATGTTGTAATGCATAATTGCTTACACAGCAAAACATGAGACATTTGTTATGTACCCCACTCAGAACATTTGTTTAGTGTTCAAAGTCTACTCTGCGACTAGAGGTTGGGGGAGATCAAACTGCTGCTCATCATATTCAGTCTCCAGTGGTATTTTAGGACCAGAAACTCCCTGTCCTCTTTGTAGATGAGAGGATGAGGCAATGGAATCTAATATTAGGCCATCGGAAGCATACAGACAGTCGTGGCAAGACTTTCTAGAGTTCTGAGAATCTCTTGGCTCATAGAGGTTGAGCTTGGAGACCAGAGGTCTGCCTGCTGTTACAGATTGTTTTTCCTGGATTTCGTCATCAAGGTTTGAATAGGTGTAATGAAGACACACTGTGAAAACAAGCTCCTTCTGTGAGGACAAAAACAACAGAACAAGGTATCATTTATGAACCAGTATTATACAAAATAACATTTCCAACAACAAGCAGCCAGTGTGCTAACCTTGAGTCTCTGCAGCCCATAGACACGTGTGTAGCGACTTTGGGCCTCTGCAGGAAGAGTTTCATTGATCAGTAACAAACTACCAGCATCAAGTAGTGTCTCCTGGTTGCTCTTCTTCAAATCAATCTCCACATCCTATACAATAAGCATACAAAGAAAAGGGGACAGCATTACACTTTGTCATTGAGAAGACTTCGAATGTTTACAAAGAGCTCACCACAGGAAAATCGGTAAGCTGAGCAGAGCAAAACACAATATTTTGGGGTTTTTCAAGGATTCGAGTGTAGATGACCATGACATTGGAGAACTCTGCGGCGAACCCAAGCTGAACTATGACTCCACAGTCAAACTGCAGAGTTTGGCTTGGTGGCAGAACTGTGAAGAATGTTGTGAGAGTGAAATACATTTAAAATAAAGGAGTATATTCATTTTGACATTCATTACACAAATACAATACAATGCAATACAACCATGAGCAACAGTCCACTGCAGGTTTCGGGCTGAATAGGAGGCAGAACACTGCTCTGTCTGTATGTGGTCTGTGAGGCAGCGACGTTCAGACAGATTACTCCGGAGCTCCAGAGCTTGTCTCCTGTGAGTGAGTGGGCACCGGCCCATGTCTACAGAAATTAAATATTTTGTATGAATGTTTCTATGGTGTTAGTAAGCAGAATTCTGATAGCAATATTAAACATCCTATATTGCACAAATTTTACTCTTGTGAGTAATATTAGAAAGTTGTTACTTCCTCAAAAACATACCTGAAGTTGCATGGTTGAGTAATCCTGGTTACACTGGTTACTCAAAAAGAGCTCAAATCACAATCACATCACAAAGTGATAAAAGGAGAAATTCAACTTGTCAACTGGACAAAGTTTATTTGGTCGAAAACGTTTCGCAGCTCATCCGCGCTGCTTCGTCAGTTCTGGTTAGAGTACTGGTTTGTCCAGTTGACAAATTGAATTTCTCCTTTTATCATGGATTCTACCTGGACGACTGAGGGATTCTTCACGCACATCACAAAGTGTTACAGAGCATTTTGATCTCTGTAACACCTTGTGATATGATTGTAATTTGAGCTTGAAGCAGTAGTTTTCAAGTTAACAGCTACCTTTTACCTAATGTTTAGTAAAGACTGGCAATTCCACATCTGAAATTATCCAAATGATTCTAGTGAACATGTATGGAGTTTAAAAACACAGTGGAGTACTTTCTGTATTACCATATGACATCACAGGGTGGAACAGAGTGTTCTGTTTGAGAGAATAAGTCAGCATAAACATGTAGGGTTAGTGTGTTAAACGTGTGTGTGAATGACCCAAAACAAAACTCTGAGTATGTTTGTAAGTAACATTATAGACCAGAACGGGCTCTTTAAATGTTCTGGTGTGACATACAGTACCTTCAGCTACTCTGTCCAGCATCACTGTCACCTTCTCGTCTTCACACACTCTTCGTTTGAGGAAGTTTATAAATATACCATTAGAACCATCTGTCACTTCATATGCTTTAGCGTCTGCACATCTTCACAAACAAGAAAGAAAGTGGGCTTTTTAACACTATTCCACTGCATTCACAAATCCGCCACAAACTTACGTTGCATATCCAAACACTATATTTGCTGTCACTTTGAGTAATCCAGTTTGTACCAGGACATCATCATCAGGATTTCTGTATAAAAGATAAAGATAAATGGGAGTTGTATATTTTAATGCTTGAAAATAATACATACCTTTTACGGCACATATCCAACAGAAATACATTAAGTCCTGTCTCTCGCTCCTGCATCCTGGTGAGGATATTCTGAACACACAAACAGTGATCTGATGTGTATGAGGCTGGGGCATCAATGGGAACCATGAAACTGTTTCCATAGTTTTCATGTCCATGACCAGCAAAATACAGCAGACCTATAACCAATGATAGTATAAAAATGTTTCAGATTTAGATGCACAAGCTTCTTAGTTTTACTTATTTTGAGGAGACTGACCATAGACTCCTTTATCAAGCAACAAGAGGAACTCAGTGACAGCGCTGTGCATTTCCTGCAGGTTCAGGTCGAGCAGTGAGACCACCTTGAAGTCCATTTGACGAAGGAGGTTGGTCAGCTCGTGGACATCAGCAATAGGGGCACTGAGCTGGGTGCGGTACATGTAGTTCATGTTCCCAATCAACAGGGCAACTTTATCTGTGGCTTTTGATGTAAAATATGTATTTTTAAATGATATAATCAGAGTGTCGTAACATCAACAAATATCAAAACTCATACCATAGACTTGTTTAACAGGTGGGTATGGACTGGCTATCTGTTGAGCTGGAAACATTTCCATCTCTTTGATTCTGTAACCTACAAGCAAAAACTGTTATAGTGGATCTTGTTTGGTTGCGATACTTGTTACCCTTCCCTACACATGCACATAATAAAATTTGCACAAAGTAAACACTGAAATTATTTTAATCTAGAGTAGGGAGTGGACAGAGGAACTAAGATTACCAGGTTCCCGTGTTTCAATAACTCCAGGGCTTCGTGTGTCAACTTCTACCCAAGATGCTTCAGTGATGGAAATGGGACCTTCAAAGAGATAAAAACAAAAATAATATATTAAAAACAAAAAATTCTTATGACTGTCTCAAATTTAATAATTTAGGGGCTCACCAATGGTCACTACTGCAGCCTCGCTCCAAACTTCATGGTACAAGTTATATGTCTTACATTTATACTCTCCTCTGTGAGCTGTGGTCACATGTGGAATCTGGAAATTAATAAAATAAGTATTGATTTAGTAAAAGCATTCCTGTTAAAAAACTGACAAAAAGCTGACCTTGAGTGATTGTGTCTGATGTTGTGGCATTGGTTCAGAGTTATGGTACCACTCGTACTGGGCAGAAGGGTTGGCCATGGCCTGGCATTCAAGGTACAAAGCATCACCCTCTGTCAGCGCTTGGGACTGAGGCTGCCTGATGATTCTCAACCCACTCACCGAGCCTTGAAATATGCTACTGGGGCACCCTAAAGTGATACAGTGTTAATACTAGACTACATCACCACACTCCACACATATGTACAACGACTCACAACAGAAAAGGTAACCTCCCTATCCATCGGTTTCAAAATTATGACCCATTAGAATTATTGCCATAGCGACAGCAATTAACAAATTAAAACAAAATATTATTTCTTTTGAATGGGAAAAAGTCCTCAAAAATAAATCCATGAATATATACTGTATTAGGCTATATCTGCAATATTTTTGTTTAAAAGAAATCACCAAAGTTTGTCAGATACCTGGACTGAAGTCTGCCAAGCGAACATGAGCCCACTGTGAGAAAATGCAGCTATCTCCAAGGCTCACCCTACAGATATAATGTCCCTGGTTGGTAGAACTCAATGGGCAAAGAACCAGCTCTGGAAAAGTACCATCCAAAATCTGTAACAGCAATTATCATAGTAATGAAGGCAAATCAGATCATGCATTATGTATGAATTATTACAAAGAGCCAACCTCTTCTTTGCCTTTGAACCACTGGTAACAGAGACCAGGGGAACCAGAGGCTTTGCAGGACAATATCACCTTGCTTCCTACTTGAACCTGATGTGACTGTGGCTGCACTGTTATCTCAATCCGCCCAGACACTGACCAAAATACAAAATTGAAAAAGTATGTTGTTTGAAAATACTGGCAAAAACAAATGTATTAATGCTGCTCTCCTTTTTGCCAGTCTAACCTATATGTGTGAGATAGTGTACAGCATCCTGATGGTTAATTTTCTTCAGTCCCCAAAGCAGGAAATTTAGGGTGCAGGACTGGTCAGCAAGCCAGGCAAGAAGGGTCCGGCTTGGGCTTCCAGTGCTACTCAGCACTTGGAGTGAATAGTTGGTCATCTCGCTCTCACTGGAAAAAAGTTTGTCTTTATGTTAAACTACAATAAATGTTCCTTGTTGTAGGTTTGTGTTTTACCTGCTGCGGAATTTAGGGTCTTCTGACATCACATGGGCTAACTGTCTCCATCCACAGGTGGAGTTGTCCAACATCTTCGAGAGCCTCTTCAAGACATCCTCGCGTAAAGTATCAATAGGCGCTTTCCACTGATCCATAGTGTATAAATCAGGAATATATTCACGGAAGCTTAAGGTAAAATCTAGAATTGCCGGATAGGATAAGGACCTGACCTTAACAGTGAAAATAAGCTTTTGTTCAGATCTTCTGGAGTGAAACTGGTGCTGCGCATGAAAGAGAGGATGGTTTTTATTTACCTGCGCAACAAAAGTCACACAGCGGGACTTTCCGAAGTTATACAAAGTTTGATGCGGTAGAAAATCCCTCTTCAGATGCCACAGCAAAATCTCTTCATCAAAAGATAATAAAATTGCAGCCCATCATTGAGAGCTTCAATAAAACTTACCAACAAATCAGAACGTGAAGCTTTAAATTCACAAAGGCTTCAAAAGTGACAATGGGGTCCTCTGTTAAAAACAAAATATAATATCTTTCCTAGTGTTGCTTTCTAGTCCCTGCTTAGTTTCCGCTGTAGAATGGTCGTTTTTTTCTGTTCCTCTTTTTAAAACAGAACATGTGGGTGAGTCATTAATGATACAGGTCTGCTTTCAATTTGATACACTGGCCAAGGGCACAACTGAAACATTTGTAAAATAATGTGTATTTGTTTATTTGTTTATATCCATAAAAACACATATGTATCTGTAAGTGAAACAATTTAAAGAAAAGAGTAGATGGAAGATTTGTCTGGACAAGAGTGAAGAAAATAGCATTTCCAGTTTCCTACAGTATGTCAAGTGAGTGGGTAATTTTTTATTGAGTCAAAGCCAATCATTAACACACCCATCTTTGGGTTTTCAATCTGATTATGCAGCATGTATAAGATGTTATTAGAAAAGAAGAGCTGGACATACACACTAAAGTAATGATCTAGTGAGAAAGTCTGTGGGAGGCCACTGTTCAAAAAGAGTCCTGCAGGTCCAGGAACTAAAACTTCTTCCCTTTGTGCAGTTTGTTATGGCGCCAAATATTTTCTTTCCTCAGGCGTTTCCAGTATTCCCAGGTGTCAGCCTCCAGCTCCTTCAGTTTTTTGGGCATCCCCAGGTTCAGCTGAAATAACCTACAAAAAAATGATAAAACATACAACTTTGAATTGACCAGACAGTTAAATCTGCCTTGTGTCTGTCAAAATGTGGTGACTCAGAAACATTATTTGATTTAGGTGGTGTTAGAGACATTTTTTATGTTTGTTAGAGCCATTTTTTATGTTAGATTAAAAATGTATATTTGTATAACTAGAGTTAATATTTACATTGATGTTTTACTTTGATATTGTTATTTGATCTTCCATTCAATTTCAGAACTACTGAGACAATTTAAGGTGTACGAGCCAATACCAAGGCAAAGCTGAAGCCTCGAGCCATAGAAGCTACACAGTCTTTTGACCGACATGTAGGACCGTTACGTAGGGACGTCACGTAGGAAGTTACAAGTTCTAGAAATTCATCGTTTGTCTTTTGTTTTGTATGGCTTTCACTTTAGTAAAGATAGAAAAGACAAACCTTGGATTCAAGACTTTTTACTACGTGTCGCGTACGAAGGAACTTCGAGGCTCAAGGCTAGTGAGTCGGCGCGCTGCACTCACAGGTGAATACTGCTAGTGTACTGTTAAGGTTAAGGGTGAAGGTGCACATGTTCCTGTAAAGAAATTTAAACCATCTTGAGCCAGAAGCAGTGGAATCTGCAGGGGATCAATCTCCAGATGTTGAGTTTGGCTTGGCAAAGACCACCTTAGCTGCATGATTTGTGTTGACAGGAACAAAATGAGATCTCGGAGGAAACTATTGCTCAGGAACTTGAGATTTGTTACTTTACTCACCAGTCAGGATATTCCACAGGTTCCTTTAATTTGGGATCTTCTCCTTGCTTGAAAATATTAGCACCAACTGCATAAGTAGTAAGCCGGACAGGGTCTTTACACACTTCTGGACCCTTCAGCTCTTCTTTGGCCATTCCTTTCCCCTTTCCCTTTGCAGCTGAGAAGCAAACCAAAAAACAAACAAACAAAAAGTCAGTTCAGAATCTGCTGATTTCCTGTTAAAACTTTACCGAGACCACAGAAACAGAGGGGACTGAGAAGTTGCTGCATCTAAACTTGAATTTGCCTCGGGTTTAATAAAGTATCCATACATCCATCAGTCCATCTATCGTTAAGTGTTAAGCCTACATTTATTAGTGTTCTAGATTTGTATATTAGTCATTAGGGGCAAGTAGATTAAGATGATCTATTTTGCTGACAATCATGCTCAACCAGGTACACAAATATAGAGAAAATGTGTCTGTGATTGGTCTTTACTCACCAGCTTTCTTAGCATATCCACATGTTTGTACTCTATTTGACAGGCTTGTTTGACAGAGCGTTGTTGAGCTCCTATTTCTCAAACAATGTGCAAGAGATAGTGATCTAAATAATCCGTACTGTGACATTTTATTCTCACTAATATAACAGTTCAGCATGCACCAGTTTGACATTCATGGTTTGTCTTCCGCTTTGCGCCGAGTCGGTTTTGTAAACTGAAACATCTCCCTCTAGTGATCTGGAGGACGTGTCAGTCACGCTCTGTCCAGCAGGGGGCGTCGGCGTGTGCTGCGCGGATCCGATCATAAACAAAGCAGAAGAAGCGTTTGTGTTTCTAGAAAAATGTCTGAGTACGCCACGGTCCAGAAAGGAGCTTTAAAACTCAAAGGAGTGGGCACTGTGTCGGCTGGGAAAAAGTAAGTACACCATTAAACACGATATAATACTATAGTTTTCAAGACAGACCGGGTTTTCCGAAAAACGTGTCGTTGGCAGATCATTTCAGAAGAGAGTAAGGCTCGTGAGGACCTTAGCTTTCAGCATAGGCAGGCAACCACATAAAAACCTAAATTATTTGGTGTTAAGTAAAATGTGTTAAAACCATTGTTGTAGTAAAGTTTCCGAAGTTTCAGGTTCGGTTTTTTCTACTCTTACAGCCTCTTAAAAACGGCTCTCGTCTGTAGTTAACGTTATGTAGCTAATATATAGAGTTGTTCATTGTGTTAATAAACAACTGTAAAATACGTTCATTAGTTTATTATGTGGTTCATATGGTAATAGTTATTACAACTACTGCTATATAAATGCATATTATTCGTCTGCTGTGAGTTGGTGTGATGGGCTCTTAAAATGCTAACACATGAATTAGTTACACTGTTCTTATACTAATCATCAGTGTTTATTTACAGGAAGAAGAAGAAGGACAAAGAAAGCAAGCAGCGGCTGGAACAGGTCTTGACTAGTCAAAATGATGAGGATGTGACGGCTAAAAAAACATTTATGGACAAAAGGACCCCAGCCCAAATTGCTTTTGACAAAATGCAAGAGAAGAGAGTAAGTCTATGGCTAAAATAAATGAAAATGTGGCACGACCATAGGTTAATTGGAGAAAGATGTTGTAACCCAAGCTGCCTTTCATCATCCCGTTCTAAGTTGGTCTCAGGAATTCTGCAGCTCTTTTGGGATCTGTCCATAGAGATCCCACATGGAGACCTGGTGGTGCTGGCTTTGCTGGGCAGGAGAAGAGGTGCTGTGTTGTATGAGATGTTTGGCCGCACTCTGGACAGGTGTCAGTGATGTTCGTGTCAATCCGACTGAAGTAGAGTTCAAGAGCCGAAAGTATCCTGAGCGTAGCTGAGCCTCCTGGTGTCTCTGGGCAGCTGCATTTCCTCAGTGCTCACCTTTGGGGCAGGATCAGGACAGAATGAGTGTTGAGCCCAGACAGAAGGCTGAGGATGCTTGCGCCACCAGGTGTTAGTGTATAAGCCCAACCCCATTCCTGTAACTGTCCTCATTGATGTTGGTGTTGTAAAGGCCTGTGATTTCTTTGACCTGCTTTCCACTCAGAGTGCTCAGGAGGAACTGCATGCATTACGCTGTGGTCTCTTTCTGTCATAACATCTGTTTCATGGTAGATATGGTCAATCAGGGTCATGCGTAGACAACCAGTTATTGGCAGCCTTTTGTTTGATTTAGAGGTTCTCCCAGTTAGTGTGGGTCAGGTTTGGAGTCCAAACTGGTGCTGCATAATTAAGCACTGGTCTACTGATGGCTTGGTAGGTTATGAGGAGCACCTTTCTTGAACATCCCCATGTGGTACCAGCAAGCGTATTTTGGATGTTGTTTCGCTCACCTAATTTAGTCAGAATGTTACTAGAGCTTTGAAAACTGGAATTTTGGAGGTTGTACTGTGCTTGTGCTCTTCACATGAAACATCTTCTGGATGTCATTTCTTTTTAGAATAAACACTGAACTGAACTGTCTAAACTTGTCAAGGACAATCATTAGGCTGTGGGAAAAAAGTATAATAGAAGGTTTAAAAAAAAACAAAAAACTGTAATAGCAGTCTGTCAATTTTTATGAGACCACAGGTTGTTAGTTCAAAGTACAAAGGTGAAAGTTGATTATGTATTCTGACTGTGGCTTGATTTTTACTTTAGTCATTTTAACATGTACTTATATTTTTTTTATAGCAAATGGAGAGGATTCTGAACAAAGCATCAAAAACACACAAACACAGAGTTGAGGCAAGTCATCACCTTTTGAATAAGAATAGAAAAATATATATATTTAGTATTTCATTAACATTGGTCTTTTTGGTTTTAGGATTTCAATCGACACCTGGACACACTTACTGAACATTACGACATCCCCAAAGTCAGCTGGACGAAATAATGGAGAATGGTGGAAGAGGAAATTAACCTACGAGAATATTCTACGTATTTTTACTGTTGCATTTTTTTTTTTGTAATTAAACATTGTTTTTACCTTTTGACAGATTCTTCATAATTATTTGTTGATGTTACATAATAAAGAAACCATTACAGACTTTAAATTCATGTTTTATTAAAGTGAGAAACTGCATTTAACTCATGTAGGACAGACCATAATGTGGCGTGGTCCAGACAAAACATTTGATGGATCCTTCAAACTCAGTTTTTACAGTCTTGGATGTAATTGTTATCTCAAAAACTTAGTTATACGTTAAATTTAAAACGGTGACCATGAGGTATATGGCCTTTTTTTAAAGGTGTTGTCAGTTTTGGCTTGAACATTTTCAGTCTGTACAGTGAAACAAATGTCCTTTTTACATCACAAATTGATGTAATTATTTGATGTTGGGTTTGTTATGAGTTCATTTCGGCCCCAGCATGTCACTTGGCACTACCCACTGGTCAAACTGCTCTTCGGTCAGGTACCCCAGCTCAACAGCGACAGCCTTCAGCGTGGACCCTTTCTTGTGCGCGGTCTTGGCAATAGTGGCTGCTTTATCATAGCCAATGTGAGGGTTTAGAGCTGTAACCAACATTAGAGACTCATTCATGAGCTTGTTGATTCTCTCAGTGTTGGCTTGGATGCCCACTACACAGTTGTTGGTGAAGGAGACAGAGGCGTCGCCCAGTAGCCTTGCGGAGTTCAGGACGTTCTTGATAATCATAGGTTTGAAGACATTGAGTTCAAAATGTCCATTGCTGCCACCTACAGTTACTGCCACATGATTCCCCATAACTTGAGCTGCCACCATTGTCATCGCTTCACACTGAGTTGGATTAACTTTCCCAGGCATGATGCTGCTGCCTGGTTCATTCTCTGGTAATATGAGCTCACCCAAACCAGATCTTGGACCCGAACCTAGGAAACGGATGTCATTAGCAATCTTCATCATGCTGACAGCCACTGTGTTCAAAGCTCCACTCAATTCTACAAGAGCATCATGGGCTGCTAGTGCTTCAAACTTGTTAGGGGCCGTTACAAATGGCAGGCCAGTGAGTGAGGCCACAGTGGAGGCCACTTTCTCAGCAAAACCAATGCGGGTGTTCAGTCCAGTTCCTACAGCGGTTCCCCCTGCAGCCAGCTCGTAGACCCTGGGCATAGCAGCTTTGACTCGCGCTATGCTGTATTTCACCTGCTGTACATAGCCCCCAAACTCCTGACCCAGTGAGAGAGGGACAGCATCTTGGGTGTGTGTGCGTCCAATTTTGATGATGTCTTTGAACTCTTCAGCTTTGGCAGCCAGAGCGTCATGCAGTGTCTGAAGGCCAGGCAGCAGAACATGGTGTATTTCTGTGGCAGCTGCAATGTGCATAGCAGTGGGGAAGGTGTCATTGGAGCTCTGGCTCTTGTTAACATGGTCATTGGGGTGGACTGGATCTTTGGAGCCCAGTTTCCCTCCCATGATCTCAATAGCTCTGTTGCTGATCACCTCATTGACGTTCATGTTGGTCTGGGTTCCTGAGCCTGTCTGCCACACCACCAGAGGGAAATGCTCGTCAAGTTTACCAGCTGAAACCTCCTCTGCAGCTTGAACGATTGCATCTGCTATCTTTGGGTTGAGGCCATAGTCTTTGTTCACTTCTGCTGCTGCTTTCTTCAGTATCCCAAACGCCTTGATGACTTGGATAGGCATTCTCTCTGTTGGTCCCCCAATCTTGAAGTTCATGGTAGATCGGACAGTCTGTGCACCGTAGTACTTGTCAGCGGGGACCTTGAGCTCCCCAAAAGTGTCCCGCTCGATCCTGAACTCGGAGCAGGCCATTGTGGACGTGGAAAAGAGCAGCTTTTTACTCACGTTGTGCGGCTGAAAAGTCAGGAGGTAGCAGTTAAACTGCTGAAGGCTGCGAAGAGACCGAAACATGGCTGCACATTAGAGGTGAATCAGGGGGAGGTCAATGTAGTTTTGCACATTGTACTCTGTCATTGGCGGCCGGGATAACTGACGGCAAAGTAGCCAATCGTGGAGAGGAATTGGTGGGATTTCCGCTCTTATGGACCTGTAAAAATGACTGTTCATTTAGAGGCGTGTGGATCAATCAAGTTATTCCAAATATAACAGTACCAGGTTTCCGGAACAATGAACGCACTTTTCTTTTACAGAATAAAAGTGCCATACAATTAATACAGACTACTATTAAATGGCGACGCTGCTTATTTGCATTCCATTTACTGGTTTATAATTATATTTTATGACAATGAAGATAAGAAATAAAGATATGCCTTTGCCTACAAGTAAAGCACTAGTTAAAAAACTAAAGAGCAGAAAAAAAAGAAAAGAAAGAACAGAACATGTATATATTTTCCCCTCCCACACGTGTACTTTGGGCCATTAAATCAACAATACGTCAGTTATCTTATTTACAGTTTTTATTTTGGATTATTTTGAAAACCTTACCGGAAATGTGGGTGGATTGGCGCTATACGACGTCGTTGTCAGTTCTCGCGGTAACGTCAGTGTCGGTAGTGTACGCTTAGCTTGTTGCTAATCTCATCGTACACAGGTTTCATGTCGACCTGAAAACTGCAAATCAAAAGAGACACAACGGTCTGTGCAGTAAAATCATACACAGAGCTGCAAGACAAACGGGAGGATGCCACACAACTTCCAACCCGGAGACCTGGTCTTCGCTAAAATGAAAGGATACCCCCATTGGCCAGCTCGGGTAAGCAGCGCTAGCAGCAGCAGCAGAGGGGCGGAGGAGACTCTTCTGCGATGCTCAAGATTACTTGTTTATTCTCGATTCGTCTGGAACATTTCTGAGAAAATAGCATTTTATTGCAGTGGCACATTACGCATATTACGATCGAATGTACGGCCAAAATCTGTAACCCTGTAGGGTATCTTCATGCTTCTGTCATTAACATGCAAACATTAAGATCATTGCTTTTAAATGTTTTAAAGATTGAAGACGTGGCTGACGGGGCAGTGAAACCACCTCCCAACAAAATACCCATTTTCTTTTTCGGTACTCATGAAACGTAAGTGTACAGGCATAACTTCTAGTGTTTCTTTGAATGTTTAATAAATTAAAGTTAATTCTGTCCATCTTAAATGTATGTATGAAACAAATTGCCGTTATGTGTTTGTTATTGTGTTTTTTACAGAGCATTCCTTGCTGCAAAGGACCTTTTTCCTTTTGAAAAATACAGAGAGCGTTATGGGAAGCCTAATAAAAGAAAGGGATTCAATGAAGGTTTATGGGAGATCCAAAACAATCCACATGCTTCCTATAGTGCACCTCCTGTGGTAAGGCGATAGATATTTGTCAGATACAATTATAGTAAGAACTACAATTTATGACATTTGTGACATTGTGTATTTTAAGTTAAATTGTCAAACTTTGCCATAAAGTAAATGGAAGAATAATTCATATTGTGCAATAAATGTATATCTTTTTATATTTTATTTTTTAGCCAGCCAGCTCTTCTGACAGCGAAGGTAATAATGCTGGTGGAAGAAGTGACGAGGAAGAAGAAGACGATGACGGAGAAGCTCCAGTGCCTCAGCGAGCAGATTCGGGGAGTGAGGTGGACTCCGATTCAGGCAGTGACGATAGGGGACGGGGTGGAGGAGTGAAGCGCAAGCCACCAGCTGCAAAGGTAACTGGTTTCATAATTCAGTTGACAAAGCAGTTCAAAACAATTTATAACGTCTAGTTTCTAAATTACAGCATTTCCTAATTTTAATAGCATTAACCTTTCTTTTTAATCATTCAGAGGCCACCTCCTAAAAAAAAGGCTCGAGGTTCATCTAGTGATCGAGACAGTGGCTCTCCTTCTGAATCAGAGCCCACCCCATCTGAGTCAGAATCTGCTAAAAACAGTGACCAGGTAAGTCAAATTTAGTTTATTTTTTGTTTTGGGAAAATTCTGTTTTAATAATTTGTTTTTGTCTTGAAACAGGATTTTACTCCAGAGAAGAAGAAAGGTGGACGAGGTGGAAAGAAGGCTGGTGCAAGAAGAAAGAACAGGGTAAGTAAATATACTGAGACCTTTGACAAACTACATGTGATGTTTGAAGCATCATGTCCAAACATTTGTTTCAATAGGCATCATCTGGCTCAGACTCTGACTCAGGATCAGCATCAGAGAAGAAACCAGCAGACAGTGATTCGGATGACGACAAACCCCGTCCAGCACTCTCCGGGTCAGAATCACAGTCCGGATCCAAATCTGAATCAGACTCTGATCAACCTGCAAAGAAAGGTCCACCAGCACGCAAGAAGGCTGCAGGTCTGCTTATCTCCAAAAGCCTCTCTAAATTACAAATAATTAATGTGATGATTAATTTAAAAAAAACTTTTTTTTTTAGACAAACCACCTCCAAAGCCTCGTGCACGGAAACCTAAGTCTGCTCCAGCAAAGCGAGCCCCTTCATCATCATCTGACAGTGACAGGTAATCACATTTTTCAATAACTTGTGCTTTAAAGTTATCTAAGCCTTTAAGATACTCATTTCTGTCTTTGTGTTAAGTGACAGTGAACCAGACCGCATCAGTGAATGGAAAAAGAAAGATGAGGAACGCCGGCGAGAGTTGGAAGAGCGTAGAAAAAAGGAGGAGGCAGAAGAGCTTCGTCGGCTGCGTGAAAGAGAAAAGGAGGAGGAGGAGAAGAGGAAAAAAGACAAGGACAAGGGTAAAAAAGGGAGTGAGAGTGACCGCAGCAGTAGCTCAGACGAAGGGGTGGATGACCATCCTTTGAAGAAATCCAAGAAACCTCCACCACCGCCCATTCCTGCTCCCTCAGACTCAGATTCTCCATCTGAGGTAATCGATGTGCTAGATTTCACTTGGTATAGAGAGGTTTGTTGATGTTTTGATAATGACTTTTTTAAAAATGGTTTTAAAATAGGTAAAGAAGCCCCCCAAAAAGACAGACAATCAGAAAAAAGAAAAACTGAAACGTGAGAAGGAGAAAAAGGAAAGAAAGAGAGAATTAAAAGAGAAAAAAGCCAGACGGATGGAGGAAAAGTCCAGAGCAAAGTAAGTCCACTGTAGAAGTAAAACTGACTCTTCAGGATTTCCAGGATTTAACACTTGTCATCACATCTTCTTACATGCAACTGCTTCTCTGTCTCATTGAGGTCAAAACCTGAAAAACCAAAACGCAAATCAGAGAGACCACCAGAGAAGAAAGTTGAAAAGAAAAAGGGTCCGAATTTACCAGAATTTTGGTTATTTGATGGTGTATTTTTGTATTTTTTAAATGTTGGTTTTTATTTGGTTATTCACTATTATTTGCGTCTTGATTGCAGAACCATCTCCAGAAGAACAGCTGCAGAAACTCCACACAGACATTAAGTTTGCACTTAAAGTGGACAACCCAGTAAGTGACCAACCAAACAAATGTGTATTGTTTTGTGCATTATTCATACAATTATGTTATTTTAGGATATAGATCGGTGTCTACAGGCCTTACAGGAACTTGAGAATGTGCCAGTCACCAGCCAAATCCTCCATAAAAATGCTGAAGTCATTGCTACATTGAAAAAGGTGCCTTTTTGTGCATTTGTAGTATTGAAACTGTGTATTTGATTTGCTGACATTGGGTCTATTCCAGATACGACGGTATAAAGCCAGCACTGCAGTCATGGAAAAAGCTACAGAGGTTTACAACAAATTAAAACTACGCTTTGTTGGTAAAAGTGAGGTGCCAGTTAAACCGAAAACTGAAGACAAGGACGCAGCAAATAATGAAGACATAGAAAACGATGGTAATTTAGTTCATTAGTTAATTTTTAAATGATCAAAATCTAGAAAATGTAACATGTCCATTATTTTTAATTAGACCCCACTCCAGTAAATGGTGAATCTGAAAAGAAAGAGGAGGCAGAAAATGACGACAAGAATTCTAAATCACCTCTCCAGGAAGAGAACAATGAGCACCCCTCTTCAAGCCCAAGGTGAACTTTGTTTCCTGTGCAGTAAAGGCAGTAATTTAAAAAAACAAAGAAACAATTTTCTGATTGTGATTATTCTGCATGTATCTAGGCGGAGCCCACACAGTCCTACTGAACCACACTCACCTTCATATGTGGAAGTGGATAACTCAATTTCTGCAGAGATGGAACCAGCAGCTGTGGAAAGCTGAGGGACTTTACTTGCGGCTACATTGGACCAAGTGCTAAAAGATGGTGGCGTATTTGTTTGACCTGCACAGAGCTACGGAGCCTCTCTTCCTGTTACACCAGTAGCATTTGACGTTTTGTACTACAGTGATTTTTAAACCAGATCCAAATTATTCAAGATGATCGAGCTGATCTTCTATTTATCACAACAAAAAGCTACAAAGTTTGTAAAGCACTGCAAATCATTTGTTTCTGAAATGACTTTAATACTTGAGGAGGCCTGGATCTTTTCCACAGCTACTGCTTAACCTGAAGAACATCTAATAGTTTTGCATAGGACTTGAAATAAGGACTGGGAGAATAGATTGATTGCAGAAATCAATTGGAGATGTGCTTTTTGTTTTTCTGTTTGGCATTTTGGTACAAAACTAATGGCTTATTTTGTTTTATATAAAATGTGCACAGACGTGAAAGGCCTGACGTTTATGAGAATGATTGTAAGAGACTTTGTAAGAATATTGTCTTTTATGTTCATTACTTTTTTAATGATCTGATCCAGTTTATCAATTCTGAAATGTAAAGCCATTAACTGTCACTCAAACATGTAATTACAAGTGAGGTCCACATCATGTTTTATAACCTTGTTTTCAAACATTTTCATCTAGTTTTGTCTAATTGCATTTGAAGCTATACACCTTGCACTCACCCTCATAGTATCAGCTTGAAGTATATTTAATGAGCACTTGTACAAACTGAGACCTTACCTGTAAAATCAGATCTCATGTAGCTGCAGCCTGTGATACTGTCCTGTCTCATACTACCGGTGTTTTAGTCGTATATAAATTGGTAAAAGCATTTCTATCATTTAGTTGAGATGAATAAAGATCTCCGCATGGTTTTGCGACTATGGTTCAAGTGTGTCAACATTTCAAATTAGGCTATGTACAAGTTCATTGGTCATTATGTAAAGTTAAACATCAAGACAGTAACTATAAGGAAAGTTAATGAGCTAAAATGACCTCACAATACACATTTTATTATATAAATTGTCATTGAATATAATATGTATTAAATGTTTTATTTTTTATATTGTGCGTTTTGGGAAATTGTCGTTTCGTAGTATTTAATAATGCATAGACATTTCTTGCAGAAGAGTTGTGTGACTTCACTCTGGGTGACATGTAGGGTGAAGAGGGGGACTAGACCTTTAATTCCACTGATTCTCGCTTAATACTCAAGTCAGCTGACTGTCGACGCCATTTTGTCTGCCATTTCCTCCGCTGATCCATTGCCAGTGTCTGTGCACAGCTCGGGACGCCCGTGTGGCCTCAGTCTCCTCTCCCCGGGATCGGTAACCAGCGGCGGAGCCCGAACACACGGTACCGGGTAGATGAGAAACACTTGAACGGGTCCGTGAGCGCCTCCACACCTCTGCAAAGCTCCTGCTCCACTCACACAGCCATGGCTCTGAAGATTGTCAAAGGGAGCATCGATCGGATGTTCGATAAAAACCTCCAGGATTTAGTACGTGGCATTAGGAATCACAAGGAGGACGAGGTAAAACAACCAAAGGTTTCCACTTTTTAACAATGATACATGATGCACATAACCAGGATGTGAAATGGTCATTGCATGTACCGTTATGGGAGTCGAGCTACAACCTAGCTTGGGTTACGAGCTAAAGCTACGTCAATTTACATGAGTCAGGATCAGTTATTCCCTGTGCCTTTAAGAGGGTGCTTTATGCTAAAAAAAACAAACAAAAACAAAACATCGTATTTATTCCACAACACCACGCTCTTATTTTCTACTTTGTATTCTGTTACGAATGAATGGCTTAGGCACAGTTAGCCAGATGGAGGTAGATGGCTAAGTCATAATACTGTCATACCAATTAACCACTGCACACTGAAATACACCCTACGTTTGTTTATTTTAGCTGTTTATAATAATAATTAATGTTGTTACTCTGACTAATTTAAAATGTAATTGACCCATAGAAACATAAAGTACACATATACTGCAGGCAAATGTGCATGCAGTTTATTGGCTGTTTTTTTTTTTTTTTGTAAATGCCACAATATATGATTAAGTTTGTTGTTTAGTGACTTTTGATGTGAGAATGATGTCACCATTGTCACATCTTTATGGGTGATGTCAAGTTCCAGGGACAGAGTGTGAATGATGGGCCATTAGGGGGCGCTGTTTGGGGGCAGCCACGTCTCCCTCCTGTGCGGGTGGGAATGAGACAAGGAGGCTGACTTAGCACTAAGCAGAGCAGGGCTGTGTACACACCTGCTTCTGACTGAAACACAGGTGTGAAATGTAGTAAGGCAGTGTTTTACTCAAAGGACACTGATCTCTTTCACTTTATACTTGTACAACTTTAATGAGAGTACCTGATTTGGCCCACTTCTCTGTAAAGACAAGTCCCAATTTCAGCACAGTCTGTGGTGTTTAAACAACATTCAGACAATATACTAACATCAGAAATGTGCCAAGATGCACTTGTAAATTGCTTGGTTTAGTCTAGCAAAAATGTGAATCGACCAAATAAAATGAACCACAAAAGATCAGACATCTTGCAATACACCATCTAGATTCTTTAGTGTCTTTTAATATTTTTAATATTAATGTGTAGAATCCATGGTAAAAGTTTATTTGGTCAAATGCGTTTCACAGCTCATCCAAGCTGCTTCTTCATTTCCGAAGTTCAGTGAAATGTATTTCACCAAATAAACTTTTGTCCAGTTGACAAATTGAATTTCTCCTTTTGACATTTTAGTATTAGACAATTTGGCATTATACATCTCTCTCCTGTAAATTAAGCCCTATTTGCTTAAAACAACTGTAAAATATCTTTATATGGGTCTTTGAATTGACGCATACTTAAACTGACACCATGTAATCTCAGTAACACATGCTTGGCTAGGATTGACTTAATTGAAGCTATCCAATAACATTTGCTTTTGCATCAAAGCCTGTTCTTGTTCAGCATTTGACACAGTGAGTTATTTTTCAGTTACTAATGGGCACCACTATTTTAAGTCAAGTCTTTTACATGTTTGCTTCGTAACATTATTAGTCTGTGATCTCTTGATGTTTGTCTGTGTCTTAAGCAGTTCACCTGTTGAAAGTCTACCTGATCAGGTGGATAGGGTGGTGGTTGCCCGGGAAACTGTGGACAGTTTGTTGAAATATTAATACACTGTTGGTGGACCTGGGCTGACTTTTTTCCCTTGGCCCACAGTTGTCACAATTGTCTTTCACATTTATTCAGAAGTAATCTATTGCACAAGAAACTAGATGTAGATCATATACTGACACATTTTCACTATAATATAATTTTATTTTTATTTTGCTATTTCTAAAAGCATTGTAACTTCATTGATTTATGTAACTGCAATAGCACAAGCACATTCTTTCCAATAATATTTTTGGTTATTTTGTTACTTACTGAATATATTAATCTGTTTTGCACATTGCCGTTAACTTTCCATAGTGCCTTAACTGTGTCTTGGCTATCAGAATGCTATTTGAGCAATTTCAATTGTTTGTGAATCAGGCACTGAAGACCATCATGTGTGTCTGGTGACAGTGGGCTGAGTGCCTCTCTGACTGTCCGCTCGCTGTAGTTTTTCCTTGGGCAGCAGTCCTCTCTCTCGACCCCCTCCTCTTGCTGTGGCGTCTTATGATTCCACACACATGACCAGCACTCTCTCTCACTCAGCTAAATGTGAGCACGTTTGTTTTGTAAAGTTGCTCTTCCTAAAAATGCGTTTTACATTGCAGTTTCTAAGCACACATAATCACTATTCTCACTCTAGTTTGTATTTTTAACAATATCTTTTACTTTTCCATAATTGTTATAGAGTTGTTTTAAAAATCAATCACAACAAATGCTGCACCTCCAAACACTCTTTAAATGCTAAATTTTAACTACACGCACCTCTCAATCGCTCTGTTAAATGTTCAATTTGGAAATGTCTTTAATCATACCAGGGATGTAACAATATATCCACATCGCATGGTGTGATATTATCACAATATTTGATGATATTTATTGCAATATTTTGTACATGCTAACTAAAGATGTGCTATTGTAGATATGCATTTTTTTTCTTTTAAAATGCCTTGACAAGCCTTTAGTTTATTTGACAGGGACCATGTACAGGGGCATTATTCAAAGAAACATTGAAAAAGATGCCATGTACAAGACTATAACTCTCAGAGTTAATTTGCATCTGTAGTCCCTGAGACAGACAAAATATAGAATACAAAAATGGCATAAACAGTGCAGTCTATATACAAATTGTTATAAATGGTACAATTACATTAAATATCTCTATCCCATTCCCACCCTGCTCCCTCTGTGCCCTTAATCAGGTATCATTTATTTGTTAGTTAATGTTGGCACTCGAAAAATATGTCCTTAATTCAGCACAAAAGTATTTGTTTTACTTTTTATTTTGACATAGTTTCAAATGTGTTGGTAATTTGCTTTAACGGCCATTTTATAAAAGAATATGATTTTCATGATGTCTGTACTAAAACGGTTGTCTGGAAAAATCGCTAAACCAGCGGCTGATATGGATCTATATTAAAACACAGAGAGATATCCTCCTGGATTTCCAGGCAACGTAAACGGAGCATAGAATCATGGTTTATGTTGGGACTGGGCAATAATTATTTTCCAAAGGGCCGTATTCTAATCCCGACGTGTGGTGGAGGGCTGGACCAATGCTGTCACTGGTCAAAGAAATGCCTACAAGATCATTTCTGTGAAATATTTGCTGTAGTGTGCTATAACTACTCTATGATAATTATGATCAAAAATTTGCTAAGGGTATTCTAGGGCCGCACCAAGTCTTGTCTGTGTTCTTCCCTTTGCTTTTTTTTTTTTTTTTTTTTTAAGCTCTTGCTGCAACAAAACATGTTTAAGCTAGATATAACTGTCCAAAAAGATGGATTTACTAAGATTATACAAAGAATTGTCTTTTTTAATGTTGATTGTCACTAGAACAGCTTTTTACACCCTAGACACTGACACTGTACCTAATCTGATCTGGTGTCTGTTGTTTGCCCTCTCCCTTCAGGCCAAGTACATCTCCACATGCATCGATGAGATCAAACAGGAGCTCAAGCAGGACAACATCGCTGTCAAAGCCAATGCTGTGTGCAAGCTCACCTACGTAAGACCTTTGGACACTTTACTGATTCACACACTGTCTGTCTCACTGATGCTGATGCAGGTCGTGTGCAAAGGCTGTACCTGTCTCAACGCAACAAGCCGTGTCTAATATTTAGCTGTTCAAACATCAATTTGCAGAATTAATTGGCTCTTTAAGCCCTTATCAAAATATTATACAAGGTGGTACACAAGCTTGTACTCACAAACCCAATCCAACCCACAGCAGTACCTAGACACTTCTGTATAAATTAAATGAAAGCAGTAGCACAGATTCTATTTTTAACCTGGGTCTCTGGTTTTATTGCTTGGGTTTGGACTGAAAGTGAAAGCTTCTGAGCCAAAATTATTTGGCCTTTTTGTGCACACAAAGGGCTCATCAGTTCTCTTTTTAATAACCGCCACTTTTTTTTCCAGCTTCAAATGCTCGGCTATGACGTCAGCTGGGCAGCATTCAACATTGTTGAAGTGATGAGCTCTTCAAAGTTTACGTACAAGGTATAATTTAGAACCATTCAAATTGATTGTTTGGAGGTGGCAATGTATACATGTGTATAAATGCAAACAAAAGCATCAGTGTAACATTTTCTGTATTTCACTGGTTTATTTCTGCAGAGGATTGGTTACCTGGCTGCCTCACAGTGCTTTCATGAGAGCACAGATGTCATTATGCTGACGACAAACCAAATTCGAAAGGTCAGTTGTGGGTTTTTTTTACACCTGATTTTCTGAACTTATTTCTAATTCCTTACCTTTATCCCTCAGGATCTGAGCAGTCCAAACCAGTATGACACAGGTGTCGCCCTTACCGGCCTCTCCTGCTTTGTGACTCCTGACTTAGCCCGAGATCTGGCCAATGACATTATGACTCTTGTGAGAACATAACATTTTTTCAAATCAGATTTTACTGCCCAACCACAGCTGACTATTGCTGTTTATTTTTGTACCTCTCAGATGTCTCATACAAAACCTTACATCAGAAAGAAGGCAGTACTGATAATGTACAAGGTGTTCCTTAAATACCCAGAATCCCTGAGGCCGGCCTTTCCCAGACTCAAGGAGAAATTGGAGGACCCAGATCCAGGTATCCTCTCCAGACCTGGCATTAGGCCTTCCATTTTGTGGACAAATGTTTAGTACTATATTTAGTAGTATATATTGCATTTCAAGCATTTAGGTCTTATGAGGACGCATGGTTGCACTAGAATAGAGACCTTTGGAGCCTGTTCTGTCACCTGAGCCTTATAAATTATTCAATCTCTGAGAATATTAGATTAAGGAAGGCCCTTTTGTGCCTGCTGCCACGGGCTCAACCAACCAACAAAATCTATCGTACCATAGACCATACCACAAGATCGATCTTTTTTAATAGGTAGCATTCATGTTTATAATTTGATGCCATAGTTTCAGATGGATGGCAGGGGCCTATATAATGATGGAAGATTTACCGTTTTTGAACAAAATGTCCAAACTTATCCATAAATATTGCACCCTATGATTATTTGTTTGGGATTGGATCCACAAATATCCCATATAATTCTTATAGCTCAAAGATCTTAAAACTGGCAACTATTTTGTCTGAATTAGTCAAATTATTCTAATAGACAATACTGTGCAACATGATGCATAAAAGTGTAATTTAGACTAGTTTGTAATAATTAAGTAAAGTAACGTTTTGTTTTGTTTTTTTAAATATAGTGTATTCTTATATTTATAGGAGTTCAGTCAGCAGCTGTGAATGTCATCTGTGAACTGGCTCGAAGGAATCCTAAAAACTACCTGTCTCTGGCCCCACTCTTTTTTAAACTCATGACCTCTTCTACAAATAACTGGGTTCTTATTAAGATTATCAAGTTGGTAAGTAATTTTCAGTGAACTGGTGATTGTTGTCTATGTCAATACATTAAATAAAAACTCCCTTTTTCAGTTTGGAGCTCTAACACCACTCGAGCCACGTTTGGGGAAGAAACTAATCGAACCTTTGACCAATTTAATTCACAGGTTAGTTTTATTCCATACTAAGAAAAGATAAGATACAATAAAATAAGAAACTTTATTGTCCCACCAGATGAAATTTGACTTGGGCATAAAATGCAAGGTGCACAGACAATCAAATAAACAAATACAGTGTGGATGACAGAATAAAAACAGAAATGAATGCAGTGCAGTCACAATCAGTGCAGTTCATGAAATTCACAAATTCATAGTCTGTGGTTTATCTGTGCAGTATATGTTTATAAAAAAAAGTATTTTCTTTCCCTTAGTACCTCCGCCATGTCCCTGCTATATGAATGTGTCAACACAGTAATTGCAGGTTTGTACTAATCTTCTACAAATATTGCAATATTGCATTCTCGCATTACTAAATGTAACTGTTTTTCATGGTGCTTCAGTGTTGATCTCCTTGTCATCTGGGATGCCTAACCACAGTGCTAGTATCCAGGTAAGCTTCCTCCCTCCAGCCTGTAATGAACCCCTTATCAACCCTTTCCACTCCAGTTCAATATGCATGTTTTCACTGGGGTCTTTTTTCTTTCATTAAAACAAATATCAATAATCTGAGCTGGTGGTGGGTGATATTGACAGAAATTAATATATCTATATTTCTGTTAATGATGTTTAGACAGTGTTTTAACAGTGCATCAGTAATGTGCTTAAACGCGCCTACTTGTATTGGTTGAGTTTCAAGTACGGCAAATGTGAATGAACTTTAAAATTAACCACAAAAGAATTGTCACTTTATACCCTTGTTTGGGGATAACGCTAGACATTTTTGTTCATTCAAATATTAGCAATTATACTTGATATTCTGTATGAATTCAGTATGAATATGAACGATAATCTATCGTTTTGTCAATACCTCCCCCACCTCTAGTCACAGAAGGACTAGCAAACATCATGACAATAATGCATGAACAATCTGGCACTATTTCTCTACACACTTTGCCAGTATGACTTGTGTTCTTTGATATTAATATTAATATTATTATTATTATTACTATTACTCTTATTATTATTAACTGGTGTGGAAAGGCTTGCTGTATTGTTAATGGTTGTCCCTTCTTCCCTTTTTCTGTTCTTTCTCAGCTCTGTGTTCAGAAACTGCGAATCCTGATTGAAGACTCGGACCAGAACTGTGAGCCCTCTGTCAATGCCTGCAGTGTGTCATTTTCTCATTGTCTGTGTGTTTCTCACTATGGAGCAGTCCACCCACTTAGATGGCAACGACTTAGTAACCCTGGCTCTAGATAACTCGAGCAATACCACTTCACTCCCAAGAAATTTCTATGTGACCTGCCTCCCAAAAAATAAATCGATAATCAGTAAGCATGGTCTGAAAATGGCCAGTGCAAAAATTATTCAACATCTTGATAAGTTTCGACAGTTGAATTTGAGTTATCTGGACCCATATGCATAGATAGTTGTGTTTGTGGCCTAGCTAGATGGAGTAGTAGGCTGGTGCATCTTTCAGCATATGGATGAAGTTAATTCACATCTCGTACTACTAAGTAAAACATTTACATTTTATATATTTAAAATGTTGATCTGTTTTTCACAATGTGTTCCAAAGAAGCTGTCAACGCAGTGCTCTCACAGACATTGGCTAGGAGCATATTTAGTGTATTTTCTAATTTTACCTCTGCAGAGAGGCATTATTTCCATTGAGATCGACTTGATATTGTAATGCAGTAGCTGTTCTTTACTACAGTGTCCAGCCCCACCCGAGCCCAAGGTCACTGAATATAATCTGTTTAAAAGGATGTCCAACATTTGACTGAGCCACAATAGATCATTAATAGTCTGTGTAAGTGTTTTGGTGTTTCTTGGTGAAGGAGACCGAGATGGGCGCAGACTGTTGCATTAATGAGGGTGCTGATGTTCCAGTCTATGTGTGTCCTTTGTCTTTCTGTGTGTGTTCCACTTTAGTTGTGCTTTTGTGTTGCTTGTATTTCATGTATTTTATAATTTTATAAGACTTATTCATCTTTTTTTCAAACATGCAAGTTATTGCTTGTTAGTATTTAATTTTATAGCTAACAGTGGTCATATTTAAGTCCAGCATGTTCCAATATGCTCTCTACATGGCCTTTGTATACCATATTTTAGGTTTTTCACTACACTGAACTAAAACCTTTGGAACTAAATGTACTGCTATGCTGTGTTATTGAGCCACATATGTATCTCTTTCTCCAGTGAAATACTTGGGCCTTTTGGCCATGTCAAAGATCCTAAAGACCCATCCCAAATCAGTGCAGTCCCACAAAGACCTCATCCTCCAGTGTCTCGATGACAAAGACGAGTCCATCCGCCTCAGAGCTCTGGATCTGCTCTATGGAATGGTTTGTAGTCTTTAATTATATGATTATTCTGTTGTGTCTAGACTGAAATGGTATCAACATGTTTCTATACTTTACTCTATAGGTGTCCAAGAAGAACTTGATGGAGATTGTGAAAAAGTTGATGTTGCATGTGGACAAAGCAGAGGGAACCACCTACAGAGATGAACTGCTTACTAAGATCATTGATATCTGCAGCCAGAGCAACTACCAGTACATCACCAACTTTGAATGGTATGTGGTTGAATTGTCTCTTTTTGGTTATTTATGTATTTATTTTTTTGTAGTTAAAATATTTGATTGCTATTCTCAGGTACATAAGTATCCTGGTGGAGCTGACCCGGTTAGAGGGAACGCGGCATGGCCATCTCATTGCCTCTCAGATGCTGGATGTGGCCATTCGAGTTAAGGCCATTCGGGTCTTTGCTGTTGCTCAAATGGCCATGCTCTTGGACAATTCCCACTTCCTGACTGGCAACATGCAGCGCAATGGTATATGTGAAGTTCTGTATGCTGCAGCATGGATATGTGGAGAGTTTTCAGAGTATGTATATCTAACATTACTGCAAATAAACTGACGTGTTTGCTGGAACATTTGGATCGGTTACATTTTTATTTGTTCTTGACAGACACCTGGAGAATCCAGCTCAAACACTTGAGGCAATGCTGCGACCAAAAGTGGCCACTCTTCCCGGTCACATCCAGGCAGTATATGTGCAGAATGCAGCTAAACTGTTTGCCACAGTGCTGAAAAGCCAGGAAGGAAACACTGACAGCACTGCCACTCAGGAAAACATCCAGCTAATGATCGACAGACTGCCACTATTTGTCCAGAGCGCCAACCTGGAGGTGCAGGAGAGGGTAAGTTACTCTAATGTAAAGCCCATTATCTTGAGTCTTAATACTCATCCTCTAGTCTAATACATGTATTTTCACTAGGCTTCATGCATTCTACAACTTGTCAAGTACATTCAGAAACTCCAGCAGAAAGATGTGGAAGTAGCTGAGGAGGTCAGTGCTTTGTTTGCAGGAGAACTCAATCCTGTTGCTCCAAAGGCACAAAAGAAAGTGCCTGTTCCTGAAGGGTAAGTCCTCCTTTCATAAACTCACGTAAGCATTGGAGGTGTGTTTAGAAACATCAGTATTTGTTTTTTGTTTTCAGCCTGGACCTGGATGCCTGGATAAATGAGCCTCCCTCTGAGAGCGAGTCTGAGGATGAGCAGCCCAAGGCTATATTTGCCAAGGAAGAGCCCAAACACTCCCGCCCCCGCCACACGGAGGTGGATGAGAAGGAGTTGGCTAGGGTACGCTGGTCAATAATTATAGTTTTGTTTGTGTTTCTTTCCAAAATGAGACCATGTTGTTTTATAAATGGCTACAAAGCCCTGAGTGTGGAATACTTTCTGAAAATCATTAAAATGTTTGCAATAATTATCTTTCATGGGTTGGTTTTATCTTGGGCATATGTCAGATTAATGCATGTTGTTTTGCTGTTGTTTTTAGAGGAGAGAAGTACGAAAGCAAGAGCAAGCCAATAATCCATTTTACATCAAGGCCTCTCCATCTTCTCAAAAGGTTTGCTCTGCAATTTCTAAATAATTGATTTGATGCTTTTACTGTGTGTTTTGTGAAATATAGTATAGAAGTAACTATTTTTTTACTTTAAGGTTTATCAGGAGGCCCCTGGAGTGGAGCACATTCCAGTCGTACAGATCGATCTTAGTGTGCCTCTCAAAGTTCCAGGTGGGACATTCTACTTGTGACAATAACTAAATGCATATTAAAATATTTCACGACAGTTACCTAATCTATATTTTACACAATCTATCTCATTTAAGTGGCCTACTTTTTATTGACAGGTATGCCAATGTCTGAACAGTACTTGAAACTGGAGGAGGAACGACGACAGAAGGAAAAGGCAGAGAAAAAGAAGAAGGAAAAGAAAAAGCGGAAAGAAAAACGAAGTGGACGTGGAAAGAAGCACGATTCAGGTCCAGAGAGCGAGGAGGACATCACACCTGCACACCAGGTGGACATTGTAACAGAGGAGATGCCAGAGGTAAACCTGCCATGTCCAACAACCCCATACTTTTTTGTTTGCATGTTTCTCTCAATGGGGCTGTCCACACAGTTAGATGGTATCAATTAATGCCACTAATTTAGTACTGTACCACTAATTTACTTACACTCTATGGTGGACACTTTTTACTTTAAAGTTTGAGACCTGCAGAAAAGGCTGAGAGTTTTGTTTAACACATTCATAGTTGATATTAATGTATACGCATAAAAACTGCTGGAAAAAATATTGATTCATTTGTTTCTGTTGAACAAATTTCAGCAATATTTATCAAGAACAGTACATTTGAAGCTTTATAAGATTTCAAAATCTGCACAAAATACTTGTTTTAGTTTTTAGTCTTTAAGAACATTTTTAAACTTTAGAACTTTTGATGTGTTACTTTTTATTTGTATTTTGCTCCAGTATCTGTACTTTTACTCAAGTAACTAAATTAAGTACGTCTTCCACCACTGAATTATGTTAAAATGTAATGTTGATTAATTGTGTGGACTTTAATGTGACCATGTTTGTATTTATTTTCGTATTTGCTAAGCGGGTGATTTGACAAAATGTATCGTCTTGCTCTTCCAGAATGCCTTACCCAGTGATGAAGATGAAAAGGATCCGAATGACCCTCATAAAGCTCTGGATATTGACCTGGACAAGTGAGTCTTAATTACAAATGTGCTCTCTACAAATAAGGAAGTTTTAACATAATGAAAATGTGTGAATATACGTCATGGCTCCTCTAACCTCCCTGTGAGCGGTGCCACTGAGGATGGGATTGGGCCCTTGTTACTCCTGCTTTTTCTTACAACTTTGTACTCTTTGCTTCCTCTGTTCTATGCATACACACACCCACTCATTTCCTCTTTCCAATGTGGACAGTTTGTTGGAAATGGCTGGTCGCAGGTGAGTACTACCCTTGCCTCAGGATGGAGGCTCCGATTCTCCTCCAGTAGGGTTAAGCTCTGTCCCTTTTCGTTTCTCCTTTGTCTCCCTGCTGATCTGACTCACTAAAAGCTGCTACTCTAACTCCTGTACTGTAGCCGATCCTTCTTAGCTGCGGCTCTGCTGTCCTGTCTGCTTTTTAAGTGAATGATGTCTTTCTTCTCTTTTTTTCATTACCCGCCATTATCCTTCTGCTTCCCTGTTACAGCAATGCGCAAGCAGATAGTCTTCTCTTTATTTACCAGAACATTTAAAGATACATACCATGCTGTCCTGGGTTTAACTAGGATATAGACTAGTATGTTTTAACCAGTGTAATTTTTGTTTTGCAAATGATGCTGCCAGTGCATTCTTTGAGTCATGATATTGCAGTTTGGTGAATTACCAGGAGGGGGCTCTAACGCCTGTGTTTTCATACTGTGGGGAAACAAACGTTAACAGTTAAATTTAGGAATGCCTTAATTTATAGTATTGAATGACGACTTTTGGCTGCCCTTCTCGAGACATGTTTCCAATACAGTGTAATGCTGCATGAAAAATGATGTTGAAAAAGTGCACACTAACACTAACCAATGACAACAGTCCCGTCCAACAGTTATCATAGTTACACAATTATTACACAAAGGCTGATCTCTTGGTAAGTACTAAACTCTGAGATTTACTTTATTTTTAGGCCGCTTGCAGACAGTGAAAAGCTGCCCATCAGGTCACATCGTGCTGCTGAATCCTCAAAAAGCCCAGTTGAAGATGGAGAGGTGGAGAGCACTTCACTGGAGCCTAAAAAGAAAAGCAGCAAAGACAAGAAGGAAAAGAAGAAGGATAAAGAGAGGGATAGGAAGGCAAGTCCATTTTCCTGTTAATGTTGATGTGTGACTGTGTATGTAGAGTGTCACACTGGTGATTGTTATCAACAGAAGAGCAAAGAGGAGAAAAAGAAGAAAAAACACAAACATGAGGAAAAGGAGGAGGATCTCCTTGGGGGAGAGGCTGAGGCTCCTGCGGCTGACTCCGAGGAAGTCAGTAAAGTGTCAGCGCCGCCCATAACCACTGAGCCAGAGGTACGGTATTTTAGTAAAAATTAATAACTAGGAAAATCGCCAACAATATTACATTTTATATAAAAAATAACTGTTTTGGATGACCATTTTCACAAAATGAAAAGTTGTAGACACTGTAAATTATGTAAATTTACTAACTGGGTTCCGTCATCTGCTTGTCTTCATGGAGATAGTTAAATAACATACTTTGGAATATTCCAGTAGATGACAGACCTCCCCACAAGAAAAGTTGAATTGTGCACCTTTTTAATATGCACACACGAGTCACACTTGGATGGCACGGACCATTATCATTAACTCAAGACTTTCATCGCTTGTCTCCAGCTTGCCTTTCACTGAGTTTTAGTGATCGAGTATCATTCCCTCTGAGTTGACTGAGTAGATTCTTGCCAAATACTTGATACATTTATTCATGAAACAGAACAGTGTAATCACTGTATTCCTTTTCATGAATAATGTAAGCTGCAGAACCAGTTTGAGCCTGTCCCTCTCACCACCTCGCACTCCTCCCTTGATTTTCCAGGTTTCGGATCTGGATTTCTGGCTCTCAAATGCTCCAGTGCCCTCTAACACCCAGGTTGAAACACGTCCCCTCTTGTCTTAAAATACATTAATTTGTCCCCCATGATTCATGCTTATCGGTCTGATCACATTGTTGGGCCCAGTATTTCCTTCATGCATTGTGTTTCTGCAGTCATTCTTTATCTTTGACACAACTTCCTTTCTTTACAGGTCACCAAGCACTCTCCCTGTCTCATTCTCAGCCTTTCACTTTTTCAGTGCATGCCTATGTGGATTTATTATTATATTATTATTATTATTATTATTATTATTATTATTCATGTTGGTCCCATCCACTTTCACTGTTTATTTTTGCTCACTGTTGAGGTGTGTCAGGGGCAAAAATAAATTGGATATCATGTATATATTTTTTCATCTTGATTGTCACCACAATTTTAAGACATTTATTTTTATAAATTTTTTTCTCGATTCTCATTAAGTGTTTCCCAACCAACATGAAGCCCTTTAGCTAAATATATAAATTTCTGTATTTTGCCTTTGTACTAATATACAATTATTCATGTAGAATTTGAATTGTCATGCATTAACATGAGATATTTCACTAAATAATGAAATGCAGTATAAAGCGGTTTGCACACAAATTAAAGGTTGGGAACCACTATCAGTTTGAGCTCAAATTGGTCATATTGTGTTGACTTTGATTCATTGTTAATATCTGTTTTTTTCTTTTTAACTAATTAGTCTTCACACAGTTCTTCTTATATGAGCAGGTTTTCCTCTAAAAGTATTTGTTTCTATGTTTACAGGAAGCCAAGTTGGTAGCAGCAGAAGTATCCCCTGTCGCTGAGGCTGCCTCTGGTCCAGCCCCAGACTCTGAGCCTGATGAACCCAAAGAAACTGAAACGGAGGAGGCTGTAAGTACTGTTCTAGTTAAATAAAAGTATAAAAAGTAACGAGCTGCTTAAGTGTGATTGTGTCTTCCATAGAGATTGATCGATAAGGATTTTTTCATGGCCAATGTCAAGCAATGGATGGCCAATAAACTTTTGGGGCTGATTTTGAGCTGATTTTTTTTTTTTTTTTTTTTTTCACCAAATTATGTCATTTTAATTTACAACAAGTCACGTACAGTCTCTTTTTGCATTAAAGTGTTCAGTTTTGGCCAACCTGCTGCCAAAAAGGTGCACACATATATCCTGTACTGGAAATTTAAAGGCCAGTTCACTAAAAAGTATCTGCCCAATATATCGGTCTCTCTAGTCTTGGGTGAGCACTGACCTGATGAAATGTTGTACACAGTCAGTTAACAAACCAGGTGTTTTGATTTGGCTTACAGTACACAGCTTTTATGGAGGTTTAAAATGAATCCTTCAAATTACTAAAGCTTTATTGTCATCACATAATCACCAAGAACACAGAATTAACCAAACTGTTTATCTGTCTTTGTAAAAGAAATCCTCTAAACACAAGAAGAAGAAGCAGAAAAAGGAAAAGGAGGAGAAGGATAAGAAAAAGAAGAAGAAGCACCACCATCATCACCACCGCGATGCAGAAGGAGACGAGTCTGTGCAGAATGGCACAGTGGAAGAAGAGGAGGAGCCTCTGCCGGTGAGATATTGGAAATTTGAGATTATTTTATTAATAGCAATGGTAATAATAATAAAATATAATTGTACTTTTTTAAATATTACCAACTGGTCATACTGTATACTAGTTCTGAAATTAATTGTGACAATATAAACTCTTTCAGAAAAGGTCGAATTTTGTCCTGTATGGATAATTGTTGAAATTAGTAGTGGGTATTGATGCATTTGACAACCCTGTCGTGAATGTGTTGTATTAATGGCAGATAATGGCAGATAATTACCAGGGCTAACCAGAAGCCATGGCTGACGGGGGAGGTTCACAGACTGTTGAGAGCCAGAAACGTTGCCTTCAGAGCCGGGGATGTCACACATCTGAAGGCAGCAAGAACCAACCTGTCCCGTGGCATCAGGAAAGCCAAACACAAATACACACAGAAAATAACCGGCTACTTTAGAGACAGCAGGGACACACGGAGTCTGTGGCAGGGCATCCAGAACATCACGGACTACAAACCCTTGCCACAGACCTGTGACAACAACATCACCCTGCTCAATAACCTCAACAGCTTCTTTGCACGGTTTGAGGCAGGAAATGACACCCGGCCCCAAAAAACTCCACCACCTCCCCACGACCAGCCCCTGTGTGTGTCTGCAGCCAGCGTGAAGAGAACACTCTCCAGGATCAACACCCGCAAGGCTGCAGGCCTGGACAACATCCCTGGTCGTGTGTTGAAAGACTGTGCAGAGGAGCTCAAGGATGTCTTCACAGACATCTTTAATGCTTCTGTGAGCCAGGCTGTCGTTCCCTCCTGCTTCAAAACCACTACCATCATTCCCGTGCCAAAGAAGTCCACTCCAGCCACTTTTAATGACTATCGCCCTGTTGCACTGACCCCCATCATCATGAAGTGCTTTGAACGGCTAGTCATGGCACACATTAAATCCATCCTCCCCCCCACCCTAGACCCATTCCAGTTTGCATACCGGGCCAACCGCTCTACCGAGGATGCAATCTGCTCTGCTCTTCACCCAGCTCTCACCCACCTGGACAATAAGGACTCGTATGTGAGAATGCTGTTCATGTGGCCATACCTGCCTGTTTGTGGCCATACCTGCCTGTCAAAGCCTGATCCCGTCAGATCTCAGAAGCTAAGCAAGGCAGGGCCTGGTTAGTACTTGGATGGGAGACCGCTGGGAATTCCAGGTGCCACAGTGGGGCGCCAGTTGCAAAAAAACTGTCGCGGTGTCCTTAGGCAAGACAATTTACCCACATTTGCCTAGTATGAAAGTGGAGTGTGCGTGAGTGTTGGAGGTGGTCGGAGGGGCCGATGGCGCAGATTGGCAGCCTCGCTTCCGTCAGTCTGCCCCAGGGCAGCTGTGGCTACAGAAAGTAGCTTACCACCTCTGAGTGTGGAGTGAATGAACAATGAACTGTAAAGCGCTTTGGGTGTCATGAAAGGCGCTATATAAATGCAATGAATTATTATTATTATTATAGATTTCAGTTCAGCATTCAACACCATAATCCCACAGCAGCTCATCACCAAACTAGACCACCTGGGGCTTCAGACCTCACTGTATAATTGGCTGCTGGACTTCCTCAGTGAGAGGCCACAGGCAGTGCGGGTCGGCAGAAACACCTCGAGCTGCATTAAACTGAGCACAGGAGCCCCCCAGGGCTGTGTGCTCAGTCCGATGCTCTTCACTCTGCTGACCCACGACTGCTCACCAGCGTTCAGCACCAATCAGAGAGTGAAGTTTGCGGACGATACGACTGTGGTGGGTCTCATCTCTAATAATCATGAGACAAACTACAGGAGTGAGGTGAGCCTTCTGACCCAGTGGTGCAGCAATAACCATCTCCTTCTGAATGTTGAAAAGACCAAGGAGATTGTTATTGACTTCCGGAGAGGCCCCACCCAGTACCCCCCACTGTCCATCAATGGTGCTGCTGTAGAGAGGGTGAGCAGCACCAAATTCCTGGGGGTGCACATTAGTGAGGACCTCTCCTGGACAGTGAATACTACATCACTGGCAAAGAGGGCTCAGAAGCACCTCTATTTCCTCCGCAAACTGAGGAGAGCTGGAGCCCCCCCACCCATCATGACCACTTACTACCGAGACACCATTGAGAGCGTCCTGACCAGCTGCATCACTGTGTGGTACGGGAGCTGCACTGAACAGAACAGGAAAGCCCTGCAGCACATAGTGAATGCAGCTGGGAGGATCGCTGGTGTCTCTCTCCCCTCCCCCCTAGACATTTTTAACACCCGGCTCACCCGCAGAGCGTCCAGCATTGTGGGTGACCCGAGCCACCCCGCACATAGCCTCTTCAGCCTCCTGCCCTCGGGGAGAAGGTACCGGAATCTCCGGGCCCACTCCACCAGACTGTCAAACAGCTTCATCCACCAGGCTGTCAGGAGGCTGAACTCTCACCTGAACTCTAACCTTACTCGTCTCCCACCCCCCACCCCCCATATTGGCATAACCTGTATACCATAAAAAGACATATCACTCTAGACACTTTAAAAAACTGCTGCTAAGGAGTATTGTTGCACATTTACATTTACTACTGGAATTTTACTACTGTTGTACTGTTGTTTACTCCTGTTATTGCACTAGAATTACTACTGTTGCACATTTATTTTTATCTTGACTTCAATGCACATTCTATTGCACATTACCATTTCACTGCTGTATCTTCCATTGCACATTTTTGATGCACACTGCCAGTGTTGTCCCTGAATGCGTTCACTGAATGATCGTTCATGAACGCTCTGTATTACTGCCTAATGAACGAACTGTGAACGAGTTCATTCTGGTGTCTGTGAACGACACACGCTATCTATTTAACTTCGTTCAATAGGGTCTCAGATTTCTGATCTATCCATCTGAAATTTCCGACCGGCACCTCTCTCCCTCTCTCCTTCTCGCCCTCTCGCGCAGCGCGCGCGGCACTTCCTGGTCTTGCGAGAAACAGCGCAGAGTGGTGCGCTAAAGGGGGCCACATTAAAGGGGGAATCACTAATGTTAATTTGCGGGTTTATTTTGCTTTCTTAAGTCTTAGTTAATTAAGTCATATCATATGGGGGTTATTTAAGTATTTTCTTTATTATGTTGAATTGCAGGTGTTTTATCATTTTGGGGACCGTTATTTGTAGTTGGATAAGGATGTGAAATTGGATATGAAGATGGAATCTAACACATGGTTTGATTGTTAAAACTGATATAATCATTGCTGTCTATGGTTTTATATGGGCTTTGGCAATGATATTGAAAAATAATAGCTCGCAGCAATGTATTGGAAAAAAAAAAGAACTATGAACTAGTTCATTTTTTGGAACTATGAACGAACTACTAACTATAAACAATTATGAACTATGAACGAACTAGTTCATTTTGAAATGTGTGAACTGAACTTTGAACTAGTTCATGTAGAAAGTGAACTTTCCCAACACTGCACACTTTTGGACATCTGTATATAGGTATTTATTTATTATGTTGCACTGCTTTAAGATTTTAGATCTTAGACTTTAGTTTAACTTTAGATCTCTGTCTTGAATAGTTTTTGTTGTGTTTTGTCTTTATATTGTATTTTGTACACTGTCTTTTTTGCACTACCTGGCCAGAGAGAAACGAAATTTCGATTCACTGTATGTTGGACACGTATGGCAGAATTGACAATAAAGCTGACTTTGATCTTGATCTTTTGAATGTCATAGATGGGCAGTAATTAGTAATTGAGTAATGCCTCTTTTATCGTGTCTAAATCTCTGCAAATGTTACATTACATTATGTTTACATTTTTTCTGCCCTTCTCTCTGTTTCAGCCCATGTCCAATTATAACCTGCTGGCAGAAAACTCTTACATTAAGATGGTGAGTTTTGACCGTAACCATTTTGCGATAAGTTGATGTTATAATATTGTTATTTTGTATTATATCTTCAGAAATGGTTCAGGTCCATAGTTAAAGAAAGTTGTATTAAATAGCCACACTAACTTGTTGCTGAATATGGCTTGCACATTTTTCTTTAAAGTGGGGGTATTATTCAAAATAGATTTTTTTTAAAGCTTCTACCATGTTATAAATTTAATAAGGTTTTAGATGTCATCCATGCATGTTTCAGTCATTTAACTATCTCTCCCAGGCCCTATGTGAACCCTCTTTAGGGTTAGCTGTAAGATTCTGTTCAATGCTCAGCCTACGTCATCCATTCTCCCACACGAGAATTCTAGATAAATATGCAAACGCATGATACAAAACTGTACACAACAACATGATGTGATGTGCAGTAGTTTCATTAGCGGGATGTGATGGCACTCTGAAGGAGGAGTGACTCAGAGAGCAAAGGGAAGGGAGACTTGTAAAACATGTTAATATGTTGTCTTCGGCCAATGTAGCATTTTCAATACAATAAAAGGTAACATGGTGATCTTACTAGGCTATGTGTTAACAGTTAATACCTAAAATACTTACGGATGTAATTAAATCCGTTGTAACGTTAACGTTTATAATTAAAGTAATTTAGAAAAGGAAAATCTCTATGGTATAAATGAACATTTTCCTTTTCCTTTTTAAGATGATGGAGGATGCTGATGAGGTATTGTGTTTTTTTATCACTTTAGTGTGATTTGCTACTTTTTCCCTTTTTTTGCTGTGTGGTCTGTGGTTGCTAAAGGGTCTTTCAACTAAAACTCAAGTTTATTCCTGTGATAGGATTTGAACTGTGATGATGCAATAAGATACTTGCGGATACTGGAGAAGATTAAACACTTGACTGTTTTCAGGATTAAATACAAACTCATTGGCTGCGTTTTCCTTTTTAGGTGTATGACATTCAAGGAAACCTACAGGATGGAAGTCAGGTTGTGGTGTCAGTAATATTTGAAAACAAGTGTGAAAGCTTTTTAAAATCTATGGAGTTCAATGTCCTGGACTCTCTCAACTCCAAACTACAAAGGCCTGAAGGGTCTGGTCCTCACGATGGTCTAGTTGTTCCATTCCAGCTCCCACCCGGTCAGTCGCGTACATTTTCATATGTTTCAGTTGGAGACCTTGTCCACATAAACACTATATAAAGTACATTTTTTTTCTGTTCAGGGGTTTCGAATGAGGCACGATTTGTGTTTACTGTGCAGAGCATTGTAATGTCACAGAAACTGAAGGGAACCCTCACATTTATTGTCAAGGTCAGTAAAAAGTTAAATACTGCTTATAACACACTTCTCAATCAACTATCATGGCAACTTAATTAATTATTGTGTTGTAAAAAAAAATCTCTTACTATTATTGTGTGACTTTAGTATTTGTGTTGTGGTGTTTCAGAATGAGGAGTCCTCCACTCATGAAAAACTGGACTTTAAACTGCACTTTACCTGCACCTCATACCTTATCACTACTCCTTGCTACAGGTTGTACACATTTTGACCTTTTTCTTCTACCATATTTACTTGTTCAACATAATACCTACAACGTACTCTTTTTATTTTGTTTCACATAGTGATGCATTTGCAAAACTGTTAGAGTCTGGTGACCTTAAAAGCAGCTCTGTCAGACTGGAGGGTGTGAACATGCCCTTCCATCATCTACTAGCCAGGATCTGCTTCCATCACCATTTTTCTGGTAATGAATTGTTGATGTCATTTTATATAATGTAGTACATACAGAATGATGTATAACTAATTATGATTTTTCTTTTTTTGTGATAAGTTGTGGAAAGGATTGACTCCTGTGCCTCAATGTACAGCCGGTCTATCCAGGGTCACCATGTTTGTCTGCTAGTTAAAAGTGTAAGACCCCATTTGAAAATTGCGTGACAGAAACATGTTCGAGTTTTAAATCAAATGCTTATAGATTTTCCTTTCTTTTCTCAGTCTGGTCAGACTGTATCCATTGACGCTAAATGTGATGAGCCAACGCTGCTTGGGAATGTGCTGGATGAGATCAAGCAGACCTTCTCTCAGTGCTGATTGTGTCACGCCCTTTCATCTCTGGGTGAAGCTACATAATCATGTTCAACACTGCAGCTGGCATGTCCAGTCTCTATTTCCCCGTTATCAGATTCACTGCTTTGTTTCTTTGGGCCTCTTTGTGACTTCAGAGCCCAATCACTGTTTTCTGCGCACTGAGCCTGGTGTAAAGGCTCACTGTGTACACTCTGCACTTTGTTTTCCTCATTTTTGAACTGTCTCCGCTGTCTCCCCAGCTCAGACTTGGTCTCAAGATGTTTGACATCCACGCTCTTCTCCTGTGTACCTTCCTTACAGATCAGAGTGCGACTGTCATGTGAAGTGGACAACTGAACATATGCTGTTGATGGTTAAATTGTGTTTTTACAATTTTATTTTTCAAGTTTGTTTTTGTTTGTTTTTTTCTGTCCTGCGCCTTTGTCCTCCCCTTGCGTCACCTCTTTCTTTTCCCAATCATGGGTGTGTGCTCTTTTGTATGCCTGAAAAACATTTGACCTTCTATTTTCAAGAATCGCCCTTCATTGAAAATCGGTACTCAAACTTACTGTCATACTGTCTTGAGACGACATAAATGTCATCAAGTGCATTTTGGGGCAGAGATAAACCAAAGTTCAGAATTTGAAAAGTGTGGGACCATAAGATAAAAGTCCACTTAGCCTAAGGGCCAGGCACACCACCAGGTGTTATGGACCACCTCTTATCCTGTTGAGGTTTCTTTGGCCTTCTTTATTGTTGGTTACAAATGACAATTTGTATTTATGCAGCCAGAAATGTCCCTTCCCATTCCAGCACAATACAGTTTTGTAGTAGCTAATGCTGATCTAAAGTTGACCATCTTCATACATACATATTATAATCGGTAACATTCAGAAGATAAATGTAAATACAGATCCCCTATACTTTTAAAGAAAGTCAGTACATGTGTATTATGTAAGGAGGTTTTCAAACATAATTCTTTGATCTGGAAATTAAACATTACATTTTGCCCAATTTCATTCCCCATTTTGATTATTTTTCAGTCCATGGCGGATAAAATTTTTGTAGCTGCATGATAATTTTTTTTATTTTATTTCAAAATTTATTCCATATAAAAACACGCTGAAGTATCATTCCATTTTGACATTCATAACCTATTTATGTTTACTTGTTTTTATGCAATCTGAGTTCAGTTGATTATAAAATATATAATTTGATGTTTTAAATTATTAAACATTGGGAGGAGTCAATTAAATTGGGTATTCTTTGTCACTGAGGGCACAGGACTTCAGATATGCCCATTAGAACAGGTCAAATGATGCAGTGTACTGAGCGGCAGAAACCCGTCTTGCATATTGGTTCAGTTGTAGTGAATTATTTGACAAATTTTGGCTTGTGACAATGAAATATACTCTTTAAAAAACTGTCTTGATTTTTTTTTTTTCATACACCTTAAACACCTGTAATAGGCTATGTGAGGGTAATTAAAGCCAAATAAAATGCAAATGTGAAGGTGTGTCTGCACTTTCCAGGCATCCATCGAGCACAGGGTAAGAAAGCTTAATGAAGACTGCATTTTAACATGTTGCATATGTGTGTATTCGCTTAATAGATCAGCAATTCCCTCAAATCAACAGCTGTGTTTCAGACCTATTGCAAACACACACACACACACACACACACACACACACACACACACACACACACACACACACACTCACTCTCAATTGCTCAGAATGTTTTGCCTTTTAGCATTTTAATTTTGGCAAACCTGACAGACCAAAATGCCAGCAGCAGATTAAAAGGTTACTCATTTTAATTTTGGCATCAGCAAAAGTCATTTAGTCTGTTTTTCTGTACCCATCAGGGTATCTAGGAATATCTATGAAAAGCGGTGGCGTATTTCCTGCTCTTCAAACTAAAACGTAAACGCGTTTTTTTGTTTTTGACAATTAATCGAGTACAGATAGCGCTTGCATCACCCGATAAAACACCGCGTTAAAATACGTAAGGGTGTAAGGAGGATATCGATAAGAGGACATGATTTGATGACAAAAGACTGAGCGGAAGTGACTCTGAAAAACATGACGGTAACTTGACAGAGGAGTAGGCCGTCAATAACCGGAGGAGCTCTCCGGAATTGTTCACAACAACAGACAGAGGAAGACGTTCAGATAAAGACCAGCCGCGGTTCAGATCCTGTTTGGCCCGATCACACCGATAGCAGCGTGACCACGGCTCTTCAGGTGGTGCTTGTACGAGGCAAACATTTCCCTCTTCATTGTTACAGTCGTAGTGGGTTGGTGATATTTTTATTCACACCATTTGGGACTATGGCTCAACATGGACATCAACATCATCATGTAGCCAGTTCCCAAAAAGCACTTATGCTGGAGATGAAAAGTCTCCAAGACGAGCCAGTAGAAGGCTTCAAAGTAACTTTGGTGGACGAATCGGACATGTATAACTGGGAAGTGGCAATTTTTGGACCCCCTAATACCCACTATGAGGGTGGTTATTTTAAGGTGAGTAGCTAATGTTAGCTAGCAGCATTTCTATTGTTCTTAAGCGAGAAAAGTGGGGTTCATTTCCCCCATCGGTGTTTTCACACACCCCTAATTTTAACATCCTGTAGAAATGTGCTAGGACAAATTTGCTTCATGATATTTATATAATGGAAATAACTTTTTTTTATTATGACTGAAAATGTGCATGTTGGGTCCTTAAAATCAACCGTTTGTTTACATTTTATTTAAATTATGCTCATAGCTTTAACTACATCATATGACCCACGGCTTCTTCTTAAGTCCAGTTTTGTTCAGTTTTTTTTTCTTTTTTTTGTCTGCTGTTAAAATAATAAACTATTGTTGTAGCTCAGTGGTTTGACTCAAAAGCTATAAAAAGTCTTCTGCTTGTACTCAAGACTTCAGTCTCTGAAACACATGTACCATTAAAGTTAAGGTGTTACAGAAACACCCAGCGTTAATATTACATTAGACAATATTGTCTGATCATTTAGGGATTTTTTTTTGTTAGTTTTTTTGTTTTTATAGGTTATAGGCTATGTCTGAGTAATTTTGTGTATTACTTAATGGCCAGAGCATATGCTCTTGACACATGTCTCAGATGTTGCAAAACACAGGCTATTGCAGAAGGTGAATTGCAGTAGTGTAATTGATTTCCCCTAACATATCATGATTTTATTACTACTTTTGTTTTAAATTAAGTAATAATTATATATTATTGTTTATTTTTATAGGCTGTTCTTCTTTCTGCATAGTGAAATTGATGATAAAGGGCATTTTTTATGACTCATTGGCATACTTTTTTCCTACTACAAGACCAACATTTAAAATGGACACAGGTACTTCCCTCAGCTTTGAGCATGTTGCTTCTGTGAGGCTGCTGCTGTGTACAGAATTCCTTTTGTGCCGACAGGAATGCTCTCTCTGCCTGTGGAATCTATCGCTGGGCTGTAGCTCATTGTTCTGTGCTAGGTTTCTATCCAACCAGTTCTCACTATTATTCAAAGTAACGCCCTATCTGCCCCAGTGAGGCAAACAAACTGCTACGACACAGGGCAGCTGCCTGTACAGGCTGTGACGTCACATGGCACTTAGCTGAGTCAGGCTTTCAGGCTGTGGTGCTCACTTCGAACTACACCAATGAGAAAAGATTAAGTCATTTTAACAAGGCCTGTATGGAAGAGGAGACACTTATATGTGCCACAATACTAGCTCTGATTTTAGACTTCATGTGTTTTAACTTGTAATGTCAGCACTCCCAAAGGTGATGGCAAAATTAATATACGATCAGGGTCTATAGTAAAACAGCATTTTATTGCTATAATCCCATTTTACGTTTTTTAGTTTCACAATCTTACTTGTTTTGTCAGGACTTGTTTTTCCAGCTCATCATAGTTGGTTCCTTCTAATATGCTAGTATTATGCTTAACTGCCTAAATGTCTTGTGTTAAAAGTTTAGGACCAGGCATGTTGGGGCAAGAACACCATCAGAACTAGGTCACACTCCTCTAAATCAGCAGGCCTTTATCTCCTCTGCTTGCGGTGAATCGGTACAAAGAACAACAACATGTGCTGTTTAGTGATATCTGGCACACAAATGGTACTACTGTTCTCAAGCAGTAGTGTCCAGTATCTATCTTGATGACACACTGTTGGAAAAGACAGAGTGTCTTTTGCTTTTCTTACAAAGGTTAACTATTTATTTTTTTGTTAAAAGTTTTCATCTCCTGCTCCAGGGGTGACTGGGCTCTGTGGGGACATGTGGTTTTCTTTCACACAAGCTTGTGATGGTGACGTATGGCAGGCAGCTGTTATTTGTTGTGATATACTGCTGGAATCCATTGTAATCTCTACAGCTTCTTATTTAGCTGTAAATATATTACAGATGAAAGCGATAACGTTGCTCAGTTTATGTTCTCAACAGGCATTTAAAGTCTATCTAAGGTAACGATTTAATTAAACTTTCTGTTTACTATCATACACCTGTGTCTGCTAACTTGTCAACAACTTGTCACCAGTTGAGATTGGTGACTGTTCTAGTGATTTCTACTCTCCTCTCTTAACAATTATTAACACCTCTGGCCTAATTGTGCCTTTATTCAAATAGGAATTAGTCTTTCTGTACCATCTTTGTGCAAATTCTTACCATGCATCTAGTACGTTTTTGGGCAGTTAGTATACACTTGAATAGCTGACTTTGTACTTGTATATGAGTGCATGTGTGCTGTCATTGCTGCTGCGGAGAGGAGGGTTACATAGCAGCAGACCCAACCCAGTTTCACAGGGCTTGGCTGGGTCGTGCCTGTTCGGGCCTCTGCAGGAGTCATGTTTCCCTCCTCTGGCTGTGTCACAAGGAAACCAGAGCTGGACAGGGAAAAGAGGGAACATGTCCACACTAAGATCATGGAGATAAAGCAGTGTGTGAGATGTTTAAAGCCTTAGTTCATTTTGGCTATGAAACTGATGAAGTTGTGATCAGTTTTCTGGTCCTGATCACAACTTTAGATCAGCATTTTGTGTTCAAAGTGTTCTGTTTACATAGCCTGACTAGCCATACAACTTTCTCAATGTTCGCTACATAAAAAGTAGTCTGGTGCTGTTTGTTATTGCTGTCATCTAAAAGCAGTACAGAGTAAACCAAGCAAAGGGCCAGTAGAAGAATGACAGCTGGTAGATAAGAGAAACTAAAGCGCTGATTTTGTAGAAACTAGATCACTGATTTAGAGTGAAATATGTAGCTGAGGTCAGGTGTAAACTGATGTGAGTGGATTTTTGCCCGCAGGGATCATATTTATTACCGGATTGTTCTCAAATACTAAGAATTTTTTTCTATCTGACCATTGTTGGTTTTATACAGAAATGTCATGGTAACATCAAGCAGAAGAAACGTAGGGTAAAGGAAATGAAGCTTTATTTACACTTTAGAGCAAAGAGGGCACTTCACAAAATGTGACTACACTCATCTCTTATAGATTTGTTTTGAGTTTAGTGACATTTTAAATATAATTTGGGATAAACTAACCAGGCAGAACATATCGCCTATCGGTTTTAATATTTACAGTGAACCCTCGCTCTATCGCGGTTCACTCTTCGCGGCCTCGCTGTTTCGCGTATTTAAAAAAAAAAAAAAAAAAAAAACTTTTTTTTTTAGTAGTGTAACTTTTTTTTAAAATAGTGTAACAATGTGGTCTGCGTCCTGATTGGCTAAGAGACTAGACCAGGACTAAACGTGGACTAAACCAGGTCTAGACCAGAAGTAGACCAGGTCTGAACCAGGATTAAATCACTCCGTGTGGCTTTTGCGTTCGTTTGTGCGTGTTCGGTTTGTGGCTCGGGTTGAGAGCACACGGTCCGGGCGCCGCAGTTCTATCTCCCCGGTGTACACGCGGCCTCGCGCTGCATTTTCTCATATTTGTCTCTAGTTTAAACACTCAAAATTTTATAGATTTTCAACAAAATGTATTAATAGTGGCGTGGGGGGAGACACGGCTCCGGGAGCCCCACCAGACACGCGAGCAGCACTGCCACGTCCCTGGACGAGACGTGCACCAACCCCTTGGAGAAGTGCGTGACACGTGCTGCTCTGTCACGGATTTGTCCAAGATGAGGGGTTTATCGTGGGCAAATCCGTGACAGTTTGAGTGTTTAAACTAGAGACAAATGTGAGACAATGTTACTTCCAGTCTGAGAAAAGCGTATAATGTGTGTGGTGAGGCATTTACAGCCTTAAAACATGTAGAATAATTGTAAAATATAAAGTTGTCCTACTTCGCGGATTTCACTTATTGCGGGCTATTTCTGGAACCTAACTCCTGCGATAAACGAGTGATTACTGTACTTCCAAATGGCCTTTCTGGATTTTTGTAAAGCCGTCTTCCCCATTAACCCGAATGTGACTTTTTTCACATCATTGTTTTTTATTGTAGACAAAAAACTGCTTCACATCATATTCAAGTGAAATACCAGAAAATAACTTATCTTGATACATAAATCATTAATGTCTTGGCATGTTGGAACATGCAGCTCTGAGACGACAGCAGAAATGGGAAACAAGCTTGTTTGAACTGATACCAGTTAATGTCTGATGCCCTGGTCTTTAACTTTGTGTAAAATTTTAGATATTATCTGAATAGATTTTTGTTCTGATTGGCCATAGTTTGGTGCATGACCAGTTATTTTATATTGTATTTAAGAAACATTGCATGATGTTTCCATTTTTCCTGACATACCCTGGCCTTTGTTTTTAGAATTGGAAAGTATAGAATGTTTAAATTCATCACAGAATACTATTACTCTGCCATCTCTCAAGTTCGCTGCATGTTGTGATAATGTCATAACTGAAACCAGACCTCAGAGGCTGTGAGTGCAGTCGCTGGGCATGTGTAATGTTACTGAAGAAGATCTGCTAGATGTGTGCTTCTCTTAAAGGGATATGCCACCCCCAGGTCAAACTTGGGCATCTCCCCACAGTCCAGAGACTAAAATAGGAATTAATTTGCTCGATGCTTTTCCCAATTACACTACACAGAAAGTAATTGGGAAAAGCATCGAGCAAATTAATTCCTTTTGGCCGAAATCTTTCTCTGGCGACGTTAGCCTCCAGTCTAACGCGGAGTAGCTTCAGATACCGCAGCGGTCAGTGCTGACAGACCTGGACAATGGCTGGGTCACCAGAAAAACGCTTTCCACCACTTTTTTTAGTCTCTGGACTGTGGGGAGATGTCCAAGTTTGACCTGGGGGTGGCATATCCCTTTAAGGCTGACATTATTTTTGCAAACGATCTCTTGAAATTGTGATTAGAATAAAAATCAATATAGTTGAGCTTCAGGAAGGATTCCTTCCTGGTTTGTACATGACTAAACTACAGGGTTAGTTGATCTGTTGGTTGCTGTTGCATCATTGTCAACCCATCATGTGTTGACAGAGTTTCTTTCAGAAGCCCCAGCTGCTTTTTTTTGGCCTTGTCAGCCAGCACATTTCCACAAGAGTCTGTGCTAATCCAATGATCTGATTTTAAAACCACTATTCATTAAAGGTACAGTGTGTAGGATTCGTGGCGCATAGGTGGTTAGTAGCTATTCCACTTCCTCTTTTGGCTACGGCAGACCTCGAGGGTCACCCGGGCGCGCCGTAGCGCCGACAGCTCGCGTACCCGCGCACGAACCGCGCGCCGCTGTATACATAAAACGCGGTTCCCCGTTCACTTTTTTTTTTTTTCTTTTCGCATGAAAACACACAATCCCGATCATGATTCATGACAATCTACACATCAAATGAAACCTTACAGTCTCCTCTTTTTGACTATGCAATTCATTTCCCTGCAAAACAATCACTCCCCGAGCACATGGGGCTTTTATACAGAAAAGCACAAAACGAGGTTTGTTACTTAGCTTACCTTTGAAGGCTCTGCACAGGTCAAACTCTGTATTTCACCATAAACTTGGCCTCAATCTGTCCATAAGGATCCAGCGAATAAAATCCAGTAAAACAATTTAGTCCAAAATACGTGTTAGATCCATTACGACGTGTGATACAGCAGCATGCTTGTTTACACGAGGCTCCCCCCTTCCCCCCTCCCCTTCCCCTTCTCTCCTTCGCTCCTCCGCTCCCTCAGGCAGCGCGGCTGAGCAGCTGCTAGCAGGAGCCTCGGCGAAGGATGAGCCCAAATGTCCTTCTGCGGCTCTCGTATTCAAAATGGCTGCCTCTATATGGGGAAGATCCCCCTTTTATGTGACTATATCTAAGTCCAAAAGAATACTTTGATTTCATGATGGAAGTGAAAAGGCTTGGAAAACAATGTATTTTTGAATGGGCATCTTCAATTTCAGTAATTAACAGGTAAAAATCTTACACACTGTCCCTTTAAGTCACCTTCAGGTGTCTGGTTTACCAAATCTATATGATAAACACAACAAAACAACCTTGTGAGTTTAGTGTGCTTAAAAATCTACTACACACAATACAATTTTACTACTATTATGTCTAAAAACTACTGTTTTTTTAATGACCATTGTGCTGCAGTTGGAGTTGTCACAATATCAAATTGTGGAGTTAAGATTTTTTGGGAGATGTAGCACCACAATTTTATGTTTATTCACAATTATTGAAATCATTAAACACAAATCAAAACAAACAGTAAAGTTATAAATTTGCTTCAATTCACATGGTCTGATCGATTAACATTCCTCTAGATCACATTCATGAAATCAAACTTTCTAAATAAAAAGTACATTTGTGGTATACAACAGTCATTTTCCCCTCAGTACTACAAAAAAGAATGTTTATCAATTAATTATAAAAGAAGAAATTCAATTTGTCAACTGGACAAAACGTTTCGCCGCTCATCCGAGAGGCTTCGTCAGCTCTTTGCATCCCTAGCTTCAGCATTCCCTGATGCTACAATGGTGCCAATCCAGACATTGTGCATGTGGATTATAATTTCCCCATAGAATGTATTTAAATGGACATTGCTACCCCACTAGCTGCCACGTTCCAAATAGTAAGTGAGCATGGGAGCGCTTCCGGCTCCTTCAACTCAGGTTTCCAGTTAACTTTACATTGAAAAACTGGCGCCCCCTCTCTCTGTAACTACTGCAGTGAGCCTCACACTACACGATCCTGCTGTTTTTATTTCACTCTTTTGTTCGTAAATAAATTCTCATTCTTAATATGGATCTCGGCTCCAAATTCGCCCCATAACCTCTAGCATTTTGAGCTTCATTTGACTGGAGCCGATCGCTATGGGTGACGTCACGCTCCCTTAGCCCACTTCTTTATACTGTCACTGGCCGTTTCCCAATTCACCGACGGCACGCTTGTTAGCGTCCTTGGAACGGGATATGCGTCATATCCGGCGCGACAAGGGCCGTTCCATTCGTTTTTTTCCCCCTGCACCGTCAAGACGAGCTCTGAACGGCGCCGTCGTTTCCATGGAAATCGGGGCGTGGACCAAGCGTGCAAACATGCACGCTCCGCACACTTAAAATCCCCAGCATGCACAGCGCGGGACTACAAAGACCGACTCGCCAGCGACATCCACAAGTGAGAGTTGCGACGTCACTATAAAATATACGTACTGGTTCACCTCACCTACAACTATGTTACATGAAACATTCATAAACTACGCTAAACATGTGTGACGGTAGCCGTAACGGCATAGATCACGGCACCTGTATTACCGTTCACATGCTTTTCCCCTTACACTTCTATATTTCCTTTGCTGTTGTAATGCTGGATATTATACAGTATCGCCATGTCCAGCGTTTACTCTAAGCTGCGCACTGTTCGCACATTCTCAGCGCACAAGAAAACTTGTGCAGCGCACTGTAAATCAGGGATGAAACAGCTTTTATTCAGCCGCGGGGGCATTTTTTTTATATCTGCAAAGTGCGAGCCGCGCGGGGGGTTCATTTCGGATGTGGAGTTAGTGTGTTTGCTCAGACACATTAAAAATTAGGGGGAACATTGGCCATGTCCCAATTCCAAGTATTACTAGTCGCAATAGTATAATATTTTTGTCTTTAGGGAACAAGGAGCAGACCACCCGGCTCATTGAGCTGAGGCGGGACCTGTTCAATTTCGCAGGCGGCCATGTGAGAAACGTAGTGCACTAAGGACAGAGCGAGTGTGCGCCGTCTCGACGACAGACCGACGGCACACTCACAAGCGTGCCGTCGCTGAATTGGGAAACGGCCTATGGATTGCCTCTATGGTACCATGCTGACTGTCAGAGATCATTAAGATTTTTTTTTTTTTAATTCTGTTTTATTCTTAAAGTGCCCATTGTTCCTCCTATACTGATGCTACCATCTCACCGTGTCTCCTACCCATGGGGGCTGTAGCGAGCACCAGCTGACCATGCCAAATCGTGTACCAGCAGCACTAGGCTTCATGCTATGACTGATGCGTGTATAATCAGTGTATTTAGTGTCCCCCTTCCCAACCTTGGCATAGAGCACCTTATGGTCAGGGGGAGGGATCATATACACAGGCTGCATTGTTGCAAAGACAAGGGGTGTGGTGTAAACATGGGAATGCTAGCACACGGTTGCAAAGGAGTGAATTGTCTTGGGCTGGGGTGACAGCTGTAGAAAATACCCCCTGTATATGTTGTACCCAGAGGTCCCTCATGCTCTGGACCTGAGGGCCCCTCCTTCTGTAAAGTATTACATTACCCTGTCATGTGCCCGTCCATGCTCCTACTGTTAGCTGCTATTTTTAGACATCTTTCCCTCTCATGAAAGGAAATGGCAGTATTGACTCAAATGAATATCTCAATATTCTTGGAGTATCTCATATTTAATGTATTCACATGATACGTCAACCCAACAGGAATGTATTAGTTTATAAGGTTTATGAGGATTAGTATCTGACAAATGTGAAATGACTGTAAAATTACCCACAACAGTAGCTTTTTTTTTTTTTTAATCTATGATTATTTTTTATTTCTACTGATAACATATTTATAATTAGGGCTATGCTAAAAAAAATTTTTATCAAAATTGAGATGTAGGAGATTCAGTGATCTGTAATTATCAGCATCCGTGATTTTATTTATTTATTTTTTTGTGAACATATGCACACATAAAATTATATTGTGAAAAAACATTTTTTTAGTACAAAATATGGCACTTTCTAACTGTAACATAGATGAATATTTATATTTTTTAATTATTTCAAAATGTTATCATCTGTTTACCTTCTCTTCAGGCACGACTCAAGTTTCCTGTTGACTACCCATACTCTCCTCCGTCCTTTCGCTTCCTCACCAAAATGTGGCATCCCAACATTTATGAGGTAACAGATATGTAGAGTTTCTGCCTTTTAAACACTGACTGTAGAAATGTATCTTTTTAGTCACTGCTAAAACTTTAACCGTCTTATGTGCAAGTCACACCTCCTTTTAGGAAAAGCAAACCGTGACATGTAGTTTCTCACATGCAACACAAAGTGTCAGTCATAAGGACGTTCTAGGGTTATGTTTAATGTTCTCTTGTTTTATCCTCTTAGAATGGAGATGTTTGCATTTCTATTCTACATCCGCCTGTAGATGACCCACAAAGCGGGGAGCTGCCCTCAGAAAGGTGGAACCCAACACAAAATGTCAGGTATGTGTTTGTACAAGACAAGTCCATGTTCTTTAACCATTCTCTATTATTGAAATGGAACGATTATCTATGCATATTTTGTTTTCCTTTTCAAAGAAGTAATTTTAAAAGGTGTTCCCCCATCACTCTTGGAGACTGGTTGAAGTACCATCTTTATTACAGAAGTCTGTTATGTAAACATAACCTCTAATAGACTACACTATTGCAGTGCTGGTCAACCATGTCCTACTGAAAAAAGACAATGACAAGCCACACAACACTATACTATTACAAGGTTGTAGCTCTCTGAGCAGAAAACTGAGTTCAGCAGATGACGGCAGACAAATGGATCTGGTCTGAGCAAACACACTACTTGTGAGACCTCCTCCATCCTCCCCCCTCTGTCTCCATCTGTTCTTGTTTCTAGCCATCTCGTTGCTTTGTGCTCAAGTCTCAGCCCCTTGTCTCATCTTACCTCCACCTCTCTGCTCTTGTCCCACCGCTACTTCCTGGTCCCTGCCCTGTATATGGTTCTCACCTTTGCTCTATTTTAATCTGCCTCCTGTGTTCATTGAGTGTTTGTGTCTTTCCAGGACTATCTTACTCAGCGTGATCTCTCTGCTCAATGAGCCCAATACGTTTTCACCAGCCAACGTTGACGCCTCAGTCATGTACCGCAAATGGAGGGAGAGCAAAGGCAAGGACAGGGAATACATAGATATAATCAGGTAAACATAAAAGCAGATATCATGATGTGTGTATATATACTGTATATATAGTACAAACCCAGAGCTTTCTAGTTTAAATGTTTAAAGCTTGGAAAGTTTTCTGGTGGAGGGCCTGCCTCATCTCCATGGAGATGTTGCTTTGCCTGGTATGTTCCAGAGTATGGCATAAAATATATCCCTCTGCATGGAGACAAGTTCTTGCATGACGTATTTTTTCAGCAATACAAATGCCTGTAATTGAATAATGCAAGATGGATAGGTTTAATACCATACTGTGGAATATTCCCAGGTGAATTTAAAAAAAATTGATACTTTACAGCTGATGTAATAAACATTCCCTGGATGTATGATGCTAACTGTAAGTACTGCTCTGTCTGAGGCTTTGATCTGAGCTTTATTTTAACACAACTAAGTTGGTTCATAAAGAACTGACTTAGTTGGAACTACAACAGGAGAGCTTATTTGTGTCCCTCTCAAATAACATTACAGTCACAACCTAGCTAGCATTAGACAACTGTTCTTCAGTTATTCACTCATCTTTTTTGTTAAAAACCAGACACCTAAACTGAACTAATGAACACTAGTATTGATCAAGGGCCCCTGAAAATGTGTGTATTGAAAACTGAACATTCCGCCAATGCACACATGTAGAACACCTCCAGAGTGATGCAAAGTATCAATAGGGCACCTTTTAATTTAGAGCCACATAAAGGGAGCATGCTTTGCTAAAATGTTATTGTTGTAATGTGTCATTAAATATGATTACATTCATTGTTACAGCAAGCAAGTATTGTCCACCAAAGCTGACGCCGACCGAGACGGAGTGAAGGTCCCCGTAACATTGGACGAATACTGTGTCCGTACTCAGGTTCAACCCACAGATGATGGCTACAATCTGTTATACGACGACTATTGTGATGACGAGGACTTGGAGGACGATGAGGAAGAGGAGGATGAGGATAACGAAGACTGTTGCTATGACGATGACTCTGGCAACGAGGACTCCTGACCTCCCAGCACTATCCCAGCTCCCTCTCCAGGCCATCCCCCACCTCCATCTCCCATGAACTGAACTTTGATTCCAGCGCTTTGTCATTATCATTCACCCTCGAACACTGGTGCCCGGTCCTCTGTCAGTGCAGTGACAACATGTACTCTAAAATATGCTGAACGAAAAAGATGTTTTTGCTGTTTTTATAGTTTTTTTAATATGTCTCCTGACACAGTACAGATATGATCACATTTAACTTCTTTGGTGCTTGTCTACCCTTTTTATTGAAGATCAGAACTGGGTTGTTCTTTGAGGGCTTTTTACTCTACAGCAGTGCAGAATGTTACATCTCAATTTGGAACAGGTTACAGTTTTAAAAATGGCATTAACCTACATAGCAGCTTCAAGCTGACTTGTTCAGTTTTATTTAGTAATAGTTAACACTGACAAGTTTGGTCACTTCCCCATTTAAACCCTGTCTACGTGACCTCTGCCTGACAAGCTGCTTTGCCTCTGACATTTTGGAACCTAGGCTGTGGAGGTGCAAATAGGGATGCGCTTCTTTTCAGACAGCCATTAATTTCCTCGTGCCTTTCTTCAGCTCTAAATCACAAAGGGACAGCAGGACGAAACAAGCTATTACTAAAAGAGAACAACTTGCCTGCCAGGAGCAGATTTTCAGGCTCACAGGATCTCAGATGGAATTTTGAATAAGCGGCACCCTCCCAGTGGAACAAGTTGCATTTATTTATAGCAACACCTGTCTGTCTGTCTGATCTGTTCAGTGAGTGAAAGGTAACATCAGTCATCTGAACTGTGGATTAGTATGCAACATTTCGATACTACAAAATGCATGATAAAATAAATCTCCACTGTATTTAAAATCGTATGGAATCTGCGAGTGTCTCATATGCAGCTGTGGACATGGCTGTAAACTAGAGTAAAGAATGAGCTCAAACAATCCACAAACAGGCTTGTTGTGCAACTCCCCCGGACCATGGGTGTCTAGAGGGTTTCACCCTTCAGATGTTTGACTCGTGTTTGTGTTTTTTCAGCATAGCTCTGTCTCTATTTAAGGAAATACTCTGGATTAAGCATACCCCCTAGTGGGAATAAGTGCAGGGAGATAATAAAAATTGTAGCCATATTGACATGGCTATTTTCATAGCAATGGCAGGTAATTATATAGACAGTCTGGGTTCATTAGTCAAAAATAAGTTTTAGGACAAATTAAATACGCTCTTATAGCAATGGGTAACTATAATTCAGCTATATACAGCTATTCTCATTGCTGTTATGTGTCCAGTGAGTGATTATTCTTCATTTAAAGTGCTTTTTGGCTCTTATTAAGAAGCACAGGAACTGGATTTGGCATGTTGATGGGGTCTAGAGCATGAAAAGGAGAATACAGTTTTTCACCAGCATTCTTTTGGTGGTATTTGTGGTGTTGAAAATAACCATAAATGTTAGGTTAATGTCTACTCAAATTTCTCTTAACACATGAATTGTGAATGGGCTAAGGGTTCTCTGATTTTTTTTATGCCTCAATGTGATCTTCTATTTACAAAATGTGGTGTGAACTGCAGTATGTACTGCAAATGTATTGTTCATCAACCACAGATGTGTTCTTGACTAAATAATGAATGACTAATGTTCTATTTTATGAATGGAAAATGCCTCTTGATGAACTACGTTTTTCACAATACCCCGTTATGGTCATACATAGGAGCTTCTACCAATCAAAGCTCCTAATAGTTCATGGAAACAGCTCAGGAATACAGCAAACCAACCAACAGACCATCTACCCAAAAGTCACACCTTATGGCCACAAAATAACTGTTTACAATCTCTACCTTGATTTGCTCATGTGGATACTTGGACGATCACTTGATGTTTTTCCTGTTTATATTTCCTTTTTTTCTTATGGTTTGTAAATCTATTTAAAATCTCAAATAAAGATCTTTATTAGATGTTGATGTGTGATAAAGAGTCCACAAAAATAAAATGTGTGCAAAACATGATGCATGTACAGAAGATAAAGTCAAGACGACAAAACAATCAAGCTGACGAAGCCTCTCGGATGAGCGGCGAAACGTTTTCGACCAAACTTTGTCCAGTTGACAAATTGAATTTCTTTTATCACAAAACAATCAAAGGTATTCAGTGCTTTATAATTCACTTTACTGAGCCTCAATACTAACTGACTATCTTAAAGTCTCTTGTAGGAATGGACAAAGTATGGTTCATTGCATATTTGCTCTGACTATTGAGAGGTAAGACTTTGCCAATCCTCTGGATTTGTAAATTTTCAATTATGCATGATGAGAGATGTACACTGTAGTCACCCTAAAAAGGGTGGTGGGGACCTTAAAGGATTTTCTGATGCGCTGTTTTGTAAATAAAAACAAATGGGTGAGGTTTTCAAAGATGATTTCTGATTAGTCGTATGTGGAATTTTTCTTTTCATGCTTCCAGGAAATGTTTCAGCTGGTCTTTGTTGGTGAGTCCTGTTGTTTTTGTTGTATTTGTTGTGGCTGCTCATAATTATAATTTTATTTACATTTTTATTTATTTATTTTTTGGTATAGTAATAGCAATTCATATACATAATTATGTGATTTATGTTGCATGTAACTTGCCAGTAGGTTTGTGTTCCTTTTCCACTGCAAAATCAAATGACATCTGGTAATGATTGTGGGACTGGATACTTGGCCTTTGAGTGTCTCTCAGCTGCCCTTTCCTTTGCATGTTTGTTATCTAGTTTTATTGATTAGATTTTAAGACTCAAAACTGAGTCAATTCATTTTGAGCTTCATGCCTCTAGAGGGCAGTGACATGTTGCTAAAGTTAATGTCTAACAAGATGCAGACATTAAGAGCGTAAATAAAATGCACACATTTATGAAATAAAATGTTTTGGTATTTTTCAGGTCACACAGCAGTTGATCTTCTGTGGACAAAGACATGGTAAAAGTAACAAAAGTCTACTGTTGCTATAATGAAATATTTACATAGATATTTCATTATAGTTTCTAGTTATTCCTTGATAGGCCGTTTGCTATATAAGATAATATATTGATCAAATGTACAGGCACTAAAGATGCAACAACTCAAACAACTAAGCTACATAAATCAAGTTTGGCAGCAACAAGCAATCCTGTCTTACAGAAATAAACACAGTTATAATACAGGCCTTAATCTGTGAGTCAGTAGTTACTGGAACACTACTAGACAAGTCTCATGAGTCGGGGCATCATGTTAAACTAGTTGCCAGATCCTTCAAGTTTCATTTTATCTCTCTGATCCTTTAAAATCTTCTTGGATCTTGGATCTTTTACCCTGAAATTTTAAGAGAAAAATTCCCCCAAATGGGACATTCAATTATATATATATACATATCTGAGTTGCACCAAATGTCTGCTTAAAAAAAGGTTGGAGAACAGTGTGATCCTGACTCTAGAGTTGGAGGAAGTAGGGGGATTGGTCCATATGTTAGAATATGCCAAGTCTCCAAGGCAACAGAAGTTGAAGGTAGGAACCTGGTGGCAGAAAGAAGATGGATGACAACAATACAAGTGGGGTAAAAATCACTTTATGACGTCAAGTGTGTTTTTTTCCTCTTTGACAGTAATGATTGAGTGCTATGAGTAGCTGCACACATGCAAAGCTACAGAAATGACTACACTAACCTGAAAATGCGGTTCACTAGACATCCTGCTGGGCTTTTCTGCTTCTTTGGTCTGGCAGTCTTGCTTCTACACAGTAGGTTACATGGCATCCCTTTTACTCATATAGAAGTGCTGCAGTTATTCTAACATCCAAAGTCTATATTCCTTATTTCTGCCCTGTTCTTATATCTGACACCGACTGAGATAAACTGATGCGAAGATTATAGTGACAGAACACTGAATATCACCAATAAACTGTATTTTGTAATGTATTGTGTTACATGGTCCAATCATTCTGAATACTTGGAATACTTTTAAAGCTCACTGAGTAGAGAGGGACAAATACATGTGTGCACCAAAACTGCAGTTTGAAGGTTATATTGCATGGTCACAAACCATGATGTATTTCTTTAATTTTAAGAAATTAACTGTATTCATATTAACATTTTACTGGAATACATTTACAAAATTTGTATTCTGAATGCATCTTTTCGGTAGTCTACGTATATGTACTGACCACTACTGGCAAATAAAATAAAGCTTCTTAATGAGAGAGCACCCTGTCTTTCCTTTGCAGATTGCTTCGTGATCAGATTGTTGTGTGATCTTTCACTTATATGCTATAGCTCATTAACAACTATGAAATATGAGATGACATGTTTGGATTCAAATAGATAATAACCTACATTTAGTAAGTGAGTGAGATGCAGCTTACAGCAGAGGGTGAGAGTTCAATTGTGGTCTTGCAATCTATATGGTAAATAGGCTGTATATGGTAAAATCACCCCAAGGTGATTACATCAGGCAATGACCTTTAGCTGGACTTCAGCAGCCAAGATATGTGATTACCTCTGATTATCTAACAGTATGGTTTACATGGCCCCACACTGAGGATGTCCTGCTACAGCCACGTCCCTAAAGGATTAGCCTTACTGTTTCCTGGTTGTGTCATCTTCTGTCATGTGTCATCTTGTGGTAATAGAGTTGGTTTAACTCTTCACAAAACATCCGGATTCCTGTGTACATTTGAGTCCATCTGTGCAAACAAACTGGAAAAACAACATAAGACAAATAGGCTACGTACATAGACTGTATATGCACATGTACATGTGATGACCTAGTAATTCTATCACACTAGGTCCATCAAATATTGTGAACATGTGAAATTAAATTCATATGGAAGTACACCAGGAATATGCTGTAGGCTGTACATTGTACACAATTTTAATATTTATCCTATATAGTTCATTATGCTCACTCTAAACTTATAACGCATATCCATATTAGATTAGAGATGACCAATCACGTGATAAACAACTAACAGTGGGGTCACGGTGACAGTGAATAACCGGACACCCACTTCTTCAAAATGAGGTGGTCAGTCACCTACACTAAAAGTCAACTGTTTTGGTGGGAAAAGGAGACAGCAGAATGGACAGAAGTGGGCACAAACTGGATTAATAAACTGCATTAAATACATACAGTAAATAACTAAATGCACAGCCTTTTTGTTTGAATGTGTTATTTTGTTGTGCAAGATTAACCTTTGTGGCACCTGAACTGCATTTGACTTCAATCAAAAACAAGTAAATGAACGTGTTAGCTTTCACATTTCCACAGAAAGTTGTTTCTAAATAACTAATGTAATAGTTTATGACTGGGATTAAGCAACTGGTTTACAGTTGGTTTAAACCATATGAAGCTATAGCTACACACACATGGACAAAATTGTTGGTACCCTTCGGTTAATGACAGAAAAACTCACAATGGTCACAGAAATAACTTGAATCTGAAAAAAGTTATAATAAATAAATATTGTATGAAATTTAATTTAAGCTTGGGCTTTTAGCCTTTATTGGTCTCACACAATGACACACAGTGACACACGGGAGAAATTTGACTTCTGCATTTGACCCATCCTTTTTTCAGGAGCAGTGAGCAGCCATCTTTTTCGGCGCCCGGGGGGCAGTACCGTGAAGGGTCTTGCCCAAGGACCCACACTGGTTAGCTCATTGCCCGGGGGGGGTTTGAACCTGAAACTTAACCATTGAAAGACATTGTTTTCAACCATGCTTCAACAGAATTACTTTAAAAAAAAACTCATAAAATAGGCCTGGACAAAAATGATGGTACCCTTAATATTTTGTTGCACAACCTTTTGAGGCAATCACTGCAATCAAATGATTCCTGCAACTGTCAATGAGACTTCTGCACCTCTCAGCAGGTATTTTGGCCCACTCCTCATGAGCAAAGTGCTCCAGGTGTCTCAGGTTTGAAGGGTGCCTTTCCCAGACGCATGTTTCAGCTCCTTCCAAAGATGCTCAATAGGATTTAGGTCAGGGCTCATAGAGGGCCACTTTAGAATAGTCCAATGTTTTCCTCTTAGCCATTGTTGGGTATTTTTTAGCTGTGTGTTTTGGGTTATTGCCCTGTTGCAAGACCCATGACTTGCAACTGAGACCAAGCTTTCTGACACTGACCAGCACATTTCTCTCTAGAATCCCTTGATGGTCTTGAGATTTCATTGTACCCTGCACAGATTCAAGACATCCTGTGCCAGATGCAGCAAAGCCCCAGAACATAACAGAGTCCTCCATGTTTCACAATAGGGTCAGTGTTCTTTTCTTGATATGCTTCATTTTTCCATCTGTGAACTTAGAGCTGGTGTGGCTTGGCAAAAAGTTCAATTTTTGTCTCATCTGTCCATAGGGCATTCTCCCAGAAGCTGTGTGGCTTGTCAACATGTAGTTTGGCAAATTCCAATCTGGCTTTTTTATGATTTGTTTTCAACAATAGTGTCCTCCTTGGTCATCCCCCATTAAGTCCACTTTGGCTCAAACAACAACTGACGGGGCGATCTGACACTGATGTTCCTTGAGCTTGAAGTTCACCTTTAATCTCTTTAGAAGTTTTTCTGGGCTCTTTTGTTACCATTTGTATTATCCGTCTCTTTGATTTGTCATCAATTTTCCTCCTGCGGCCACGTCCAGGGAGGTTGGCTACAGTCCCATGGATCTTAAATTTCTGAATAATATGTGCAACTGTAGTCACAGGAGCATCAAGCTGCTTGGATATGGTCTTATAGCCTTTATCTTTAACATGCTTGTCAATAATTTTCTTTCTAATCTCCTGAGACAACTCTTTTCTTTGCTTCCTGTTGAGTGTGGTACACACCATGTCACCAAACAGCACAGTGACGACCTGTAATAATAATAAGTCCTAGCATTTATATAGCGCCTTTCATGACACCCTAGTCGCTTTTACAGTTCATTGTTCATTCACTCCACACTTGGTGGTGGTAAGCTACTTTTGTAGCCACAGCTGCCCTGGGACAGACTGATGGAAGTGAGGCTGTCAATCTGCGCCATCGGCTCCTCCAACCACCTCCAACACTCACGCACACTCCACTTTCATACTAGGCAATGTGGGTGAAGTGTCTTGCCTGAGGACACAACAACAGTTTTTTGCGACTGGCGCCCCACTGTGGCACCTGGAATTCCCAGTACTAACCAGGACCTGTAGCCCTACATATAGGGCATATAGGTCACATTATTTTTTTTAGGGGTACCATCATTTTTGTCCAGGCCTGTTTCATGAGTTTATTATTTTTTATATATATATAATTCTGTTGAAGCATGGTTGAAAAGCAACGTCTGACTTTAATTGGTTAAATTACATAATTTTTATTTATTTATTTATTATTATTATTATTATTATTATTATTATTATTATTATTATTATTATTATTATTATTATTATTATTATTATTATTATTATTAGTTATTTCTGTGACCATTGTGATGCTTTTTTTTATTTATTTTTTTTTTTTTTTAAGTCAGCGTGGCCCTTCCTATTTTAGACAGATAAATGTGTTGTTACCATAGTGAAGTATCCAGGGAAAAACACCACTTTGTACCCCAAAACACAGAGACAAGAGAGACTTTTGAAATGAAACTTGTGAAATGAGCCAACGAACGCAGCATTTGCATTTGTGAGATTGGGATATTACTGATATGATTTTTAGTCAGTTGAAATGAATACACTCTGATAACATGCTAATTAAAACGAATAGCCCAATAATAATGAGATGATTGACCACGTAGAGCTACAGGTGGGAGGAATCCAGACAGTCGCTCATGTCTGCGGTTAATAATCTGCATTGCCTCTGCGCGTGTGCTCTCACCTGCTGCTGTGCTGCTCAAAGAAACAAGAGCCAGGGTTTGATTGGTCAACTGCGGTCCTCGGCGCGTATAAAACACAGACAGCGCTGAGCCGCAGACTGGAGCGAGGGCGCGGAGCTGCGCCATAGAGCGCACGGTTCATCCAACGAGGAAACACCTGTTGCTCACGTTGCAGCTGGAAAGGGGACTTTTGACTGGTAAGAAGTACTTAGGCTAAGATTTTCTATAGTTTATGCAGCATATTCGCCTTTATCCTTGATGTAAGTTTCAAGTACCCTGGTATTTATGTCTAAGACTGTTACTGAGCGTAATGACTGGGCTGTCTGAACCTGTTGACTAGTCAATACAAGTTTAGCAGGGCAAATTAATGTATTATCTTAAAGAAAACACTATGTAATTGTGTTTTGTTTGTAGCTTTCTTTTAGAAATGTGTCAGTTTTTGAAATCATTTTGTTAGATTTGACTAAATATTTTAACAAACGTGACTTGATAAGATAAGATAAGATAAGATAAGACTTTTTTGATCTCACACAAGAGAAATTTACTTGCCACAATAGCTCCAGGACAGTATGGACAAGAAAGAAAAGTGCATGCAGGCAATGATGGAATAAAGTAAGTAATAATAAAAATAGTTGCTATTAAATGTTAGACTTTAGCCTAACCGTCCATCTCTCAGTGTAGTAGTTGGCTATTCCATGTTAATTTTATGTCTTACATTGTTAGATTGTTACATTGTGACTCAGAAAGTTTGTAAATCCATATACAGTAAAGCTTTACACTCTGTGGATTGGTTTTAATTATTTCCACCCCATCTCTCTTTTTGTCTAATTAATTTCAGAAACACCTGAGTGACTCTGACAGCCCACATCTCCCACTGTGTGGTGGGGCCATGTGGGTACTGGATAAACTGCGTGGGTCTGTGGAGACCAGTGTGCTGCGACAGGGGGAGAATGGTGAAAAGAAAAATGTTGTGGCTCCAACATATACAAACGTCCTCACCCCAGACAAAATCCCTGACTTTTTTATTCCTCCAAAGCTTGTCAGCTGTCCCCCAGAACCTGAGATTCATAAACCAAAAGAGGAGGTACAGCCTTCCACTTCGGAACAAACAATTGGAAGTGGGAAGAAGATCAGCAGCCCCCGCAGCCCTAGACTGGTTGCTAAGATTGCAGGAGACACTAAAAACCTGCTAAGAGCTGCTAACCGCCACATTATACAAATAGAAAGTGCTGATGACATTGTGGCTGGTGACACAAATGCAGATCCTCAGTCACAAACGGCTATGTCATTGCCTTATGTGCCCAAGACCCAGACCTCTTATGGCTTTGCCACATTAAAGGAGAGTCCTCACACACGGCGTAAAGAGTCTTTGTTTCACTGCGAGGTTACCAGTCCCATGACGTCCCCCAATACTCAGAGGAGGACACAGGGCAAAGGCAGTGAAGGAGGGAATCATTTGAACCCAGCAGACTGCAACCTGTCCCACATGAATCCTTATCGATATTTCAGCGGTGGGGAGAGTGACACATGCTCTTCTGCAGAATCCTCTCCCTTTAGCTCACCTCTACTGTCCCGGTCAGCCTCTCTGCTAAAGATCTTCACCCACGAAACTCAAGCAAAGGTTGTGAAGGCTCGGCGGACATTTGCCCGTCATAGCTCACTGTCGACAGATGAATGCAGCTCAGCAGAACCTAGCCCTAATGTCCAACGACGCCTCCATGTCCCTTCTTTGCACGTAAATTCAGGGGCATCTGATCATGGGCTACAACGAGAACATATTATTAATCTGCATAAAGGGGGCATGGTGAGAATCAGTGCAAATTATGATACAAGTACATCCCGCTTACTGATCCGTGTCCTAGCGGCAGAGAATCTGTATGACAAGAACTTTGACATCAAGAGCATCAACTGCTGTGTGTCTGTTTATCTTAACCCTGGGAAACTGCAGAAGCAAAGAAGCAACATAATCAAGAACAGCCGTAACCCAGTGTTTAAAGAGGACTTCTTCTTTGACTCAATAAGCTCAGTTCAAGTGAAGAACTTATCTGTTAAGTTCAAGGTGGTGAATAAAGGAACGAGCCTCAAGAGAGACACTCTGCTGGGGGAACGAGAGGTGCCTTTAACAAAGCTCCTATCAGGACTTTAAATCTGAAAAAGGCTGTTAAAGCACAATGGCAAGAATTTTTAATGTTTGCACTGGTGTCAAAACTAAGTAGAAACTCCTAGTAGAAGAAATTACACTGATAAAACAGACAATCTATTAAAAAAATTGGGCTCACACATTTTTTTCCCCCCAAACTGGCTAATTCTCTGTAATTGTTTTCTTAAAAGAAGAATAACAAGAATAGGATTTTTGGCACTGTCCTCAAACCTCATTAAATCTTCTTGGCTCAGAGTTGGAGTGGATTTTTCTGAACATGTCTCCCAACCTGGTTACTGAACTGTTGAATGGTTACTCAACTCTAACTTGTTTCCATATTTTTGCTTGCAGTGTGTCAGGGTGGCATGCTTTTTATTGTTGTGTTTCATAAATACACAGGATATGATTCTGTGAAAATGTACTGTAATACTACAGACAAAGATGCTTTTGTGAGCTTTCAAGTGGCTCTACATCCTGGGTGCAAATGACCCTTTGATATTTGTTGCCATGGTATACACAGGTGAGAGCTATCACAATAACCACATTTACATTCGCATTCAGTTCCTTGTGGATGCAAACAGAGTTCTAAAATTATCTTAATCTCACTATTTGTATAATTGCCTTCTTAACGGTAAGGGGTCTGTGATTTGGCTTTGGGTGTTATGTTATGACTTCAGAAAAGCAGAGAACTCAGCTCACACAGGCTCAATAATGACAAATACGATTTGTAGTACTATAGTGTCTTTTTTGGGGGGGGGGCAGTATTCCTCCATAGTTCATTTTTTATTTAGCATATTAGGTAAAAAATGTATAAAGATGCAATACACGAGAAACAATCGTATTGCAATATGTATATGCCTTTTGATACAGTAACAGTACTAAGTTAACTAAGTCAATATAGGAACTTAGCAGAGACTATATATACTATATATAATCTGTCTCTTTTTGTATTAAACAAAACAAACAACTATCAGTACATTTCTGTCACATTGAGAACCTTGCCTGGGCCATTTTTTTTCCCCATTTTCTTCCGCTTTATTCCATATTTTCGGGTCGCGGAGGCAACGGTCCAGGTCCGCTGCCCAGATAACATGCACCGGCCCCCATGGATCCTCCCGTGGGTGGTGGGTCCACGGGAGGACTCTTGCCTGTGCAATAGGTTTTATTACATTAGTCCATATATTTTGAAGTGAAAATATGTATTTGTTACACATGCAACAAGGGTTATTTGTAGCTGCACATTTACTATAGTGTACCAAAATAAATATGCCAGTCATATAAATAAATAATTTTATGCAACCATGTTAATGGACTAAAAAAGTTTGACCGTGGATGCTCATTTTGAGTTAAAGTAAGTTTTAGAGAAGGATGTAGGACTCATGCCACCCTGGATAGTATTCGTGTTCTGGATCTCCCAGATTTGGTGCATATTTGCATGAAATGCCTGAAAAGTATGAGACCCTAAAGCCTTACTCTGTGTACATGTGAGGTGTGTAATTAATATTTTTTGCATGAAACTATTCAATTTGTATGTAATTCTATGTTTACGTAATGATTTTGCGCCCACTTTGTTAGTACTGTAGTATATATTTGTATATTCCAATATACTTATATGCTGCACCTACAACAAACCAAGAAATCAGCAAAATATGAAAGTTTTAAAAATATATATATATAATAATCAGAAATGTGATTGCAGTTTATAGGAGCACTTGTCTGATACACAGACACGTGGGACATATGCAGACCACAGATCTCAACTGCAGTTTAAAGTGAGATGAGATTAAATATCTATTCTTTTGTGACACTAGTCACTACTGTGATGTTTTTGTGACTTAATTGGTAATACAGTGGCACTGCAGATTCCTATTTGTATATTTTTACAATTTTATGAATGGTTGTTACTTCTGTTGTTGCCAATGTTTTCGTTACAGTTGAGCTGATGCATATTGTAGATAGTTTCTATATTTGTATCGTGGGGTGGTGAACGATCTTGTATGGATGATAACTGCTGCTGACTGGGCATTTCTGCGCCAATTTTACTAAATATATATATATATATTGTGTACGTGCTTTATTTTTTGTCTCTTGGACACATTTCTAAGTAAGCAACCTTATCAATAAACATATCTTAATAATCTGTATGTACCGATTTAGGCTTTAACTTTGTGTAGCTGAAAGAAATCAACAAATGTTATGTGCTTCTTAATGGGGTTGTATGTTTGAGCTCAGCTGGAAGCAATAGTTTTTCGTATTGATTATTTTGACCTACTTTGCATTGCCAAAGTAATGGTTGTAGCGGTAACAGTAAATTAATCTGAAATCTAAATCTAGGAAAAATGTACAGTATATTTTATGAGTGAGATAACCCTTTTAGCATGCAGGTTAAGTGGTCCTTGTATTTCCTGTATGATAATTACCAAAAGATAGCCACTGGCCTAAGCAAGCATTGCATTACCATGTGTTTATGATGAACTGATTCATTTTGGATTCTGTAAATAAAATGAAGTCTTCCTGTTTTAACAGGTTCCACTTTGAAAATCTGCCGGTCCATTACTTGATTCTAAATTGTATTAATTGTATAAAAATGTGCTCTTAATAATATTCTTTTGTTGTGCTTGGGCCTGATGTGTACTGATACTTTACACTGTGATGCTCTAACCACTCTGTTTGGGATTATTGGATTATTCTGTATGGCATGAGCTACTTTAAATAAAATTAAAGAGTGTGTGGGGTGTCGTTTTTAGCAATGGATGGTACATGCATTCTATATATACTTTTAACATAATAAGAATACTTTTTTTCCTTTTTTCATTTATTAGTTCTATACATCCTCTAACCACTATTTCTCATGCTTTTTAGATCTACCCTCTCCACTTGTCCTGCTATACTTAAAAAGCCTATTTCATGTGTACCATGTTGTATTTAATTGGCAGGTTTAAAGACCTCACCACCGTCTTTAGCTTCTTAGAGGAGTGCATCTTGAAGACGTTTGAAGTGGAAGCAGCTTCGGGAATTCTTGCATATCAGGAAGAGATAGGTCAAAATGTAATAAACCCCTTTTAATACCATTGGTCATTGCTCTGGTGATACATCAACACCACCACAAAACTGAAAGACCTACACTAATATTGTCCCAAATGTTTCACTTTGTGTGGTTTCTGTATCAGTAGCACTATGATTATGGTTTGTGATTGATTATTGAAATGATTATTGTTTCTATATTTATATACACAAATGCATCTCCAAACTGTTTCCAGTGAACGGAGTTTCATAAAAAGTACTTAGATATTTCAATTCTATACTATGCATATTGTACATGGACATTAACAGGTTTTGTGTGGTAGTTGTAGCTACACACTGTCAGTGCATTGTGCCGTGTATTTACTGTGGCTACAAGAAAATGTTTTCCAATATTCTTCATCTGCCATTGTTCATTTCCATCTTCAGCTCAATGTCTCTTGCTGCTTGTAAATTGATTTATAATGCTGTCTTCTCTTGCATGAGGATGGAGGATGGGAGAATTCAGTAGAGAATGTATGGGCATGGATGAAGTGAAATTTGGCAATGAAACCCAATGGAGATGCAATTGGATTGAGACAGTTACAAACCATTGCTTTCTTGGTTTGAGAATGGAAAGTTTTAGGGGTGGTTATTGGTCTTTGAATTTCTATGGCAACCTCAATAATGGGTGTGTACTTGGGTAAGGGGAAGAGACGGTAATAAATTAATCTACCATAATGCGAACACTGTCTTTTACCTTTCTGCAAAAAATATGAAGAATGTTTGAATCCTAAAATACTACTGCATAATATATCTACATTAAAGAATAATAAAGTGTAAAAGTGGTTTTGCCAAGTTATATATTTAATTGTAGTAATATATTCTTATTTTCATATATTCCTTTATACAGTGTATTCTCTAATATAGTCATTATCCCGAGGGTTTAGAAAACTGCATTTTTATATCAGAAATCTACAAATGTGTACACAATAGCCTGCAAGTAGGCACATTGTACATTGTGTAATAACATTTATTTCTGAATAACAGTTTACACTGGCTGTGCAATTAATCAAATTAATTGATTAATCATGATCGCTGTAGCCAGCACTTACACAATTTGTACATAAAAATAAACAACACAAAACGATGTTTGACTTTAAAATGGTTTACTACATTTATGACTAACATTGTATGAATGTTTCTAGTGTTTGGTTAAAATCCACATGAACACCACTTTTAATGAATGATGATAGTAAGTATGAATGTTGATACTATGGACGCCCCTTGTTTTTGTGGCAAGATTGTGAAATTGTGTGTGTTTGAGATGTTTAACGGTGTGAAGCCCAGGATCAGGTGTGATCACACGCTCATTTAGGCCGTAACAGCTAAGGGAGTCACAGTGAGGGTGCAGACCTTTGGAGCTGTCGTTGAGGCTTTGTGTGGTGTTTATCGCGTGGCAGCCAGCTGCGTTAATGATCACACTTCTCTCCATTGTGGCCACGGCCTTCAGCGACCCTGTCAGAGTCCCTGTCCCTGTCACCCAACCATGAAGCGCTGGACCAGTACAGGAGAGTACAGGAGAGGTGCAGGCTCCATGCTCAATGGAGACTTGAGGCAACTTCGCCTAGCGAACGCCGATCTCTGCTGGTGTTTCCATAGCAACGTGCAGACCACTGGCATTATGGGGGGAGCACAGGAATGTATGGATCGGGGGGTTGTTTTCGACTGAGCATCACATGGCCAACGTAGGAGAAAGGCAGTGGTAGAAGGCAGAGGTCATCGCAGAAGGAAACACAGGAGAATATCATACAGTATTTTAAAGATACCTAGTACCTACCCAATACTTCTAGATGTGTATTATTCAATAATCAAAACACTCGTTTCTTGACATTTGGTGGTTAAACAGAAGTGCATGTTTATGGCTTTAACTTGTTTCTATGACATATTGTATATAGTGTATTTGAGAGACCAATTATTAAAAAGTCATACTTGAATTATGTATAGTGTAAATTCATTAATGAGATGTGTGTGTTTTTTTTTTAAATTTATGTTCATTAATCCAAAATAAAACCCAGTGTCATTTTCCTATTTATTTAGGCTAAAAACACAACTATGTTTTTTACTGAAAGGACCTTCATGACGACAACACTGACACTCTTTTATCAAGTAACATATTTTTAATTCTAACTTTATTTGTCTCAAAGATTGTTGAATAATACTAGGCATTTTCCATTCTTTTCCCTAAACCTGATGAATGTACATCAGGGAAATACCTAACTCTACAACAATTCTATTGGGTTTCATTCCAGAAATTGAATTGAAATGAGTTTCCTTTTCCAATGAAAAAACAATAAATGGTGTGATAGGAAATGAAAGCACTTTCATTAAGTAACACTCTGTTGACATGCTACAGCTACATGCTACAAGAAACTATGTGATCAGAGTAGCATACTTACATGATGTCCTTATTAACCAAACCACAGTGATGTTTCATCTTATTTGCTGTCCCTTCGAGCCTCCTTGTCTCTGTCTCTGGCTTTACAGGTAAAACAATATTACACTCTATAAGCTTTTCTGATTGGTGCCTGTGGTGATGCAATTCCCATTGAGCTGAGATAAAAGAGGCTCTTTGTGTTGATTTGATTGTAGAAAATGTTCAGGCTGAGACGAATGACACTCTGCAGACCACACTGCAATCAACATAAAGGGCATTTTCCTTTTGGAAAATTGTCTCAGAAGAGTCAAACGAATCACTGACTTAACTGCATATCTCATAACCTAAAGTAAAAACCTAAAGTACTGAACTTTAATTTCTAAGCTGAGAGTAGTGCTGTGTACATTTATAGATAACCATCCTTCTGGCCTTAGCAAACACTCAGCGAACTTAAGCAGCCATAGGCCTTTAATGCTCTTTTCTTTGCCTTTACCCTGTGTGTATTATCCACTTTAAACGTTGACTTTTACCAGACTGCCTCAATTTCCTGTCAAGGAGAAATCAGTAGGTTGTCCTGCAATTGTTTACTGTCCAGCTTAATCAGTTCTGATAACAGCACAAATAAAATATATGTGCTTTTCAGATTAGATGGCACACCTTGAGGTTGCTATGGTGACTGGCATGCAAGTACACACCTGTGAATTAACATCAGTGCTGCGGTACCAGGATCTTAATTAGCGACGCAGGGAAGGAACAGGAGCGGCAGGCGATTCACAACACCATCGCGGCCCTTTATCAAAACACAGCCTCCATAAAATCAAAGAAAATTAGCTTTCAAATGAACAGGTGTCAGACACAGGCACCACCCCCAGTGATCAGGCAAGCTGCACACAGAGCGAGGGAAGAGCATTTTTTAGGTCTTTTAGGCACAGCTTTCAACTGCTACAGCCCCCAGCAGGTCATCAGTAACAATATGACTATGTATCTAGTCCATTCAGACATGTTCTCTACATTTAACTTTGTTTTATTTTTTATTTTTTTATTAACCTTTATTTAACCAGATGAAAACTAAACAAAACAAAACACTGAGATTGATATCTCTTTTTAAGAACGACCTGGGCCAAAGTGTTACTGCAGCACACATCATGAAAAAAAAAAAAAAAAAAAATATATATATATATATATATATATATATATATATATATATATATATATATATATATATATATATATATACATTTGCACTAAAATAAATCAGATTTTTTAAAAAGTAATTAAAAAAAGAGGAATTTTATATGAATTCCGCCTGGACTTGTTTGCCTAAATATCAAATAGCTTTGACATGGGAATTGTCAAGATGCAGATGGACGGGATTTGAAATCTGATTTTCCTCTGTGTAGAGCTTGTTCCTAATTCAAATTAGAGTATACAGTTAGAGGACAGCAGATGGCAAAACTACAGAGCCCCAGCTTCACAAAGACTCCAGCCATTTGTGCACCGAAGGGTTCAGAAACAGATTCAGTTTGAGAGTCACCTTAGACTGGTATTTTAGGAAAAATAGGCCAAAACATAATTCATTGTATTCAGTTAAAAAGAAAAAAAGAGAAAAAAACAGACCTGCTGATCTTTATATTAATATGAAAAATATCTGAATTTCCAATTTTACATAATGTATTTTTGTTGTCATAGTCCTTTTCTGTATTTTTAGTTTGAGTAAGTATATATGTTATGGAGGTTACGACTGCTGTCTGGTTCAGAGTTGTGATAACAGCGTGTGCATCAGACCAGGCCCAGATCTAGACTGCACAGATTGGGGGGGGCATTTCAAACTTTTGGGTGGGAATTGCCCACCCTTGCCCACTTCTAGATCCGGCCTCGCATCAGACAGAATGCAAGGATTAGGATGTTTACTTTCCTTTATTGAAAACTTGAGTTTTTGTGATGTATAGGTGGTTCTGTCTCATGGACGCACATTACAACAGAAACAGAGGTATAAGGGTAGATAACACCACCTCCACTGGACAGAATAATGAATTACACTGTAAACTTTGTTAATATACTGACAAAACGGCTAAGCCCCTAAGGGTCGGGCTTGCTACTGCACTTATTAAATGCTATATTACGGCCTTGCCTTCATAACAATATAACAACACAGATTCTGAGTTGATACACAAGCACAAATTAATTGTCTTTCACTAATTACCTTGGCTGCTGGTTATGTTGCACAAAATTCAAAATGGGCTCCTCATTTTGTCTGTGGCATCTGTTTTAATAAGCGGGTCCCATGGCTTTATACTCGACCCACGCTTTCCTGCAGAGCACGTTCTCATGGGCAGAACTGGGTCACGCTCATCGTGACCGCAGGACTCACAAAGGACAAGAGACATGCAGCTGGCACCTGGAGAACACAGGGAGGAGCCAGTGTCTTCAGAGCAAGTGTCCCACATATTTTCTGCAATGTCAGTCACCAACTTGTTTAGCTCACATCTCATTTGAATAGCTTGTGAGACTAGATCAGTGGAGCATGTGTTTCATAAGTGTTGTTGGTAGAAAATGGGAAATAAATGATACAATACATATGGAAATAACTGTTAAAATCTAAATGAATGAAGTGAAAAAACACAATTATAGTATTTCTTCAAATATCATGACTGGCCCTGTTTTATTTCTATGCCGTTGATATTTGCATTGTTTTTGCACTACTTTAAACTCACAGAACGATGAGAACTTCTTTTTTCTCAGAGGCTTCATTATCAAAATCAATAACTATTGAGGTACTGTACTAGTGGTAGTATCACCTTATTTTTGGGACAGGGAAATAGTTGGAATTCTGATGTTGGACTGCTACCCTAGAACACACCAAATCACTCTGACCTGTTTTAATCTGACCCCCCGTTATTTTTTGAAATAGATAATTTTATCGTAGTAATAGATTACTGTAGTCTATAATACAGAAATTTGCCCCAAGACCACTAAACCTGGCATAATATTAACTATGTTATGTTCATTACATTGTAGGTTTATTTGCATTTACTGTATGTAGCTACTTTTCCATTTTCAGAATTTAACTGTTGCTGTAATCACACAGAAAATAACACATTTAGTGGATAAATAAGAGATGGTAATCAGAAAGTCATTAACATAACAAAGCTTTAAATAGAGGCAGCCTTTAATAAAACTTTAAAATCTGCCATCAAGCCGCATGCAGTTCAGAAAAATACATAAAAGCCCTTTATTTATTTATTTTTAACCACAAAAATAAAAATCCTCATTATAGTGACCTTTTTGAAGCTACTGTACATTGAAATGTTTTACACTGCTGTTAGCAGACTTTATTGAGTGATGTTGGGAGAAAAAGTTGCCAGTAATCCTTGGTACAGAACATATTAACTTTATAAATATGTTTAATATCTTATCTTCCTGAGTGCAGATGGTTTTGTATGAAAACAAAACCTGGTAGCTTACGAGGAAAACAAAATAAAATGAAGGACTGCAACACTCCGGATTGTTGCAGAATCAATGGGTGAAACACTTAACAATGTTCATCTGAGGAGAAAAAGTTGGGTTTTGTCCTCTGGTAGATGATCAATGTACTTGTTTGTTTCTCATGCATTTTCATGAAATAAACAAACCTAATTCCACAGCCCTGTCTGAGTTTGACCGAGCTGCACGGGAGGGGTTGTGACCAGCCTGAAATATACAGACAGCCCATCTGAATCCCAGGTTAATAGTTTCATTAATGCATGTTTTTGTTCAGTCCGAAAATTGTGAAAATGTGAGTAGATTTAAGTTTAAATGAAAAATCACAATTTCACAATGCATGTTTTAACACATCCAGGAATACTAACATTCAAGAGAACACTGTTGGTTAAACTCTTGTCAGGGTTAGCACATTTTATTTATGGGTTTTCATCTCATGTTTATTTCTTGTTTCCAGTTTGACCATTCAAAAATAAAGAAGCAATGTTTTGAATTGTTTCATTGTTTTGGAAGCTGCTCTAATTTGACATAATTTGAAGGGATAATAACTGACCACATGGTAAATCCTCTATAGGATATGCAGCTTTTATAAAAATAGATGTGTGTGTTTCAAAGCTAATGCTGTAACCAGAATGTGACATAGTGTCTGTGCATGACATGGGAAACCAAATGAACAAACTGAGTGGCCTCCAGCAAGTGAAAGCTGTGCCTCTCTTCATCCAATGACATAATAGTCCATTCAAATGAAGCCACAACAGGCCACCAGCAGCCGAAAATTGCTTTGGTCTAGTGAGACCTTTACAAGTAAACAACACTGATAACTGTTTTTACTTCTTGTTTTGCTACAAAAAGTTGATAAATGGTCACAACTCATATCCTGTGTAGAGTCTGTTCAAAATTTGTCATGTCTTGTAGAACATAAAGCTCCTCACGTCATCTCATGTTGTGTCCCTTTATTTTTGGGGTTAATTTCATTCAGACAGCGTGATGAAAGTCGTGACACTAAAAATGTATGGGCACAATCAAATGATAAGCTCTGAAATTAATTCATTCAGCCAAGTGGTGGGAACACCTTGGAGAAATTTGGTTACATGTGAGGTGTAAGTGAATATTCAAATTCAAAGTTCAAAGTCCAAAGTCAGCTTTATTGTCAATTCTGCCATACATACAGTAACATAACATACAGTGAATCGAAATTTTGTTTCTCTCTGGCCAGGTAGTGCAAAAGACAGTGTACAAAATCCAATACCAGACAAAACAACATACAAACATTGAAACTAAAGATAAAAAATAAATGTGCAACAGTAGTAATTCCAGTACAACAACAGTAGTAAACAACAGTAATAAATTCCAGGAGTAAATGTGCAACAGTGCAATGGTATTCCTTAGCAGCAGTTTGTAAAGTGTCTAGAGTGATATGTATTTTTATGGAATACAGGTTATGCTAATATAACACGAGCTTGGCTATCATCAAAATCAAACCCAATCGGCCAGTGCACCTGAAGGTCTGAAGCCTATCTGTGCTTCTCCCAGAGCTGAAACAAATCAATACATTTAAGCCCCTGTGCCCTCACTCCTCTGTCAGCTAATGCATGCAGTCAGGCTACATGGCTCCTTCGCACTAAACAACTCATGAATCGGGCACTAGAGGCAGGTGCACTTGACTCAAGCACTGTCACGATAACAAATTTTGAAGTGCGATGTATTGAAGTAAATACAGATGACAAGTGATAATATTAGAACCAAACCATTAAGCAGAAATATCCCCAAAAAGTATTCTAAATGTACAATACTGTTAAAAGTATGGACTGCAATAAATTATAGAATGCAATAGTTAAGTTAGTTTGGATCTATAATGAGTTACAGAAGTTCATAATTCAATCTACTGTAAATAACAAATAATGTCCAATTAGTACAAATAAAAAGCCCCCACGATAAATATTGACCCCACAAAATGATTGTTTCATCTGTCATATACTGAATGGTACAGTAAGTCGACATAGTATTTATCACAGCAGACCTACTTGACCCATAGTGAGACCAATAATTTGATTGATTTATTTATTTATTTATTTATTTATTTATTTATTTATTTGTTTATTTGTTTATTTATTTATTTATTTATTCATTTATTTAATAGGGACAGCGCATATTAAAGGAATATCTGACAACTGACAATAACAACAACATTAAAACATTAAGCATTAAAACATTAAAACATTAAAACATTAAAAGTGTCCACAAGTCTGGTTTTCCTTTAGCCACTGTTTCAAGTATGATTTGAAAGTGGCCAGTGTTGGAGTCTCTCTTATTGATAATGGGAGAGAGTTCCAGAACTTAGAGCCTCTGACTGAGAGCACAGTTTGTCCAAATGTAGTGTGTCTGTGTGGGACCTCACAGTTCCCCTGGGCCGTGGCCCTAGTTCCCATCCCACTGACAGTCTTTGTTTTGATAAAATCCTGTAGCGGAGGAGGAGCAAGTCCATGTAAAACTTTATATATAAAACAACAGTATTTAAAATGAACAAAATTATTAAAATTGAGCAAGTTATACTTGTCTAAAATTGTGCAGTGATGGACTGAGAATGGTTTCTTGTCCAATATTTTCACAGCTTTTTTTAAAAAGTGATTCAACTGGTTTGAGTGTTGTGCCAGCAGCAAGTGACCATGTGGTTCTGCAGTACTCTATATGAGACAGAATCAGAGTGTAAAAACATTCGTGCCACATATAGAGTCATAAAGGATCTTGCTTGTCTAAAATTCACTAAGTTAAAATTAACAGTTGTTGTGAGGCGCTTAATGTGTTTATTAAATGTCAGTGTTGGGTCCAACGTCAGTCTCAGGTATTTAAACTCTTTGACAAGACTGAGTTCCACTCTGTCCAGAAAGACATTGGACCACTGTAGCTCAGTTGTTTTTTTACTGAACATCATGCAGAGAGTTTTCTTTATATTGAGTTGTAGGCATGAGTTCTTGACCCACTTTTGGACAGGAGTCTAAAACTTCTATGAATAACAAAGTACAAAGAATTAGACAGTGATTTAGAATTAGAAAGTTTGCTTAGGGTTGTTTTTGTCGATTTCACATTAAGGTATTAATATCAATCAAGTCCTGTTTTGTCTTTTTTAAAATTAATATTGATAGATTTGAACTAAGAAGTCAGCAAGTCTTTTACAGTAGTTCCTTATCAAATTGTTTATGTGTCCACAGTGGCCAACCTGAAGACAGCTGCTTTGTTGGTTTACAGGGTTTTTAATTTGTATAAATCAAGATTGATTTCAATTGGTTGCAAGCTGCAGATTCACCAAATAATCACAGCAGATTCTCATTTATCATGTCCCTCCACAAAGTCCACATGATCAGTAATGGGCAAAGGCATTTCTGTGGTCAGGGAGTCCAGAACAAGGCTGGAAGCTAACTGGGTTTCCAATAATAAACACACTAAAATAAGAGAGACTATTTAATTATCACCACGGGCACCAGAGAATATTTAATTATGTCATTAACAGGCAATTAAATGGAGCATGCATTATGGCTGTGAGAAGTTTTATTTATTTATTTATTTATCTCACCCATTTATTTTTAGAACAAGCTGTGAGTATAATTCAACATAATAGCATTTTATAGAAATTTACTACAGCTGTAAATGTTTAGATTGTCGCAGAATATGCAGGGTACAAGGACAAAAAATATCACCAACGACCCTGCTCTTAACCTCGTCTGATTATTTGGAGCTGATCTAAGAAAGCAGAGGATTCACTTTAGATTCTGTCTTGTTTTTTGTATTTAAAAAGTGCAGGGAGATACTGGATTTCAGTTGTCATTTGTCTTAATAAATCTATTGCATACTTTAAAGATTTGGTCAGCCTCTTGTTAAAGTTGCTATTTCATACATACATTTTTTAGCCAAAGCTCCAAAATATTTCGGAGTTGTGAAAGTGACTCTTCAGCGTAGTTCCCCCTAATGTGCAATAGCCGTTTTGAAAAGGTCACACATCATGGGGCCATAGCAAAACTAATTAAAGTCTTTAAAATCAGGATCACATTGAGTCTAGCTTTTAGAATAAAAACCCACTTGATCAACACAAGTGATCTCCATGCCCTGTGTTAAACTGTAATGAGACATCACTGATTATTCTCTATTTGACATTAATATGATCTTGCATTATAATGTTTGTTTTACAGTGCAAGTAAAATTTATATTATCAGCCACAATATTGATCTAAAATACCTTACTTGCAGCATGTTTTCTGCTCTGAAAAAATGGTGCGAGATGGGTTGCTCAAATTGCAAACACAAATTTGCAAACAATAACATGACTTTTTTTTTTTTAAACAATTCTCTGTCCAGCATGTTTAAATCTTACAAAGGTTGCTTGATTGTGGTCAATGTTAGACATGCATATTTTAATCACCCTGAGGAAACATGACTTTGTCTGATGAAGCTCCTCCCTCTAGAATCCCCCCCTCAAAACCTTTGGAGGGAAAATTCTAATGTACCAGGACACTTACAGGAGCAGAAGACACAGGACACTTACAGGAGCAGAGGACACAGGACACTTACAGGAGCAGAAGACACAGGACACTTACAGGAGCAGAAGACACAGGACACTTACAGGAGCAGAGGACACAGGACAGTTACAGGAGCAGAGGACACAGGACAGTTACAGGAGCAGAAGACACAGGACACTTACAGGAGCAGAGGACACAGGACAGTTACAGGAGCAGAGGACACAGGACACTTACAGGAGCAGGAGCAGAAGACACAGGACAGTTACAGGAGCAGAGGACACAGGACACTTACAGGAGCAGAGGACACAGGACACTTACAGGAGCAGAGGACACAGGACACTTACAGGAGCAGAGGACACTGCGGTGTGGAGCAGGAGGACTGTGAGAGCTGATCAGATTTTATTCACTGCGGGTAAGATAAGTGGGCACATGGATCAATACAGGAGCACAGCACAGAAGGGTATCGGCAAAATCCCCAGTTTGGAGCGTGGTTTGAAGGGGGCTCAGACTGCAGTCAAGGCGGTGCATACTTGCTCAGCCCTGACTGCAGTCTGCGGACCACATGGCCGTCTGCAAAATGGGACAGGTCTCGCAACTACGGGAAGCAGCTGCCGACTCCATTTTCTCCTGTAGAAGAAGTAGCGCATGGTGCATGCTGGGATATATGAGTGCACAATGCATGCATTTTCACACGCTTGGTCCACGCCCCGATTTCCATGGAAACGACTAGAGTCAATAGGACTCGTGGAAAACCACCCTCGAAGCCAATGGCAAGCCACTTGCACAAGTGTCCATCACATGTGGCATATACCAAGGGGACACACTGTCCCCACTGCTGTTCTGCATAGGTCTGAACCTCCTCAGCCGAATCATCGACCGCACTGTCTACGGATACCGACTCAGAAACGGGGCCCACCATCAGTCACCTCCTCTACATGGATGACATCAAGCTGTACGCTAAGAGTGAGTGAGACATCGACTCACTGATCCACACCACCAGGATCTACAGCACAGACATTGGAATGTCATTCGGGCTTGAGAAATGTAGTAGGATGGTGACAAAGAGCAGGAAGGTAGTCCACACAGAGGGGGTCTCACTCCCAGAGGGAACAATAGCAGGCATTGAGGACAGTTACAAGTACCTTGGTATCCCACAAGCAAATGCCAACATTGAAGAGGCAACAAGGAAAGTGGCTACGGCCAAATACCTGCAACAAGTAAGGCAAGTCCTAAGAAGCCAGCTCAATGCTAAGAAAAAGGCACAAGCAATAAACAGCTACAGCCTGCCAGTGATCAGCTACTCAGCAGGAATCATAAGCTGGTCAAAGGAGGAGATACAGACCAGATGATAAAACACGAAAGCTCCTGACCATGCACGGAGGGTTCCATCCCAAATAAAGCACCCTGAGACTGTACACGAGCCGGAAGGAAGGAGACTGAGGACTAGTGAGTGTGGGAACCACTCTCCAGGATGAAACATCCAAAATCCATAAGTACTGTACATAAAGGACAAAGCCCTGACAGATGATGTGCTCAAGGAATGCCTCAGACAGTGGAGCTCAGAGGAAGAGGTGCTGGAGGGACCATCATGGTAGGACAAGCCCCTACATGGGGCGTACCACCGAAACATAACTGATATCAAGAAATCCTACCAATGGCTGGAGAGGGCTGGTCTGAAGGACAGCACAGAGGCCCTCATCCTGGCTGCACAGGAGCAGGCCTTGAGCACCCGAGCAATAGAGGCTCAGATCTACCACACCAGACAAGACCCAAGGTGTAGGCTGTGCAAAGAGGCTCCTGAGACAGTCCAGCACATAACTGCAGGGTGTAAGATGCTGGCAGGGAAAGCATACATGGAGCGACACAACCAAGTGGCGTGCATTGTGTACAGAAAAGTGGGAAACACCTCCCAAGGTTGCAGAGAATGACCGAACCAAGTACCTGTGGGACTTCCAGATACAGTCTGACAGAATGGCGATGGTGAACCAACCGGACATAGTGGTGGTGGATAAGCAACAGAACAAAGCCGTGGTGGTGGACATTGCAATACCAAGCCATGGTAACATCAGGAAAAAGGAACATGAGAAACTACAGAAATACCAGGGGCTCAAGGAAGAGCTGGAGAAGGCCTGGACGGTGAAGGCATCAGTGGTGCCAATGATGATCTGAGCACTTGGGGCTGTAACCCCAAACTGGAGAAGTGGTTACAGCAGATCCCAGGAAAAACATCAAATATCTCAGTCCAGAAAAGTGCAGTACTAGGAACAGCAAAGATACTGCGCAGAACTCTCAAGCTCCCAGGCCTCTGGTAGAGGACCCGAGCTGAATGAGAGTGAGAGACCAACCACCATGGAAGGTGAGGAACACATTTTTTCTGGTGCATGTATGTTAGAAAAATGTTCTTTATTTCAGTTTGTCTTTGAAACATTCACAATTCAAGTTTAAATGTCATAGATAGTATAGTACATGTAGTTGCCTTTTTAAATATAGTCTTGTCTTTTAAGGACATTTTATATGGTTGAGCACTTATAGCACTTATTGAACCGTTGTTACACTGTAAATAATAAACATAAGTAACATGTAGGCCTATTTAAATAAGGACTGTTTATAAAATGGTTTAGGCCTACATCTAGCCTAAAGAAAGATATAATTTTCTCTATACAATTAAAGTTGTTTAATAATAATAATGAGATCTGCCTACGTACATAAAAGCTACAGCCAATTTAGTCGGTGTGTTGGTGCCATAGCAACAGAACGTCCTGGCGCACTATATAAGAGGCTGCCCTCATTCAGTCACTCCCTTCTCACTTCAGAATGCTACTTGAACGCTCTGCCGACACTTGTACGTAACTTTGGTATTCATTTCTTATTAGCCCCTCACCAGTTGTAAAACACTGTCACAACACTGTATAACTGTTAACACTTTTTGAAGGTTTGAAAACACCAAATCCTGACTGTACTTCGCCATGGCGACCCCCTGGACCTCGTCCCCAGAGGTAAAGTGAGTGAAATAACATTCAAACATGATACATTATGCTAAATATTAATAACATAGTCCAAATACTGTGACTGTTTTTATGGGTGTAAGGTTTGGCTCCAAACAACCAGGTTTATGAAAATTGAAACATTTAATTAGTTTGTGAATAATTAGTTTGTGACTGTAGCACCCCGGCACAGAAGACTCCACCCCCTCCCGGTGACCAGGTGCTGACACTGTCCCCGGACAGCGTGAGGAGATCCCTCTGCAGGATCAACGCAGGCAAGCTCCGGGATTGGACAACATCCCTGGTCATGTACTGAGACTGTGCTGCGGAACTCATGTCTTTACAGACATCTTCAACACATCTTTGAGCTAGGCTGTCGTCCCCACATGCCTCAAAACCTCCACCATCCCCATCCCAAAGAAGTCGCCTCCATCCTGCCTTAACGACTACCGTCCGGTTCCGCTAGTCATGCAACACATTAAGGCATCTCTCCCCTCCACCCTGGACCCATTTCTATTTGCATACTGGTCTAACTGCTTGACCGATAATGCAATCTCAACAGCCCTCCACTCAGCCCTTACACACCTGGACACCAGAGACTCATATGTTAGAATGCTGTTGACGAGGATGACCTAGGTGGGTTAGAGGTAGATGGTCCTAGGCCTCAGTTTGGGTCATCTGATGAAGAGTACTGGAGCGACGACTTTTGGTCAGCTGATGAAAATTGGGACTGGAGCGATGCAGACTATGGCTATGGGAGTCTCTCTGAGGAGGAGGACGAAGAGGAAGAAGAGATGGAAGATGACAACTTATTCGCTTGAAACTGGTTGGCCGTGTGGAGGGCTCCTACTAAAGCTGTGGAGCCAGAGGGTCGTGGCCCGACCCCCCTTTCCCCCGCCGTGCCTTACATTTCTCTTGCTCTTTGCCCACCCCCTGTGGGTCCTGCTCTGGACTTCATTCCCCTCTGTGGATGCAAGCACGACAGGGATGAAGACAAGGAAGACCCCAGCTACAAGCGGCCGTGCCTCTCCTCCTCCCACCCAGGCTCCTCCACCTTCGACCCTGGCCCTTCCACCTCCTTTGGGATGTCTGGGGGCTTCAGGTGCCACAACCACCACCTACTCCAAGACTTTGAGTCCGATGAGGACTGGACTCAAGACTTTAAGACTCAGAACTTGGTTCAATGCTTTTACCACCTTCAACAATGCCCGTCATCCCATTGATTTAAATACAGAATAGATTGAAGTTAAGGAATACTATGTAGGATTTCATAAAACATAGCATTTTCTTGTTGAGTTAACTGTCTTTTTTATTCTGAATTTGAACCTGAGTACTGCAGTTTTACAGAAATTCCTGCATAGTACACCTTGTACTTTCTGGGCATAGGAGGGTCAGAGGTGAGAGTGTGTTTTATAGTATTTTATTAGTAGTATAGCTTTGTGTGAAACAAAAAAAAAATATGTAGGATTTCAACAAACAAGTGGGTTCTAATTGAATCTAGCTTAATAAGAGTACTACGGTTTGACAGAAATTCCTGCTTAGTACTCCTTGCATTTACTTTAAACTTGTGCTTTTTCTTGGCATGGGAGTGCTAGAGGTTAGAGTGTGTTTTATAGTACAACTACTAAGGACTAACTGTGTCATACAAAAAAGAAAAAAAAATGTAATAACCATCATTCCATTATATTGCCAGTGCAATAGTGAAGAGCAGATCAGACAGCATCTAGTGTCAGTAGCCATTTCCCAATTCACAGAGTGCACGGTTCGGAGCATGGTCTCAGCCTGCAGTCAAGGCAGTACATACTTGCTTAGCCCTGAGTGCAGTCCGTGGACCGCATGGGTGTCTGCGAAATGGAACAGGTCCCGCCTCAGCTCAATGAGCCAAGTGGTCTGCTCCTTGTTCCCTAAAGACAAAAATATTATTCTATTACTACTAGTAATACTTGGCAGGCTTTTTTTGATCTTTGGAAGGGGCTGGTGCATTGTGTTCTGGACAGAAGAACACTGCTTGGACTGCTGCCCCCGTGACCCAGAAAATGGAAAAGTGGAAGAAAATGAATGAATGAATGAATGAATACTTCGAATTGGGACATGGTTATTCTGTAGAATATCCAGCATTACAACAGCAAAGGAAATATAGAAGTGTAAGGGAAAAAGCATGTGAACGGTAATACAGGTGCCGTGAACTATGCCGTTACGGCTACCGTCACACATGTTTAGCGTAGTTTATGAAGAGTTTCATGTAGCATAGTTGTAGGTGAGGTGAACCAGTACGTATATTTTATAGTGACGTCGCAACTCTCACATGTGGATGTCGCTGGTCTTTGTAGTCATATATCCTCCCGCGCTGTGCATGCTGGGGCTTTTAAAGGAAAATTAACATTTTTTTTTTACAATCTGAGCCTTCTTTCGGCAATAAAACAAGTAGTTTTACTCACCCATAGCAGTTTGGTGTCAATTGGAGCAGTATCGCAGAACTTATGTTGAGCCGTTCTGTTCTACCAATGATCCCGTATCCGTTAGCGTGAGTGCTCGGGGCACTGATTTGCGGTGTCCAAATAACACAAACTTTAGCACTTTTCAAATCACAGAAGATCGCTGTGTCAGGGTAGAGTTTTAGTAGATTCCAAAACGGCCTGAAACCCGATATCGCAACAGAAAAGTAAAGTTCAGAGCGGTGTTAGCTTCTTTCAGACTAGCTGTGTTTACAAAACAGCTGAGTTCACGCATGCGCACTGTCCTCTCTGATGACGTCATCAAATTAAACTATAGCTGGATATCGGGTTTCAGGCCGTTTTGGAATCCACTAAAAGTCTACCCTGACACAGCGATCTTCTGTGATTTAAAAAGTGCTAAAGTTTGTGTTATTTGGACACCGCAAAGTAATGCCCCGAGCACTCACGCTAACGGATACGGGATCATTGGTAGAACAGAACGGCTCAACATAAGTTCTGCGATACTGCTCCAATTGACACCAAACTGCTATGGGTGAGTAAAACTACTTGTTTTATTGCCGAAAGAAGGCTCAGATTGTAAAAAAAACGTAAATTTTCCTTTAAGTGTGCGAAGCGTGCATGTTTGCACGCTTGGTCCACACCCCGATTTCCATGGAAACGACGGCGCTGTTCAGAGCTCATCTTAACGGTGCAGGGGGAAAAAAACGAATGGAACGGCGCTTGTCGCGCCGGATATGACGCACATCCTCTTCCAAGGACGCTCACAAGTGTGCCATCGCTGAATTGGGAAACGGCCTCTGAATTGGGAAACGGCTAGTGTGTGGACAGTGCACTAATCCACATAAGAGACTGAACTTTACACCCCACCAGGCCAGTGCACTACCAAGAATAGCTACCACGTCTAAAGCAGCGCCCCCTTCTGATGGACTGAAGCTAATTCTGCACAAACAAAGCTTAGCAGTTAATAACCCAGACACAGTATCAGACTATACATGGAGCTTTAAGGCAGTGAGGCAGTGTGCAAATAAGTAATACCTAATACATTGTGATGAGTAAAAAAAAAAAAAAAGTATTTAAAATATGTATTTTACTGTAAGCCTTTGTTTCTTTGGAGACTGTACATACAGTGACTTGTACTCTTGAATGATTATATCTGGAGATGTGGGTTTGTTCAGCTCTCTGGTCAGTGGGACACTCCCTGCTTCTCCTGTTTTTTGTTTTGTTTTTTTATGTTTTAACTGATTGTAACATATTGAAACTTGTACTTATTCCTAACCCTGTGTAAACAGTTTCTTTGGAGAATGGACATAAACAGTGACTTGCACTTTGATGAATGAGTGTATCTTGAGATGTGGATTTCTTCACTAACAGGTTGGTGGTACATTCCCTACTTCCTCTTTTTGTTGTTTTGTTTGAGAAATTATGTATAAATTGTTTTTTTTAAATTAAGTACTGTAAGGGATTGTACTGTTAAGAATTGTAACAGCAGAGATGGAAGTGTGACTCCTGTTTTGAATGTGCACACGCCTAAACCCTGTTTCTGTTCCCATGGTGACTGGTTTGGAGGGCTCAGCTGAGTCCTGCAGTGTTGAAATCTGATCAAGCTGACGAGAAGAACCATATCTCTAGAAGATAAAGAACAAGAGATGGAGCTGATCAGAAGCGATGTGATGAAGCTGATGAGAAGAACCGTGACTCCAAAAGATGAACAGGAGCGATCAGAAGTGATGTGATGAAGCTGACGAGAAGAACCGTGACTCCAGAAGATGAAGAACAAGATGGAGCTGATCAGAAAAGTATTCTCAAGGGGTGCCCGAAAATCTATCAAATGGAAGGCTGATTTGGAATTCTTATGTGTGTTTTTTAAGCATTATACAAAGTAAATTAGTGCATTATGTTACTTTTCTGGTGGGTGTGTTAAGGTTTAGCAGTGGAGGGACCCAAATAATAGCCTCAAGATGACAAAAAATGCAAAAGATAAGGCAAGATTTATTTGGTTTGAAAGCGGAGGAACTTGAGTAGGGGAGTCTTCGAAAAGGGTTCTAGGAACAAAAAAGGCGGTAAGTAAAAAAGGATTGCAAGGCAGGAGTAAAAAGAATACAGCCAAGAGCAAAAACCACTTTCTAGTAGACTGAACGATCTGGCTGGAGACCTGGCCTTTTGAAGCAGCGGCTTGACTGGAGATTGCATGCAGGTGCTCCCAGCAGACTCCGCCCACACACTCTTCAAGAGACTCCAGTCACAGGCGGGGCGGGGTGTCCGCTACTTGCTTGTCTTCTTGGAGATGTTATTCCTTTAACTGGAAAGTTGTATTTATCTAATATATTAAATTGATTACAGTATGTCAGTTTTAAGTGCTCATATATATATATATATATATATATATATATATATATATATATATATAAAATGCATTAAACATGTACAACACAGAGTAGATCATCATAACAATGTATCATGTACTCACTGTACCTGCAAACTACAAAAGCCAGACATTGAATATGAGTCTGAAAGTCAGTATGTGGCCATAGCATCTTGTCAAAGCCTGATCCCGTCAGATCTCAGAAGCTCAGCAGGGCCTGGTCAGTACTTGGATGGGAGACCGCTGGGAAAATCAGGTGCCACAGTGGGGCGCCAGTCACAAAAACTGTCATTGTGTCCTTAGGCAAGACACTTCACCCACATTGCCTAGTATGAAAGTGGAGTGTGCATGAGTGTTGGTGGTGGTCGGAGGGGCCAATGGCACAGATTGGCAGCCTCGCTTCCGTCAGTCTGCCCCAGAGCAGCTGTGGCTACAATAGTTGGTTACCAGTAGCTCAGTTGGTCGAGCGTTTGTCCATTGATCCAAAGGTTGGCGGTTCAAATTCCACTCTTGGCATAAGAAACATCAGTGGTTGAGCGGTCAGATCCACTAACCCACAGGTTGGCAGGTATGATTCCAGCTCCCACAGATCAATGCTGCCATTGTGTCCTTGGGCAGGACACTTAACCCACCTCGCCTGTATACACTGGTGTGTGAATGGTTCCTTGTTGTAAAGCGCTTTGGGTGCCTTGAAGGTGGAAAAGCGCTATACAGTGAACCCTCGCTGTATCGCGGTTCACTCTTCGCGGCCTCGCTGTTTCGCGGATTTTTTTTTCCAATTTTTTTTTTTTTTTTTTTTTTTTTTTTTTTATAGTGTAACTTTTTTTTACAGTGTAACATTCTGTCCTGCGCCCTGATTAGCTAAGAGACTAGACCAGGACTAAACCAGGTCTAAAGCAGGTCTAAACCAGGACTAAACCAGGTCTAAACCACAGACATGGGACCAAGTCACACATGTGCAAGTCTCAAGTAAGTCTCAAGTCTTCACCTTCAAGTCACAAGTAAGTCTCAAGTATTTTTTTCTTGGGCAAGTCAAGTCAAGTCAAGTCACAGGCTATGACAAGTCAAGTCAAGTCAAGTCCTGTAATAGGTCAAGTCAAGTCCAAGTCAAGTCACCTTTGGCGTATTGTTGTAATTTTAGCTGCAGAATCTGATCTTAATAAAGTGAAAGGCAATATATAAGAAAGTGTAAGTAATCATCACTGGCTAATGTGCCCAACCTGTTATAAAATATTTGTATTGTAAATACTCATGTTCAGTAAAATACATCGTAGACTCAAACAAAACAGTGATAATGTAATTATTGGTTATTTATTGGTAAAAGTGATCTGTACATCGAAAACCAAACACATGTTTTCAACATTGTTTCAGCATCGAGCTGAAACCAGTAACAGCTAAAACAAACTTGTATTAAACTTTGTTACACGCCCTAACTCACTCTGTCCCACACACACACACACACACACACACACACACACCTACACACACACACACACACACACACACACACACACACAGAATATCCACAAGTAGCTATCCTTTTACAAAGTAACACATTTCTCTCTCTCACACACTTTCTGTCACTCACACTCACACAGTATATCCAGAAGTAATTCCCTTTTTGTGAGGAAACAAATAATAGCTAAAACAAATAGCTTATTAATATTAAACTTTGTTACATTTCTCCTCTCACTCTCACACACACTCACACACACACACACACACACACGCACACACACGCACACACACACACACACACACACCACTCTCGCGTGCGTAATGGGTCAGGCGCGCTCCTCGAGAGCTCGTGTATTTAGACTACACCTTTGTAAGAGACTGACTAAGAGTAAAAAGTGATGAGAGTTTTGTTTATTATTATTATTTGAACGTAGACCCAAGTGATCTCCTGCATTCCACAAAACCAAGCCAACAACTGATCTGAGCAACGCCAAGAGACAGAACATTAACGCCACATAGCCCTCCACCACAAGCGCAAACACAGCGCAACTCTCACATCTGAGGGGACGAAACCAGGACTGGACCAGGTCTAGACCTGGACTAAACCGGGATTAAACCACCACGGGCCACTCTTTGCTGATTTTGTGCGGCTGGTTTGTGGCTGGGGCTGAGAGTACGCGGTCCGGGCGCCGCAGATCGTTTTCGTGCTCGCAGCCCCGGTGTACGCGCGGCCTCGTGCCGGTGGTGGTGCACGTGGTGCACGTGTTGCGTCCCAGGACATGGCAGTGCCGCTGAATGAGCACGAAAACATTATGTGACCACGCAAGTCATTCAAGTCATCGTGTCTCAAGTCAAGTCAAGTCCCGAGTCCTAGACTTCCAAGTCCGAGTCAAGTCTCAAGTATTTCATTTTTTGTCGAGTCAAGTCACAAGTCATAAAAACAGCGACTCGAGTCGACTCGAGTCCAAGTCACTAAGTCTCAAGTCCCCATGTCTGCTAAACCAGGACTAAACCAGGTCTAGACCAGGGATGGTAGGGACAGAGTCTCAGATGTCCTTCACGAGAGCGCCTGGGTGACAGGAGGTGTGGCCTTTGTTTACTTGCACGAGCCATGGAAGAGACTGAGTGCGAGCCGGACAAATGGAAGAGCCAAGAATCAACATGGACGGGCCTGGCGCCTGGCCGCGCGGCGTCCGGGGGAGCCGCAGCGGGGAGAGCCACATTCGAGGGAGCCCGCAGCGGGGGGAGGACACTCGCGCGCACAGAGGAGACAGTGGCTCTTCCCCGTCACGCCGAGAGAACGAACCCGACCCCGTCCTAGAGAGCTGTGGAGTATTGGCGACGCATTGATAGCGGTCTGATTTTGGAGCCGGGGTGAAATGCAACCAACTCTTGTGAGCGCAGGTTGGTCTTACCTGGTCTTGTGGTGAGGACTGGTGCTCAGAGGCGTCTGTTAGCGGTTTGGCACTGTTAGCATTGGCTTGAGTCTTGCCCAAAATGATATCCAGGTCGCTTTCCACTCGACTTTCGCACATGGCATGGATATGTGGTACCAAAACAAACACACGTGTCCGTGCGCACGTGTCCGCGCGCACGTGTCCGCGCGCACGTGTCCGCGTGTCACGTGCCCCCCCCCCCACTATTAATATATTTTAATGAAAATCTACAAAAGTTTGAGTGTTTAAACAAGAGAAAAATGTTAATACCAGTCTCAGAAAGGTGTATAATGTGTCTGGTGAAGCGTTTTCAGCCTTAAAACATGTAGAATAATTGTAAAATATAAAATTGTCCTACTTCGCGGATTTCACTTATTGCGGGCTATTTCTGGAACCTAACCCCCGCGATAAACGAGGGTTCACTGTATAAAGATGTGACCATGACCATTTACCACCACTGGGTGTGGAATGAATGAATAATGATCTGTAAAGCATCTTTGTGACAAACATACTTACCTGTGCTCTCTCTGTATTTGATTCTGTTTAAGACAATACAGAACTGTGGAAAACTAAAGGCTGTTTTTGTATTCTTTTATTTTAAAACCCTTTAAGGACATTTGACATTGCATATTAAAGTAACCGTGTCAACAGAATTAAATATGTAAAGAATAAAACCATTACCATACGCCTAGTCTAAAATAAAATTTAAAAATCAAACCTCAAAATAGAGGAGGGCAATACAGTATTACTCTACCATGCATGAATAAATTAAAATACACTTTTGAGTACTGTAATGACATTATAACATGGATAAACTCTGATTTTACGTAATATGTAGGTATGGGATTGATGATTATCATAGAAAACGTTTCTCTACAATGAACCACTCCTAGATGAATGATTACACTGTCTTGTTTCCAACAAGTATTATTGATGTTTCGAGGCAAAGTGATATTATTGTCAAAATTGCATGTCTTGAAAAGTTTTCTGACAATTTATTCTCTTTTGTGTTGCTGCTATTTACAAAAGATCAGAAACTTAACATAATGTTCCCAGGGGCCAGTGAGTGAAATGCCTCTGTTTCTTTGAATGTCACTGCAGAGCTGATCGATGTTTGAAGTTAACCCGGGTCTGGTCTCTGCCAAGTGTTTTTCCCGTGTAGTTGGACAAAATTTGTTTTGCTTCCGTTTAGATATATCGTAAAAGCAGCCCTTAGAGGCAAAATGTGACTGATTTTCAAAGTGTTTTATTGTCTGAGAACCATGGAGTTTGCTGTTAGCATGCTAGTTGATGTCAACCAGAGTAAAACTAAATAAAACTGGCATAATAAATGCTAGGAATACATTAGGAAAGTGACAAATTAGTTTGAACTTCTGTAAATCATTTAGAATATACTAAATTGATTTTTCACATTTTCACGGTTAAACTCAGATATAACACTTTTCACATAATCACAATGGGATGTCTGTCATTGAGCAACAACAATACCTCTGATCTCAGATGTGAAGCACTGAAAACCAACAGGTAGCTTCTTCAAATAGCTGCAGGACCATCTGGTTTAGACTCAGTCCAAAAGTTTTCAAAGGCAAAGTCATTTAGCCACCACAGCTGCACCAACCTGCAATGATAGGAACATTTGCACATTACCCATATGTAGTCAGATTCATAGCAGGTTGGTGCTTAAAATTGCAGCTGACTTACTTCATGAAGCTGTGCCAAAAGTGCTTTAAATGCTTTGTAGTTATTTGGACAAAATTATATCTGGCAGGACAACTTGCTTGCCTGGCCAGCCAAAGCCACCTGCTTTAACAATATGAAGACAACATATTCCCCAATCAGAGAAACACATGGTATGTTCTTGTCAGCAAAGCATTCAACTGTTATGTATGAGGTCAAAGAACTTGATTTATATTCTTATATATCTAAATGATATGATAATATTTAAAAGGAGATCTCTTCAGCATTTGAAAGACATTTGCTACAAATTAGCAGCTGATTGGACCCTCCCAAGTTGCTTGCTTATCAGGAAAATATCAAGCTTCTGGAAAGGCACAGTCTCATATTGCAGTAAACATATTGATATAGTTTCTTTGTCTGGCTTATTATTAGTTTGCTGCAGCTATAATCACTGTTGGCATTTTTCAGACTTCAGAATCAGGCTTTGTTTTGTTAGAATAACAACATTTGATGGCTGAAACAGAAAATAGTCAACTTTAGGCCAAGATAATTTTGACACTTGGATTTGGACTTTTCCCTTTAAATGCACATTCCTGCACATATGAACCAGGCTGTAGGATATAAATAAAGGTGCTGATTTGACCCTCAAATCCTGGTGGGATCTGATGGGATCTGGTTCATTGCTGCAGGAATATGATAAATGTCTATGGCAGATTTCATAACAGTGAGATAGCGGTCTCTGCAGCATTTTTCAGCCACCCCCGTCATTATCTGTTTACTCTCTCAACCTTACCCTTCTCCCCCTTTAATTTCAGCTCTCTCCCTCACAGATTCCATCTCCCCTCTGGGTCATGGATGGAGGCTACACGTGCTGTTGTCCTGAAATGACATCAGTCTTTTCTTTTGCACACTGCTGGCTGTTTCTGTGGGAACACAAGATTAATGTGTTTTAAATAAAAGGATCTCTTTTAAAGGTCCCATGGCATGAAATTTTCACTTTCTGAAGTTTTTGAACGTTAATGTGAGCTCCCCTACCCTGTTTAGGACCCCCCCATGGCTAAAAGTTGCGAAATGTTAAAACTGAGCATTTGCATTTTCTGCATTTGAAAAAAAGACAACCCAAACAGGCGATTCTGGACAAGGCACCTTGTTGACGTCAGCTCGAAAAAAGAAATGCAAATGCAGTTCCACCCCCGTCTGGGTGTCCACCCCCTGTCTCTGGAAGTCACACCCAGAGAGTTTGGACTGCGAAGGAGCTACACAATGCGAAATGTGTTTTTTTATTTGCCTGGAGGCACGTGCGAGTGTTTCTAGGCTCGGAAGTCCTTTACCCGACCCCCTGGACCTCTGAAACAGCAGTGGCTTAATTTTATTTTCTGTGAAAATGTGTTTTTTCATTGAAAAGCCTCTCATCTCTGCCTCTTCGTGCTTAAAACACGGAAGAGGGGAGACAGCGCTGCATCGGCTTAGAGGAGCGGGTGGGGCTCCTATCTCTAGCCTATCTCTGTGTCCTTCTCATTTGCATTCAAGCAACAAGGCCCAGAATGAGCTGTTCAGATAGAGAGAAAATGACTGACTGTGTACACGTGTATTTCTCATGCACTGAATGTTGATTTTGAAGAAGGATTCATTTACAGTATTAGGGAACCATTAAGGCACCATATAAAAGCATCAAGAAGTACCATGTCATGGGATCTTTAAATAACATCTATTTAAATACATTTGTGAGAAATGACAATGAAACGCTGTGTGAAGTCTTCTTGTTTGCACTTTCTTTGTAGCTGGCTAAATTGTTTTGATTGGTAAGATTAATTTTGAAAATAATAATAACTTTATTCATAGTTTGTTGCAGTTGTGTAAAATCAAAAAAAGAAAAATACAAAGAATTCACAGCTTTCCACATTGTAAAATTATCACCTCTTTCTCTAACTGCTGCACTGAGCCTCATCAATTTGGTCTTAAAATTTTCACATTAACCCACTCTATTGATCCTGATGTTTTTATCTCTCTATTTTGTAAATACATTTGTAGTATGGACCTGGCTCACAATTAGCCCCATTAACATCTAGCATTCTAAGCTTCAGTCTATGGGCCAGAATAATGTTTCTCTGTTGGTGAACCTGCTCTTTTCGCTAACTACACACACCCTGAAAAATGACTTGTTTAATGTAACAGAGAAACATTAATAATTTGAATTAATGGAAGAAATCATCGCATTTTCTTCTTCATTCTTAAATTATAATATTGAACTTTACCACTGTGTCTTTCCATTGTCTTTATTGTGATGTGGAGATTCTAATATACTACCTGTGAGTACTTTGCCGTCCTTCTGGTCTCCGTTCCCCATGCTCCAAATGGCAACAGCTTCCCCACACTTCAGTGAGTGCCTGATCGGAGGAAGAAAGAGCCGCCTGACACAGACAGGTGGAGCGAAGTATGAGCAGATGAGTAGAATGACGTGAGCCTTGAGGGACATTTCCTGAGCGATTGAGCAGTGGGCGGCTGAGCTTTCAAAGAGGTAGGAGGTCCTCATTTTATTGCTCATTTTATTCATCAAGGCACAGTCATAAGTTTCCCTGAGCGCTGAATTAAATAGTGCGTCTCATCACGACACATCCAATAGGTCTGTCTGGGCTCTTGTGCCCCGCTCCCCCTCATCAGCCTCAAATGATATGAGTCTTTTATAGGTATTTGAGTCAACAAAGGGTCAGTATTTGCATTGTTATGAGCTTTCCCATTGAGAGCGATGGGCACAGAGCACCTCTCCTCTCCATTGCCTGTCTAATTACACCTTGCATGATGAAGGGAGTTGGAGGAAACCTAGTTATCGCTAAAAGCCTATAATTTCATTCTGGTGCTGGTGCAGGAACACAGCAGCAAAGCTACAAGAATAGGGTTTTAACACAGAGAAATTACACTAGGGAAATGTAATATGAAAAGATAGTTTGCCATGCTTTTATATAACATGAAAAATAGATGATTCTGGAGGTGTAAATCACACACACAACCAGAAACCACTTCTTGGTACTAGAGTACCAAATAGCCAATTTTTGTTGAAACATTCATTAACTTGTCATTAATTCTGGTGGAGAAGTAAAAAAAAAATGAATGAATTAACTCAAGAATGTAAAGATAACCATAAGTAAGTACATAAAAAAGAAGGCACCTGAATTTCTACACCTATAAAAGTCTTGTCTCTGTCCACCCCCAGTTCTGACCAAGTGTTGGGAGATAACAGGCCTTTTAGGCTGTGCACCAGCGGCTCACATCCTGACAGCTACCGGTTTTACCTTCCTCCCACATATATTATTATCTCACTTCTTTCTCTTTGTCCAGACTATTCTGTTGTAAAATAAAATTAAATAATAATTTGAACACAACTTTGAACATCAGGAAAAGTGATATTTTGTATTATGTTGTAACTGGTATTTTCTACCAGTTTTTAGCAAATTGTTCTGTAACCTGCACTTTCTGTGTCTATCTTTACACCTTCTCCACTGATTCAGAATAAATGTTACTCTACAATTTGTGCAGTTCTGGCTCAAACTTGACTTTAATTACACAATCTGTTGAAATGGCAGCAGCTGTGTCCTGCACCTCTGTGCTCAACACTTCTGCCAAGGCATTGCTGCTTAATTGCCAAAACAATTCACAGGTCTGCAATTGAATAACAGAATCTTTAATTCCACTTTGATGCAATCATTACTCACCATTTCTGGTTTATTCAATACTTATTTCTGCTAGCCCTCATATCTCTGTAGCTATAAAATGTTGGAAGATTGATAAAAGATAAAAGAAGAAATTCAATTTGTCAACTGGACAAAGTTTGTTTGGTCGAAAACGTTTCGCCGCTCATCCGAGAGGCTTCGTCAGTTCTGGTTAGAGTGCTGGTAAGACACTTGCTTATATCTTGCTGCAGGGAGGAGCTAACTAGCTAACTACTTTCCGAAACTATCTCGCCTATTGGTTTCTGTCTTTTGTTTCTCTGGCGTCTAGATAAGCATGCCTATTCATCCCTACACGACTGTTTTTCACACCTCTGGCCCTGACCTGGCTAGCCCTATTGTTTCTTTTGTTTGTTTGATCTAGGTTTAAGAATGGAATTATAGATGGGAGAGAAATAATGTCTGACTCCACCATTTCTGTTTAGAGAAGGATTCTCTTTTGTGACAAAAATTGCCTCTTTAACTCCCCTCTCAAACCAATTATTTTCCCTGGCCAAGATCTGAACCTCACTGTCTTCAAAAGAATGGCCCGTGGCTTCTAGGTGAAGATGTACGGCAGATGACGGTCCACTCTGGCACGCCCGTCTATGTTGGTACATCCTCTTGTGAAGTGGCTGTTTTGTTTCTCCAATGTAGCGCTCACTGCAGTCTTCACTACACTGAATGGAGTAGACCACATTGCTTTGTTTGTGGCTCGGTGTTTTGTCCTTTGGGTGGACGAGTTTTTTGGAAGATTGTTTTAATTATTTTGTCATCTCACGGCTTCTTAAACAACTTCACAACAAATACTGAATTAATACAGAATATAATAGTGCTTTATATTTACATAAAACTGAGCAAATTGGAAGTAAACATAAACATAAAAGCCTTTTTATTCAGACAATTTGTGGGTTGATTCTTTCATGGCCTGGACAGCTGCAGCCTCGTTGTAAAGACACTTAAAGCTCATCAAATAAACGGAGCAGGGCCAAACTTCCTGGTGTCCTTATTTTGACTCTGTTATATCTGTATACCCCGAGCCAGGTGTGACCAGTAATGTTCTTCAGGTGAAAACGAAACATACACAGATTAAAGGTTGTAATGAGTTGTTTTATAGTTTATGTGCATCCATGTATTTATATTTCATGTGTGCGTCTGCTTGTCATTTCAAAGCCCAGTGATCTGCTATGTTATGTTAATTGGCCCGCAGAGGATTTGTTCATTAGACAGGAGTGATGCTTTTGTGTCAGCCGAACTCTGGCACGCTGTGTAAAAGACAAGTCTGTGACAGGCTCCACTGTGTTCCCAGCAGAACGGAGGATTTTTGAGGGTGCATTTTCACCACATCACACTAGAGTCTCTTGTTTTTCATCTTTTGTCATTGGGTTCATTGTGCTCTTGCCAGATATTGCTGTCCACTGTCTAAGGGATCCACACTGGAGATAAAATGATTGCCATAGCCTCAAAACACCAAAATATGAAGAAGCTTATTATTCAACTTTTGTAAAATGAAAACGATTCAGCATCATGTCATAATTTTATAAGTAAGAGCTTAGTATCTCAGTGGCTTTGACTAAAAATGTTAAAGGTCCTATATTTTGCAAAACTGACTCTTGTGAGTTTTAAGCCATATTAGAATGTTGTTTCCTCATCAAAAATATACTTAGAGTTTTGTTTTGCTTCATTCACACATGTCTGAGTAATCTTTTATTGTTAATCTGTCTACAGCTCCAAAGCTGAAAATGGTTTGTTTCACCTTGTGATGTCATGAAGTAGTAGATTTCAAGTAAACAGCTAACCTTTACCTTTTTTTTCAGTAGGGGTTGGAAATTCCAGATTTGTGGAGCCTTTCCTGTATTACCACATGCAATCACGCAAGTGTTTTCTGTTGGAGAGAAGAACTCGACCTAATCCACCCCATAATATATATTTTGTCTATGGCCTCATACCAACCAGTATAAATATCCTGTATAATCAGTGTGTCATTGTGAGTCGCCCACATAAGCCTGGACAATGTTATTAGCGTTGTATGTTGCTGGTAAGTGCTCTAATGTCTTCTTTCTAAACGTTGAGAGTGCATGTAAATAGGCAGCACATCCCCTTCTGAACACTTATCTGAAATCTCTCTCTCTTACATCACCTCACTGTGTTCCCTGTCAGGCTTCATCCAGGAGTCTTTTAAGACCACATTAAATTAGCATGTCCATCAACCCAGGAATTACTGTGGGAGGCCTCAGGTTGTCCATTGTTAAAACGAACACACTCCTAATGAACTCTAATGAAGATTAAAGGCTAGACTCAAACAAGTGGAAATATTTGGTGGTAACAAAAATCTGCTGCTCACTTTGTAGTGTGAACAACATAGCTTGAACAAATATGCCATGTTATCACATTGTTTTGTTTGAGGAACCCTTTATTAGTCTGCCTACATCTCCAAAGCTCAAAATGGTCTGTTCCACCTTGTGATGTCATGAAGCTATAGTTTAAGTTAACAGCTACTTTTTACCTTTTGTTTAGTAAAGAAGGGCAATTCCAGGGCTAAAATTATCCAAATGATTGTAGTGTGTTGTATGGAGTTTAAAAACACAGTGGACTACTTCCTGTATTACTGCATGACATCACAAAGTGGAACAGACTGTTTTCTGTTTGAAAGAATAACTATGTGTATTAAACATGTCTGAATGAAACAAAACACAACTCCAGGTATGTTTTTGATGAGGAAACATTATAACATAGATCAGGAAAAAGCAATCTATGTGCCCTTTAAGAATACATGAATTCATTAAAATAAAGGTATATAAAAGATTATAGTTTTTAATAATAATAATAATAATACATTTAATTTGTTAGGCGCCTTTCAAGGCTCTCAAGGTCGCTGTACATCAAAGTATTAAATACATTAATACAGTACATAATAAAACCAGATAAAACAGAATAAAAACAAGTGTAAAAATACATTTTAAAAAACAGATACAGATTAAAAGACAGTGCAGTTATGGTCAGAGTGGTCAGAGTGAGAAGGCCTTTCTAAACAGATGAGTTTTGAGTTTAGATTTGAAGTGTGAGAGTGAGTGTGTGTCGCGGAGATCATGGGGGAGGGAGTTCCAGAGCTGGGGAGCAGAGCGGTTGAAGGCTCTGCTTCCCATAGTGACGAGACGGGCAGGAGGGACAGTGAGGTGCAGGGAGGAGGAGGAGCGGAGGGAGCGGGCAGGTGTGGAGATGTGAATGAGGTTAGACAGGTATAGAGGGCCGAGGTTGTGGATGGCTTTGTAAGTGAGGAGTATGATTTTGTCGTGTATGCGGTGTGTGATGGGGAGCCAGTGGAGCTGTTGCAGGACAGGTGTGATGTGGTGATGGGAGGGTGTGTGTGTGTGATAATGCGGGCAGCTGAGTTTTGGACCAGTTGGAGTTTATGGAGTGATTTTTGTGGGAGACCGAACAGGAGAGAGTTGCAGTAGTCTATAAGGGAAGTGACCAGGCTATGGATGAGGATGGCGGTGGTGTGTGGGGTGAGTGAGGGACGGAGGCGGTGGATGTTTCTGAGGTGGAAGTAGGCAGACCGGGTGGTGTTGTTGATATGGGAGGTGAAGGAAAGTGTGCTGTCGAGGATGACACCCAGACTCTTTACCTGAGGGGAGGGGGAGGTAGAGGAGCCGTCGATGGATATGGAAAACGGATTTATTTTGCTTAGGGTGGATTTGGTGCCGATGAGGAGGAGTCCTGTTTTATTGCCATTAAGTTTGAGGAAGTTTGAGGTGAACCAGGTTTGTATTTCAGTGAGACAGTTTGTCAGGGAGGAGGGTGGAAGTGTGGAGTTGTGTTTAGTGGAGATGTAGAGCTGGATAGAAGTGGATGTGGTGTTTTCTAAAGATGGAACCAAGGGGGAGAAGATAGATTAAAAATAGCAGAGGACCGAGGACAGAACCCTGAGGAACACCTGACGTGACAGGGGAGGGGTGTGAGGTGAATGACTTGAGCTGAATAAACTGGGAGCGGTGTGAGAGGTAGGAGTGGAACCAGGAGAGGGGAGTACCAGAGATGCCGATGGAGGAAAGTCTGTCGAGGAGGATGGAGTGTGAAATAGTGTCAAATGCTGCACTGAGGTCTAGCAGGAGGAGGATGGAGAGTGAACCAGAGTCAGCAGAAAGGAGGTCATTAGTGATTTTCAGGAGGGCAGTTTCAGTGCTATGGAGGGGACGGAAGCCAGATTGAAATTGTTCATAGATGTTATTGGAGGAAAGATGGGTGTGGAGTTGGGCAGCAACAGTTTTCTCAAGAAGTTTGGAAATGAAGGGTAGGTTTGAAATAGGACGGAAGTTATTGAGGTCAGAGGGATCAGAACCGGGTTTTTTGAGTATTGGAGTGACTGCAGCAGTTTTGAGAGTGGAGGGAACAGTACCGGAGGTGAGAGAGGAGTGAATGGTATTAGTTATGAGGGGGGACAGTGCAGGGATGGAGGTTTTGATGAGGACTGTAGGGAGAGGATCTAGTTGACAGGTGGAGGATTTGGAGTTCTGAATGAGAGTGGATATTTGGGTGACAAAGGGCAGGGTGAAAGAAGAAAACAGGTGTGTTGGGGATGCGAAAGATGAAACAGGTGGGTTTGAAACAGAGGGGTTAAGTTGCAGGTGGATCAGTTGAATTTTAGTGGTAAAGAAAGCAGCCAGGTTATTGCAGAATTCAGAGGAATAGAGGTGAGGTGGAAGTGAGTCTGGGGGTTTTGTGATCTGTGAGAGGAGTGAGAATAGTGTTTTTGAGTTACCTTCATGTGAACTGATTAAATTAGAGTAGTATGTGGATCTTGCTGTGGATATTGACTGTTTGTAATGGAGGATGTGTGAGGTGAACATGTCTTTGTGTATGATGAGTCCGGTTTTCCTGTGCAGTCTCTCCAGTCTGCGGCCTTGTGTTTTGAGGTGTCTGAGGGCGGGGGTGTACCAGGGTGCAGAGTGAGTGAGTGAATGAGACGGACCGGGTTTTGAGTGGGGCTATGGTATTGAGTATGTGGTGGAGGTGTGTGTTGTAATGTGTGAGAAACTCATCTGTTGTAGAGAGGCCTTCAGCACTGGGGAGGTTATTGATAAGTGATGAGAAATGGTCCGGGTTAATGTCCTTGATGTTACGGAACTGTATAGTGCGGGGTGGGTTGGATTTTTTGAAACACAGGTTGATGCCAAATGAAATTAGCAGGTGGTCAGAGAAGGGGATGTAGTGGGTTTGAAGGTCCAATGGGGTTATTCCAGTGCAGCATATTAAATCCAAGGAGTGCTTTTTGTTATGTGTGGGAAAATTAACATATTGTTTAAAACCAGAACTGTCCAGACAGGAGGTGAATTCTTTGGTGAGTGGGTTGTTGTAATTGTCCATGTGGATATTGAAATCTCCCAGGAGGTGGGGACAGGTCCAGAAAGTTGACAGACAGTTGTTTCGAACGAGTGGCAGGTAGGCACACTCACAGGCACCAACCTCCAGTCATCGCGGTGGATGAGCGCGACCCCGCCTCCTCTGCCAGACACATGCGGTTCAGCCTGGTAAACAAACCCTCGTGGAGTGGCCTCGTTGAGATCGGTGTAATCGTTTGGCTGCTGCCAGGTCTCCGTCAGCGCCAAACAGTTCATCCGGTGGTCCGCGAGGAGGTCCTGGACAAGCTGGCCCTTGCCTGTGAGGGAGCGGACATTCAGAAGCCCGACTTTGACCGGTGTGCTGTTGAGCCGGGCAGCCACGCCAGCCACACCAGCCGACCTCGGAACACGGGTTAGCACCGAGGAGTCCGAGCATAGTCCCGTGTGTCTCCGGGGGTGACGGGCCAGAGACCAGAAGGACCGGACGGTGCTGGAACTGCCATATTCGAAGTTTCTTCGTGCGCCCCGATGTGTGACTCTGTGCCGGGGCACATACAGTATGTCCGGGTGTTGGAGTAGAGCAGGCGCTGGTGGATTATATGAACTTCTATAGAGGAAGAACTCCGTGGGTGCATACTGGAACAGTGCTTGTGAAGAATGATGGATAACAGACAGGATGAACCAGCTTAGGACAAGCCGCACACAGGAGATCAACATAGCCGGGTTGGACTTTAAATGTGGAGGAAAGCAACAGGTAGCAGGTAAGCTAAACGTCGCTAACACACATCAACACTATTCGATCAGGTAGTGTGATGGTTAGATGTATTAACTGTCCACACGTAGACCACAAATGCAAAGTCCGTAAACAATGCGGTAATCAGAAAAAATCATAATCCATACGAGCATTCGCTCTACCGGAACCGGAAGCCAGAGGCTGCATACACCCCTGATGGTGGACTGATTGGCTGAGTGAGCTCCGTGCAGTGCCTGTACAGTCCACGGTGCGCCTTAAATACAGTGGTACCTCACCTTACGAATGACCCAACAAACGAAAATTTCAAGTTACGAAACGCCTTCACGGTAAATTTTGGTCTCTAGATACGAAAGAAAATTCAAGTTACGAAACGCGAAATCTCAAAAATTCAAATAATGCGCGCTCAGCCACACACATTATACGCTTTTCTCAGACTGGATTTAAACTTTTCTCACATTTGTCTCTCGTTTAAACACTCAAACTTTCATAGATTTTCAACAAAATTATTAATAGTGAAGTGTGGGGGGAAGGGGGAGGGGGGAGAAGACAGCAGGTCTAGACCAAGGTCTAAACCTGGACTGGACCAGGACTAAACCAGGACTAAACCAGGACTAAACCAGGACTAGATCAGGTGGATTAAAGCAGCGAGGTGGGGACTGCACGCAATCTGAGCGCATGAACGCGTGAACAAGACCCATGCAAGAGCCGCGGTGGTCTAGACTAAACCAGGACTAAACCTGGACTAAACCAGGAGGAGCCGCGGTGATCTGGACTAAACCTGGCCTAACCTGGCCTAACTCTTGCATGGGTCTCGTTCATGCGTTCATGCGCTCAGACTGCGTGCAGTCCCCTCCTCGCTGCTTTAATCCACCTGGTCTAGTCCTGGTTTAGTCCTGGTTTAGTCCAGGTTTAGTCCTGGTTTAGTCCAGGTTTAGTCCTGGTCCAGTCCAGGTTTAGACCTTGGTCTAGACCTGCTGTCAGCTCCACACCGGGTCATGTGTGCTATCACACGTGTCAGAGCGCAGTTTTCTCCCCCCCCCCCCCCCCCCCCCCACACACTTCACTATTAATAATTTTGTTGAAAATCTATGAAAGTTTGAGTGTTTAAACGAGAGACAAATGTGAGAAACACGCAGAACACAATGTTACACTATAAAAAAAGTTACACTATAAAAAAAAAAACTTGGATCGGGGCCTTGGAACGAATCAGGCTTTTTCCATTAAAATAGCTACTCAACTTACGAATTTTTCATGTTACGAAACCACTTCTGGAACGAATTAATTTCGTAAGGTGAGGTACCACTGTATATGATGAATCTTGAATGAAATGCACAGCTCATTCTTAGCCAAATATACCTCTTCAATAAAACTGCAGTGCATTTCATCTAGACTGAGTAGGAAAGTACAAGAAAAGAATGAATGTGTAAAACTAACTCATCTCGTCATGAGTCTTCCTTGTTGTCTGGGGAGGATTAACCATCAGTGCAACAGGATCCTCCTAAATGTCATACAGCCTTTTAAAAGAACAAATTCATTTTTGAGCAGCGCTTAATACGAACAGTACATCTTGTGGCTCTCCATTAGTCTGTAGCATCAATATAAAGTGTCCTATTGGCTCCTATTGTTTGCATGTGTGTAAAGTGCGTGTCATTATCTCTGCACTGTACTGGGCTCCTTCGTCACAGCTCTATCATGGCGCGAGAAAAGGTCAGGATTATCCACCTTGTCTAATCAAAGATCCATTAATGTACCGTATGTAAAAAGGACACCCATGGGCGCACCTAGACAGGTCCTGAGTCCCTGTCACAACCCCTTAATTCAGCCGCATACACACAGATCGGGGCTCACTGGCACCCAATTCTCACTGGAGGTAATTACACCCTTATTCATGTGTCTGTGTAATTATACCCTTAGCACCATCCTGCAGACCTCACAAAAATCCCAACATCTAAAGCTTTCCCACCGTAAATTTAGTATTGTATCTTTTAGCCTTTTCTGCACATTACTTTTATATAAAAGTGGTGTGAAAATTACATCCAGGAAAATTGTATAGAAATTGTATTTTGTCTCTTTTGGGGATTTGTAGCATTTGTAGGAAAAAATGCATAATCAAACCTGCTTATCTCCAGTATGCCATTTAGCATATATATCTTGCATTTATGTTACAGGCATTTATATTTTCAAAATACCTTGAAAAATATGCATTCTTACTGGGAGCAGACTCATCTGTCCACAGATCTGATGTGGAACTTCTCCATTTGACATGTGTGGTCAGACTATATATTAGTGCGATATGTACTATTAAAACTGCATTTTCAGTATCAGATGCTAATGTTGCACATAATATCACTGAAGCCTAGCCCCAAAAGTTCAAATGAGATCGAGAAAGAGCAGGTAATGATTGCACTGAACTCTATATCAAACTAATGGCAGCAGCAGCCTGGTTTGTGCTTCTTCAGATCTAATTATGTTCCATTTGACGGTGCTTCTGCCTGAACTCCTCACAGCGACACAACACGTTTGTCACAGCGCGTCCTGCAGGTGTCAGCTCTGAACAAGGCTAGTAATCACACACATTACACTGTTCCTCTCTGTTCACTTTGTAGCATCATTACATTTAGAAGACAAGATATCTTATCAAAGGACATTCACCAAAGGGGTCCTGGAGCATAGATACATTTGCATGAGAAGGTTTCAATTTAATGAACTCCAAACTCTGTTAAAGCCACATCTGTGCAGTGTTTTCCAAATAAGAAACAGCTGTTGAATTTTCTGACGCCTCCAGCACTTCTTCTGTTATTTTGTTTTCTAAAAAGTATTTGACTTGGCAACTTCACAAATACCTAGTTTGTACCTGTTGAATTATTTCCTATAGTGTTTTTTAGAGCACTATTGATCTTTGGGACAGTGTATTCAGAGAATGAGGAGACTACAAATGAAGACCTTTCGATAAAAGAGTGAAAGGAAAAGAATCAGGTGGCAAAAGTGCAAAGGAAAGGATAAGGAAATGTAAGACATGGAGGTGGAACAGAAGAGTGAGTGACGTAAAAATGTTGCCGTCAGGCTGCCACAAGCCATTATGGAATTCTGATTATGCAGCTCTACTCCTTCTGCCATGTCTGATGTTTGAATACTGATCCACGGCTCCATTGTTGAAGCACTCTTTCCACTTCTGCTGTGGGCCTAGACATGCATGGGCACAAAGATACATATTTTGTAGATGGGGGCAGTTCAGATTAGAATAGAATTGTTGCATGCGTGCCTTGCCAAACCCATGCACATTACTGTGACTGGAGTAGTATGGTACCTGGTGACATCGTTTCAGTTCATGTTTTGGAGGGGTCTTCTACCACATCTCACTGACTGTGTCACAGGGGCAGCAGTTTAAACAAGGACTCCCAAACTTGTATCTGCTCAGCTACAGGGGTCGCTGAGACCTGGTGAGAGACATAGTCATCCCATACCCAAAACATTTCAGCTAGCTCCTTTCAATGTGGAGGAGCAGAAGCTCTTCAAGCTCCACCCAAATACTTGAGTCACATCTCTTGGGTGTGCTGTGATGTTACACTGACCAGATCCATAATTAAACTTCTCCATTCTAACATTGAGAAAATAAATTGTTCAAATTCCTGTCTAAAACAATGTTTTGTTGACTCACATTAACACATTAAATATTAAGGTGCATAAGCTGGCTCTGCATTCATTACTGTTGTTGTGTACATTTGTGTGAAGAGGCTAACATCTCTTGTGAGCTCCATGGCGCAGTGCAGTAATACAAAGCTAACTTACTTGGGGGTATAAAGTGAGTAGCACAAGGCTGTGCTGTGGTACAGAGACGGGCTGCTACTCTGCTGACTTAACTCTATTAACTCACCATCTGTCTCTGAAAGTCTCTCTCTGTGGAAAACCAAACTGATAAACTCCAAAAGCTTTGATGAATGAGACAGCTGATGTCTGATTTTGAAAACCCTTTTGTTTTATCCATTTTTTTATGGATTGTATTATTATTATTATTATTATTAGTAGTAGTAGTAGTAGTAGCAGTAGTAGTAGTAGTAGTAGTAGTAGTAGCAGTAGTATTTTGCTATTTGTTCATTTATAACATGGTAAGAGTTTAATGCACTTCAGTGTACAGCACACTGCACAGTGTTAAGGCTTGTCTGTACCTCACTTTTATTCTCTTAAAAATGTGAAAAACTGAACTAGGCCATTCCTCACTTACCTTATGCATTCTAAGCATCCTAATTATTCCCAGCGATGAGATCGGAGTTTTGCCATCACACTAATGTAACTAGCTTGCAAACTGCGCATTTCCAAATTATGGGACTATTAAACATTTATAATTAGATGCAGGCAGTACACAGGCTTCAGGTTCAGCTCCATTTATTTCATCTCTTTATGGAGAAATTCAGAGCAGGGCTCCATATAACATAGAGAGATAGCATAACACAACACAAGACAAAAGAAAAACATGTAGAAGTAGACAATATTCAATCACTCGGGCTCCACATACCTGCACAGTCAGTCCATGTTGTTAATGCATTTTATCAACTGGGGTACAAGATAAGATAAGATAAGATATGCCTTTATTAGTCCCACAGTGGGGAAATTCCAGTGTTGCAACGCACAGATCAAGAACATCAAGAAAAAGTAGCATACAACAGAACAATATAATAAATAAATAATGGCCTAGGATAATTTAAAACTAGACCTAAAAATAGACTGGAGTATAGTTGAATATTGTAGTGCAAATATTAACGAGCTTTTATACCTTCTATTTTTGCATAAAGGAAACCTGTATCTCCTCCTAAGCTGCAGGAGCTCGTACTGTGTTGAGCACATGAGAGGGATCGCTGATGATCTTCAGAGCGTGTCTCACAACTGTTCGAAGTTGGTCAGTGGGGCAGTTAGAGTGGACACCACCATGATGTTACTTCCCAGTTTTAACAGACACAGCTGACTTATTTTCACCCCAAGAGCTGCTTATACAATACATCTGTACTGGGGCAAGACAAATGCTCAGATACATGGACCCTTTAATTAGCTGTTTAGTCACAGTGTAGATACGATTTTCTGCCACAATAGTCATAGGGCAAACTAATGGTAATGTGGCTGCTACTCTGTGCCTACAATCATACCCAATGGCACACTTCTTTCTCAGCGACTATTATATTCAGTGAATTTGCAATTTATTGGAAAAGCAGGTTGAATATTGGGCTGTAGGACATTAAGAATAATTAAGACAGAATCAACGTAAAATCTATAGAATAGTATGTTTTGATGTCACTACTTTGTATGTGGCAATTAACTTTAATTTGCAGCAGCCAGCATGGCTTAATAATTATAAACAAAAGCTTTTAAACAGCTATTTCATAATAATTCTTTCCTAGACAAATAATTAGCTTATTATGTAACAGGAAAACATAGAGAGGCACCCCGTCTTCAATCACAAATTGTGTTTCTGCCTAAAGCGTGTGAAATGCATAATGGCATTACTTAAAGCTGTAAATGCTGATGAGAGAAATCTAAACTTAATTACCTGCTGTGGGAAAAGATCTGCTAAAAGCCCAACAACCGCGGCTTCATTTGCCTAATTACTCCAAATAAATACAATGTCATATGTTGTAGATGAAAAAGTGAGTGAGAGAATTGGAGTTAATTATAGATTAATAAAGGTTTAAGAGGGTTTGTAACAGTACAAATAAAACATGCATATCTATGGGACATTAATCATAAAATATTTATCAGTAAAGATTTTTAAATGTATCGTACACTCATCTATTTGTTAAAATATAGGTATGTTTTGTCCTCACTGTAATTCTTAAAGATAAACGACAATAGTCCTGTATTAAACAAGAATATTTTAAACTCTTATCAAGAATGCATTGCTTCTACGTATTTTTGCACCAAACAGGCAACTTTTAAGAATTACTAGTCTCCACAAGATCTTTTATGCAACACACCCACAAATTGCCTGGAATGACGCCTGAGGCCTACTATGTACATGTTACAACACATGGCTGCATCGTGTCTACCTAAATCACCATGAATCCATTTTCCTACAGAAATTCCCTATTAAATATGCAATATGAAATATGCACAGTGTGAAAATAATTAAATGGCTTAATCATTTTATTTGAATTATTTTAGTATAGTAACCCTATGTAATAATCCAAAATACCATATATAATGACAAAAGCACTTAACTTTGCATAGAAATAACATACTTGTGCTAAGACGTTTATCGGGTCAACTAAAGGCACTGCAGACGAAACATCTTCATTTCTAAGCAATAAATTGCTGGCCCAGCCATTGCTACACATAAACAAGGACCTTTCCCTCTTTAGTTGATGCCATTGGTCAAATCTGATATACAGAGAATAAAAGAAAGAGATTTGTGTGTGTGTGTGTGTGTATGTGTGCGTATGTGTGTGTATGTGCTTGCGGGTGTTACTGCAGCAATTCTCAAACCCTGAGGGAGGTAAGAGCATGTGATCTCTGGTGTTTTCTCTTGTGGTGTTTGATTTATGTTCCTTTAGATGACGAGATAAGTGCGGCACCAAGCAGAGCATGAGGAGCATGAGAGATGGACTCAAAAGTTGGTGACACAAATGCATCACAGCAGTGTCTTGAGAGACTGTTGTCAATTTTAAAAAACTGCTAGATCTGAAGTGTGACAGCTGTCAACACATTTGCTAAGCCAAGTTTTTAACAGTGGTAAATAATCACTCAGGAACCAGTATTTAAAAACATTCTTTCTGATGAAATCATTTGCGAGACAACTCTGAAAATCACTAAAGCTTCATCTCTACATATACATTAAGCACTACATTAGATTTCAAAAAACACCCATCAAGTAAATAGAGGAACTTTTTGCAATGAAGGACTCTACTGGCCCTACTACAGTGTTTTCTGATCTACTGTAAGTTATAATGTTGTTTCCTCATCACCTGGAGTTGTCTTTTGTTTCATTAAATATGTTTAACACACAAACTGCATATTAAGGCTGAGTTTTTTCAAACAGAAAACACTCTATTTCACGTCATGTGGTAATACAGGAAGTGTTCCACGGTGTTTTTAAACTCACTCAATACACTTTCTGTCACAGTTCTGCCCATTGTTTACATGTTATCCCCAGCTCAGCTCCATTTCCCAGCCTGTTCCGGTCCTTCTTTTGCTACCTCCCCATTTTTCCTACAGCTGCCACTCATTCCCTAATCGTCCCACGGCAGTCTTTGCTAGATTATTGATAAGAGACACTTAAGCTCTGTATCTGAAACTCTGAATCTGAAATCTGTTGTTTGCAATTTGTGTAATTCTGCATTATTCCCTGTTTGAAGCTTTTTCTGATCTCGTTTTCTAATTAGAGAATTTCCCAGTTTTGGAGGATGCTTTAGTTCACATAATAAAATCATCTATTCCTTTGTTGTTTATCAGCCTGATTTATCATATTAAGCTTTACCTATTGATGGGCAGTTTATGTTGTGTTGCATTTGAGTCCAACTGCCTGTGGGGTAGTACAATAGATAAATCTTTTTCCTCTTCCAGCAACTGTACCTACTAATGCTGTGGATGGCAGACTGCTGGGTTCCATAACACATTGCACTGTTCCACTAATAGTGGGCAATCACCATGAGACAATCCAGTTTCACATCCTGAAGACTCCACAACACACTATAATCCTTAGCTTCCCTTGGTGTCTCCTCAAGTCCCCAAGTCGAATGGTCTACAGATTCCATCTCAGCTGGAGCCCATCTTTCCACCAGAAAGTGCTACCAAATGACAACTCTAGTTCTCACCCATTTTTAACAATATTCCTGAAGAGTACCATGACATCAGAGAGATTTTCAGCAAGACTAAAGCAACATCACTTTCTCCATCATTCTTATGACTGTGCCATTGACCTTCTGTCTGGAACTTCTCCCCCATGTGGTTGTATTTACTCCCTCTTGGGATCCGAAAGAAGCTATGGAGAAATATGTCAGTGAGTCACAGGCTGCAGGAATCATCTCCCGCAGGAGCGGGTTTCTTTTTTGTTGAGAAGAAAGATGAGATGTAAGACCTTGCACTGACTACAGAGGGCTAAACAATTTTACAATCAAGAACTGTTACCCTCTGCCACTCATTTCTTCAGCTTTTGAACTTTTGCAGGATGCTGAAATTTTCACAAAGCTTGACCTGCATGATGCTTACCATCTTGTCTGAATCTATGAGGGGGACAAGTGGAAAACGGCCTTTAACACGCCCACAGGACACTATGAGTACTTGGTCATGCCATTTGGTCTCACCAACGCCCTCGCTGTGTTCCAAGCCCTAGTCAATGATGTCCTCTGTGGCATGTTGACCTTGACAACATTCTAATTTTCTCTAAGTCCATAGAAGAACATGACCATCATGTTCAGATAGTTTTGCAACGTCTCTTGTCATGCGCATTAATTTCCTGTCATCTGGCACCTGCAGAAAGAAAGAAAGAAAGCTATGCCTTTATTAGTCCCAGTTCTGCATTTAACCCATCCTGTTATCAGGAGCAGTGAGCAGCACATTACTGCGCCCGGGGACCATCTCCATGATCTTCTTGCTTCGGCTTGGAGGTACCTATGGTGCATGTTTTTTGGGTTGGTGGGGGAAACCGGAGTGCCCGGAGGAAACCCACCCAGACACGGGGAGAACATGCAAACTCCACACAGAAAGGCTCGGGTGACCCGGGGATCGAACCCAGACCATGCATGCAAACTCCACACAGAACACACACACAGAAAGGTCTGGGCGACCCGGGGATCGAACCCGGAACCTTCTTGCTGTGAAGCATGAGTGCTACCCACTCAGCCACCGTGCCGCCAAGGAAGTATGATATTGGTAATCGAGAACTGCTGCCAGTGAAATTATCTTTAGAGGAGTGGAAACACTGGCTTGAAGGTTGCAAGGTGCCATTCCTAGTCTGGATAGATCACAGAAATAATAATAATAATAATAATAATAATAATAATAATAATTCATTGGATTTATATAGCGCCTTTCATGCCACTCAAAGCGCTTCTTATTAGAAATCTGGAATATCTACAGTTTGCAAAGCACCTCAACTCCTGACAGGCTAGGAGGGCATTGATTCTGACCAGATTTAACTTTACTTTGTCCTACTGTCCTGGATCACATGCTGGTAATACTAAACCTGATTCCTTGTCCCACCAGTTCTCCACCTCTGAGGACCCCTCTGCTGAACCTGATACCATTCTTTCCAGCTCTCACATGGTTGCCACCTCATCTGAGAGGTGGAGGAGTAAGTAAAGGCTGCTTTGGAAAACCACCCACTTGTCCAAATAACCTTCTATATGTTCCACAGCACCTCAGGTCAGATGTTCTGCAATGGGCTCACAGTTCTAAACTCACCTGGTTCGGGATCCAAAGTACTAAGGAGGTCCTGCGACAAAGGTTCTGGTGGGGTACCCTGGATGAGGACACCAGATATTTTGTCAATGCATGTCAGGTTTGCAATCAGTCTGAACCTACTCACCAAGCACCTGCCGGTCATCTTACCAGTTCCTGACCTGTCCCATATATCGCTGGCCTTCATCACTGGCTTACCTGTTTCCAATAGACACAACACGATCCTGACAGTAGTTGATCACTTTTGTAAGATGGCTCATTTCATTCCACTGACCAAACTTCCTTCTGCCAAAGAGACAGCTGAGCTCATGCTGCAGCATATTTTCTAGCTGCATAGACTTCACTCAGACATAGTTTTTGATTGGGGCCCACAGTTCACCTACATCTTCTGGCATGAGTTCACTTCTAGGAACCACTGTTAGTTTATCATCAAGCTATCATTCTCAGTCCAATGGCCAGACTGAGAGAATGGCAGATGAAAACAGTGCTGAGTTATATGGCCTCCAGGAACCTGTGCTACTGTGGGTCGAGTACTCCCACAACACTCTCAAAAGTTGCGCCACAGGTTTTTCCCCATTTCATTGTGCTTATGGGTACCAGACACCCTGATTCAGTCCCAGAAGAAGGAAGCCTCATGTCGGTCTGTTCAGGCCTTTATCAAGCGCTGCTATAGAACCTGGAGGTCCCCGCCCTTCTCCACACAGCACAAGCTTCAGGTAACCGCCAGCGATCAGAGGCTCCGGCATACCAGGCCGGTCACATGGCTTGGCTCTCCACCAAGAATTCTCCATTCCAGGTTCATTCATAGAAGCTGGCACCAAAATTCATTGCCCCCCTTGAAAAAGAAAAGATAGTCAACACAGTGGCTGTACATCTCAAGTTACCTGTGTATACAGTGCATCGCCTCCTGTATTCCAGACGTCGTGGTTGAGGTCTCCAATACTTGGTTGACTGGGAAGGCTATGGTCCAGAAGTGCATTCATGTGTACCTGCCAGCTTTATCTTGAACCCTCTTCTCATTAAGGCTTTCCATGAGCAACATCCAGATCAACCATTAAAGGGGTCTTTGCATTCTCCTGTGATTCCTTCTGCTACCCTGGGTGATCCATTTGAGGACTTTCAGAAGAATTCTTACCCTCCTCCAGGCCTCCTTCTCCCACCTGTGGTTGGCCTTTTAGTTTTGGGACGTTAGGCGCTGTCCTTTGAGAGAGGGATTCTGTCACAGTTCTGCCCATTGTTTATATGTTATCCTCAGTCCAGCTCCATTTCCCAGCTGTTCAGGTCCTCCCTGTTTTTTGTCTATATACTGTATACTCCCGCTGTTCATTCAGTTGTTGACCAGTCAAGAGAGACACTCAATCTCTGAAACTCTGAATGTGAAATCTGTTGTTTGCAATTAGTGCAATTCTGCAGTGTTCCTTGTTTTAAGAAGCTATTTCTGCGTTTATTCCCAGCCCATTTTCTAATTAGAAAATTTCCCAGTTTTGGAGGATATTTTAGTTCACAAAATAAAATCATATATTCCTTTGTATATAAGCCTGATTTATCATATTAAGCTTTACCTATTGAAGGACACTTTCTGTTGAACTGAACAAAAACATTTGCATTTGACTGCGTTCTTTGTGTTGCATTTGAGTCCAAGTTGCCTGTATGATACTTTCACTTAAATCATTTGGAAAATTTCAGCCCTGAAATTACTAAGCTCTACTGAACAACAGTAATTGTGAATTTAAAGGGTAAAGGGTAAAGGGTAGCTGTTAATTTGAAAACTACTCCTTCATGACATTACAAGGTGGAACAGAGCATTTTGAGCTTTGGAGATGTAGACAGACTAAAAATTCACAATTACTCAAACGAGTGAATGAAACAAGACACTGCTCCGGGTATCTTTTTAATGAGGAAACAACATTTCTAAAATGGCATAAAGCTCACTCTTGCATAATACAGAACTTAAACGTCCTGGGGCTCAGATCTGTAACCATGTCTACCCAGCAGAAGAGTGGGGAGCTCAAATTGAGTGTTCTTCAGTTGTTGATCTTGTGCTGAGATTTTACCATGAATAGTGGAACGTAGATGTTTGCTATTTCTATATTTGTGTTTTACATGCCTGCATTATAATTAAGCAGTAAATCTAAATAGTAAAGTACAGTTTTATGTCCATTTGTTCCCCTTGCATAGGAGTAAGATTTCAACCATGCACAGACAGAGAAGAGCTCTGACTGCTGTACATTGTGCCCTTCAGCAAGGGGCGTGAGTTGTCTGATGCATGGTTCCACACAGGCATCCTTTAAGTTTAATGACCTGTCGTTACAGCACACATCAGCTGCAGTTTATCTCCATTTTAATTGGGAACATTATGTTTTATGTCTACATTAATAAAGCAAAGGCTGAGAAGCATCCCAAAAAAGTCATTATGATGCGCAGCGAAGGAGAACACAACACAGCTGGGGGCATTCTGTCTACTTCCTACTTTATCAATTATTTGTCTAGTACTGGTTTCTGACAGTAGATACTCTAACAGTACTCTCATAGCAACTACTATGAGAGCACAAAGCATGTGTCATTTATCAGAAGTAATCTTGTACCAAAATGTTTTGTATTGTATTGATAATCTCACGCAGACACTTGCCCCCATGATTTGAGTGTTTCAATTGAGGCGATGGTGAAAGAAAGAGAGAGAGAAAGAGAGAGAGAGAGAGAGAGAAAGCGAGCTCTACGAAGGCCCAGCTGCCGCCGCGATGCTGTGGCTGTTTTGGGAAACACAGTGGTGATTCACGCTGGCAAATTGATTCATTTCTTGCACTGATAAGAACCTTTTCCCCTTTGTGGCTGCATGCGACAAACACTCAGAAAAAAACAAACAAAAAAAACACTACACTATAAACTTGTAACGTTCGACATCAAACTACAGCTTTGGAAATGACACCATCACAATTAGCATGTTTGTCAATAATATAGGTTTTCTACAAGGTATCTTTATGTTTATATGTTTATGATTGGATTGAATAGAATAGAAGAATAGAAAGCCTTGTCATTATTGTCATTATACACAGTACAACGAGATATAAAGCCTCCCTTCAAGGTGCACACAGCACAAGTATACTTTTATACTTGTGCACACAGCACAAGTATAAAAGTATAAATAGTGTACTAATAAAAACTACAAAACTACTATGCTATAAAAGACACATGTACGCATATATACACACATACAGCATGCTGGTCGATAGGGGTAGTTCAAAAGTCAGTGCAAATGGCAGTTCTTAGTGCAAGTTGGAGTTCAGTATGGTGACAGCTTTGGGAAAGAAGCTGTCCCTGAGTCTATTTGTTCTGGCTGGTACGGCAGGGGCGGCTGCCAGAGGGCAACAGGTTGAAGAGATGGAAGCCTGGGTGGGTATTGTCCTTCAGAATGTTTCTGACTCTGCTGAGACAGCGGGAGTTTTAAATGGAGGGCAGAGGGCAGCCGATATTTTTTGTGCTGTGTTGGTCACCCTCTGCAGTCTCTTCCTGTCAGCCTCCATGCAGCTGGAGTGCCACACTGACACAGCATAGGTCAGCAGGCTCTCAATGGTGGAACGGTAGAAGGTCACCAGCAGGCCTGTGTTTAGATGCTCCTTTCCTCAGAAAGTGTAGATGCTGCTGGGCCTTCTTTGCCAGAGTTGAAGTATTAACTGACCAGGAGAGGTCTGCAGAGATGTGAATGCCTAGGAATTTGAAGGACTCCACTCGCTCCACACGTTCATCGTTGATATACAGGGGGGCAGGGGCAGCTCTACTATGCTGGAAGTCCAGGATGAGTTCCTTTGTCTTAGAGATGTTCAGTGCCAAGTTGTTAGTAGCACCCCACTGCCCAAGTTTCAGGACCTCATCTTTGTAGGCCTCCTCGTTTCCCCCTGTTATCATCCCCACCACCGTCGTGTCATCAGCAAATTTGACAATGTTTTCTGGGTTGTGGGGCTGCAGTCATACATGTAGAGTGAGTAGTTGTTGGTTTAAATGCCTAAGCTGAACAGGAGAACATCAATAAAGTACTGTACAACTAACAGCACAAATAAGTACAATAGAGAAACAGCATCTTATGCCTGTATTGTGATCAGTGATGCATCGATCTTACTTCTCATACAACTCATAAAGAAAACACAAACACTAAAACTCATGAAAAAAAATGGTGCTTTCAGCTAAAGTGAATATATAGACAACTGGGGAAGATGAGTCTCAATCTACAATCTACCACATTCTAACCCAATACCTTACCTAATGAGCTATCCCCCACATATTCACCTGTACCTGAACTTTGGCATTTAAACTAATATACTGGGAAAATGCTCTGGCTCTGGTGTTTTTTTGTTTTGTTTTGTTTTTTCATGGAAAAAAAAAGAAAAAAAAAGACTAACACATTTTTTTAGTTGGTGAGAATTTTTTTTTTTTTTGCTAGCCATTCAGGACTTCCATACTAGGCAGCCATCTTAAAGCGCACTGTGTTGTGATTGCAGCTGCTTTACCATCTCTGTGTCCCTGAGTACCTGGCAGTGTGTTTGTGTAATGTGAAAACAGGGGGAATGGAAAGCTTTGACCAGCGCTTATCAGTCTAATGTCCATAGCAACAAACCAGGCGATAAAAGAACAAACATCCTCACATCTCTGCTCTGCTCTCTGGCAATCCACCATAAGGCAGTGCTCCTCTGAAGATAACCCATGTGTCCAAATATATAGGCTACATCCAAAAAGTTAGAACACTCTTCAATGTGAATATGTTTATGTTCACTTGCATTGCAAAAAAAAAAAAAAAAAAAGAATTGGTTTGAAATTTACATTATTTTAAGAGATCAGGCAGAAACATTGAATAAGTGGATTTTAAAGGTGCACTGTGTAACTTTTCAGTTGCGGGTCCGTTACCTGCTTATTTCTATGGCAATGTCACTGCTCTGTCTGGAATGTTCCACACTATGACATTAAACAGCTCTACCTTAACTTATTTTGTCTATAATGTACAGTGCCTATTTATGATGCTTTTTATCTTTATGCTTCTGTTTTATTTTTATACTTCTGTAGCTGGGAGTCTGTCAAAATTTCGTTATGCTTGCATAATGACAATAAAGAATCTTGAATGTTAAATAAATAAATGTATTCAATTACAGGTGGTTTTATGGCTCAAAAATGCCTAGAAAAACAGGCATTCTGGCTGTGAGCAGGGTTGTCTCTCTACAGAAAATAATAATAATAATAATAATAATAATAATAATAATAATAATAATAATAATAATAATACATTTTATTTAAAAGCGCCTTTCAAGACACCCAAGGACACTGTACAAAACAAAGTTAAAACATAAAAATACTTAAAATACAAAGATAAAAACAGAGATACAAAAACTGGAAGATGATGAAAGTGACTGTTATGTGGTGTAGGATTGTCTGAACAGGTGTGTTTTGAGTCTGGATTTGAAAATAGGAAGAGAGTCAATATTACGGAGGTCAGGAGGGAGAGAGTTCCAGAGCAGGGGAGCAGAGCGGCTGAAGGCTCTGCCCCCCATGGTGACGAGACGAGCAGAGGGGACAGAGAGCTGGAGAGAGGAGGAGGAGCGGAGGGAGCGAGAAGGAATGGAGATGTGGAGGAGGTCAGTGATGTAAGGTGGGGCCAGGTTATGGATTGCTTTGAATGTGGCTAGGAGAATTTTAAAGTGAATTCTTTGTTTTATGGGAAGCCAGTGTAGTTGTTGGAGGATGGGAGTGATGTGGTGGGAGGAGGGGGTCCTGGTGATGATGCGGGCAGTGGAATTCTGGAGAAGCTGCAGTTTCTGGAGGGATTTATTGGGGAGACCAAAGAGGAGGGAGTTGCAATAGTCAATCCGGGAAGTAACAAGGCTGTGAACGAGTATGGCAGTGGTGTGAGGAGTAAGAGAGGGGCGGAGACGAGAGATATTGCGGAGGTGAAAGTAGGCGGAGCGGGTGATGTTATTAATATGGGATTGAAAAGAAAGTGTGCTGTCAAGGATGACACCCAGACTCTTGATCTGAGGGGAAGGAAGGACAGTGGAATCATGGATAGATTGGATAGATAGAAACTGCTGGATTTGGAGATAGTGGAGGGGGTGCCTACTAGGAGGACTTCAGTTTTAGAGCTGTTAAGTTTGAGAAAGTTGTAGGAGAACCAGGAATGGATTTCTTGTAGACAGAGGGTAAGAGAGGTTGGAGGGAGAGATGAGGAAGGTTTGGTAGAAATGTAGAGCTGGGTGTCATCCGCGTAACAGTGAAAAAGAATGTTGTGTTTACGGAACAGAAAGCCAAGTGGAAGGATGTAAATGATAAAAAGAAGGGGACCTAAGACAGAGCCTTGACCTTTGAGATTTGACCTGTAACTTCGTCTGGTTTGGTCTCCATGAAGATAGAAACGTTTAATGCCATACTATGAAACATTCCAGCCAAAGCAATAACATCTCCATGGATACTTCACCTGAAAACGTACATAGTGCACCTTCAAGGTCTTAGATAAAAACATGGGAACACTATTTTAGACAAAAATGAAACACATTATTGAGGAAATATAAATCAGCAAAATAGTTACTGTGTGTTCCTTTTGTCTCGTGGTCTTGACATCAGAAATTCTGCAGCTGTCGCTCTGTTATTGAGGACAAGCACTTACTCTTTTCTGAAATGTCAAGTCCCAAAGATGAGATTGGCAGCTAGATTTACAGACATCAATACAACCTCTTGTGCTCAATGTAATGCACAGTGTATAAAATCAGTGTTGTCCAAACGTGCTTATAGTGTACATGACAGCAGACTAAACTACAAATATCCTACAGCAAAGTACCAGCATTGTGCTTCACATTGTTTACAGTGCTAATAATTCTTGGAAAGCACGTTTATTGCTTATTTTATGTAAATGTTATAGCGTTCTGCTTGCTTCAGTATGCCTCAAATTAAGCAGTGGCAGGTCCAGATGAGCATAAAATGCAGCAGACTATATTTGTTTACTTAGATGACAGTCTCACGCTCACAGACAGGAAACAGCGCTGTCCATGGTCCTGTCTACCCTATCAGTGATGACAACGAAAAACAAGTTAATAAGTTTTTTTGTTGTTTTTTTTTTATCTAAAAAGATCCAAATGTCATTTTCAACCCTACACAACTTATTGACAGTGTCTGAAATAGCTTTCAGACTATGAACAGGGCAAAACACTCACATTTTTTGGGATTGTGAGCTTTGGCTCACAATGTCAAACCAATGTTATGGTTTGCACCAGTGTGCGAAATACCTGCATGTTAGGTATTCACACGCAGTCAGTGCACTTGTCAAGGACTAGGGTTTCCAAGAGAATAACTGGGGACAGAGACTTAAGGTGCAATATATATTTGAATGTACTGTATTTATTTGATTTGCGCAAATTTGTTTATGTTTTACAGATACGAAACTTAAAACCACATGGCTAATCTGCATAAACTATAAGCGCTGAAAAAAAAACAAAAAAAACCCCGCTCGTTCCTTGTGTGTGCGTGTGTGTGCGTGTGTGACTCGCTATAGTCTTGCTCTGTCTAATCGTACTCAGGCAGACATGGGACCAAGTCACACATGTGCAAGTCTCAAGTAAGTCTCAAGTCTTCACCTTCAAGTCACAAGTAAGTCCCAAGTATTTTTTTCTTGGGCAAGTCAAGTCAAGTCAAGTCCTATAATAGGTCAAGTCAAGTCCAAGTCAAGTCACCTTTGGCGTATTGTTGTAATTTTAGCTGCAGAATCTGATCTAAATAAAGTGAAAGGCAATATATAAGAAAGTGTAAGTAATCATCACTGGCTAATGTGCCCAACCTGTTATAAAATATTTGTATTGTAAATACTCATGTTCAGTAAAATACATCGTAGACTCAAACAAAACAGTGATAATGTAATTATTGGTTATTTATTGGTAAAAGTGATCTGTACATCAAAAACCAAACTGTTTCACATGTTTTCAACATTGTTTCAGCATTGAGCTGAAACCAATTACAGCTAAAACAAACAACAAAGTATTAAACTTTGTTACACTCCCCAACTCACTCTGTTCCACACACACTCTCTAACACACACACACACGCACACACACACACACACACACACACACACACACACACACACACACACACACAGAATATCCACAAGTAGCTATCCTTTTACAAAGTAACAATAACAGCTAAAACAAATACTAACTTACAGTAAATTAAACTGTCACATTTCTTTGCTCTTTTCTTTGCACATTTCTCTCTCACACTTTCTGTCACTCACACAGTATATCCAGAAGTCATTCCCTTTGTGTGAGGAAACAAATAGCTTATTAATATTAAACTTTGTTACATTTCCCCACACACACACACACGCACGCACGCACGCACACACACACACACACACACACACACACACCACTCCAGGCGCGCTCCTCGAGAGCTCGTGTATTTAGACTACACCTTTGTAAGAGACTGACTAAGAGTAAAAAGTGATGAGAGTTTTGTTTATTATTATTATTTGAACGTAGGCCCTCGGTCAAGTGATCTCCTGCATACCACAAAACCAAGCCAACAACTGATCTGAGCAACGCCAAGAGACAGTACATTAACACCACATAGCCCTCCACCACAAACGCAAACACAGCGCAACTCTCACATCTGAGGGGACGAAACCAGGACAGGACCAGGTCTAGACCTGGACTAAACCGGGATTAAACCACCACGGGCCACTCTTTGCTGATTTCGTGCGGCTGGTTTGTGGCTGGGGCTGAGAGTACGCGGTCCGGGCGCCGCGGATCGTTTTCGTGCTCGCAGCCCCGGTGTACGCGCGGCCTCGTGCCGGTGGTGGTGCACGTGGTGCACGTGTTGCGTCCCAGGACATGGCAGTGCCGTTGAATGAGCACGAAAACATTATGTGACCACGCAAGTCATTCAAGTCATCGTGTCTCAAGTCAAGTCAAGTCCCGAGTCCTAGACTTCCAAGTCCGAGTCAAGTCTCAAGTATTTCATTTTTTGTCGAGTCAAGTCACAAGTCATAAAAACAGCGACTCGAGTCGACTCGAGTCCAAGTCACTAAGTCTCAAGTCCCCATGTCTGTACTCAGGGGTCGGCAATCTTCAATATTCAAAGAGCCAAAACCCTTTTGACATCTAAAATGAGAATAACACTGCACAACTTTTTCTTTTCTTTTCTTTTTTTTACCTGTATGCTCTGTATTAAAGACTATAGTGTGTTGCATTTATGAAATCAATGAAATGCTACAGAGAATATGTCTGTTCATTATACGGTCTATGCTACTGCAGACGTATGAACCATCTCCAACGTGATATACACACATAACAGACTCACCATCAGCAGCACATCCCTCTGTCACCCCACATCCCCCTGTATTTCGCACCCTGGTTTGCAGTATCCATAATTTTCAGTACATCATGGGCTTCAATAATCACCTTCATTTGGTCAGTTTTGCACTCAGTTTGGCACCTTGTAATTGAATTTCATTACTTCAAAACAAAACACTAACACTATTAATTTAGAAGAGTGAAAGATTTCTGGAAGACTTTTACTTTGTTTTTACTTCTTGTTCAGCCAGAGTTGTTATAACCAAGTTAAATGTTCAAAATATGTAACCTTGCAGTTACTCATCTACACTATATTGCCAAAAGTATTTGCGCACCTGCCTTGACTCACATATGAACTTAAGTGACATCCCATTCTTAATCCATAGGGTTTAATATGGCGTCAGTCCACTTTTTGCAGCTATAACACCTTCAACTCTTCTGGGAAGGCTGTCCACAAGCTTTAGGAGTGTGTTTATGGGAATTTTTGACCACTCTTCAAAGTGCATTTGTGAGGTCACACATTGATGTTGGACGAGAAGGCCTGGCTGTCAGTCTCTGCTCTAATTCATCCCAAAGGTGTTCTATCGGGTTGAGGTTAGGACTCTGTGCCGGCCAGTCAAGTTCATCCACACCAAACTCTCTCATGCATGTTCTTTATAGACCATGCTTCATCATGTTGAAGAGGAAGAGGCCATCACCAAACTGTTCCCACAAAGTTGGGAGCATGGAATTGTCCAAAATCTCTTGGTATGCTGAAGTGAGTTCCTTTCACTGGAACTAAGGGGCTAAGCCCAGCTCCTGAAAAACAACCCCACACCATAATTCCCCCTCCACCAAACTTTACACTTGGCACAATGCAGTCAGACAAGTACCGTTCTCCTGGCAATCGCCAAACCATGACTCGTCCATCAGATTGCCAGATGGAGAAGCGCAATTCATCACTCCAGAAAACTCATCTCCACTGCTATAGAGTCCAGTGGCGGCGTGCATCTGATGCTTTGCATTGCACGTGGTGATGTATGGCTTGGATGCAGCTGCCCGGCCATGGAAACCCATTCCATGAAGCTCTCTACGCACTGTTCTTGAGCTAATCTGAAGACCACATGAAGTTTGGAGGTCTTTAGCTCTTGACTCTGCAGAAAGTTGGCAACCTTTGTGCACTATGCGCCTCAACATCCACTGTCCCCGTCCTGTCAGTTTATGTGGCCTACCACTTTGTGACTGAGTTGCTGTCATTCCCAGTTGCTTCCACTTTGTTATAATACAACTGACGGTTCACTGTGGAATATTTAGGAGAGGAAATTTCATCACTGGACTTGTGGCACAGGTGGCATCCTCTCACAGCACCACGCTGGAATTCACTGAGCTCCTGAGAGTGACTCATTCTCTCACAAAATGTTTGTAGAAATCGTCTGCAGGCCAAGGTGCTTGATTTTATAAACCTGTGGCCATGGAAGTGATTGGAACACCTGATTTTGATTATTTGGATGGGTGAGTGAATACTTTTGGCAAGACAGTGTATATAATATGCTTGAATATCTTTTACATTAGATGCAATTTTTCTACACCCAGTTTAATTGACTTATTCCTTATATGTAACATTGGAGCAAAAATATTGTGAGATAGTGTCACATCATCTTAACTGATTTAATGTTTACACATGCCTGGGCAAAATCAATATACCGACATAAATTCCCCTTTCAACACATTCATATAAACAAAGACACCAATATGTGCTCACACGTCCTCCATAAATGAATGTTCTTTACCCTTTACCTCAAAGACCTCGCTCAGTTTACTCTTTGCTGTTTTGCAGGCGATGATTAAAATGGCAAAGTTTTTTGTTTTTTTACCAACCAAGCAGGTCTCTTTTCCTTTGCTGTGACTTTTATAACAATTTACTATAGGCAATGACAAATGTAATGCACAAATTGAACAGTGACTTTTCTCCTCATGCTTCTCAGTTAGTCATTTTTGGGTGTTTAGATGGGTTGAAATACACATATCATTATGACCACCTGAAATTAGCAACACAATGGAAAAAAGTCTAAACAAAAGATACTGTGACTTACTGGTAATTTGTTTTGTCCCTTAGGTGTAGATGTACATGTCTATGTACTTTCACAACTTAATACCTGTGTAACTTAAAACAAAGCAGGGGTTCACGTGACACATAGTTTAATATTTTGTTGAAGGACAAGTCAGAATATGGTAACATTTGCTGTTTACTATCAAAATGCAGATCTTTTGACCTGGCTCATGGCCATGGCCTGACCTATCTGCAATTACTGGACCTATCCACATGAAACTGGGGTAAAGTTTAATGTTTTCTGCAAGCACAAATGAGTTACTGAGAATTTTTAGGGGTCAAAAAAATTGAACTTTATAAAAAATATTTTATCAAAAAGATGTGAATAAGGGATTTTAGGACGCAAGATTTATATGGCAAGTTTGTTGTACCGATCAAATAATGATAATGTCCAAGTTACTTTTGTGTATGTTTAGTTTGCCTATTTCTATCAAAAACAATTAAGTGACCATAGAGTTATAGGCCTCTGCCCTCATCTGGAACTATAACATGATATTCTAATCTAAAATGGCATGAATACAACCTGTTAAAGAAATAATGTCATCAGAACATATTAGAAATTATAATTATTCTATAACAAAAAGAAAGTACAATAGCCCAGTCTCTGATGCTGGGGTGCAGGGCTGTGCATCCAAAACATCCACAAGCTGCTTCAGGAACATAAGCACTCTCAGGTATTGTTTATATAAAATGCATCTTTATAATAAACCAATGCACATGAAGCATTCAAAGAGGAAATAAAATGTGTGTTTTTATGAATGAAATTAAGATCTCGTCTTGTAAGTGTAGAGCATTCTCATTGTTTGCTTGTTTGTGTGTGGCTTAGTTCAGTCAATCCATAAAAAATAAAGGCAGGAAAAGCTTCTGGCAGTAATAAAAGGATGTATCCGGATTTGTTGACTGCTTCCTCTGATTCCTCTGATCTTGTGGGCAGTAAACACTATTGTAATCTCCTCCAGCATGGTGCTTTAAGACTGAGTCTTCAGATTTTCTCATGTCAAAATGGAAAAGAGAAACATCAGTGAGTCACAAACTCCTTCATGTTTTATTTAAAAAAAAAAAAAAAAAAGCCTTATTTTTTGCTTGATCACTGCCTTCAGTCTCAGTGGTGGACTGGTGGTTATTCATAGAATGCCATAATCTCCCAGTGACTTGAGCAGAACTGTGTCTTTAACATCGTCAAAGACCTTCCTGATATTGTTCGTGTCAGTGGCACAGGTGAAGTGTGGATACAGAGTCTTGTTGACAGACCTCTCCTCATACATCCGGCGGATAAACATCTGGGCATCCTTCACGTTCTGCTTCTGACCTGTTCAATGGGGAACAAGACAAGGTTTTTACAAATTATTGTGCAGCAATACAGCACTTAAAAACATGTTTAAGTTGCACTTAAATTGTGTTAACATAAAACTATCTATTTAAAAAAAAAAATTCTTACCAAATATGAACATCTCAGAACGCAACATTTAAAACTAATGTAAAGCTGTAATAAGTATTGTCTGTAATTGAAAACAAATGATAACTTTTTTTCTTTAAAAACAAAGATAACACTTCACTTGCTAAGGAGTTCTTCAAAGCTTGTCCAGAAAAAACATCCAATCAAGCAAGTACCAGGAGCTCTTTAAAGTTCCCATTAAGGTTAAATTGGCATGAGGGGCTTGACCCTGAAGTCATTATTTTTGCTAGCTAATGCTACGGCAACTAAAACAAAATAGATACACAAATAATCAGGCATTCTCCATCTCACAAATGCATGCTCCAGGGTTTGTGGGGGGCTGAGAGACCAAGTGAGGTATTTGACCGAGGTTGCCATGGGAAACGGAGCCAGTGAAAAGGCAGGGGGTGAGGCATCATGGTGTGTGTCTGAGGACTGTTAGGAAGATGCTGTAGTGTACAGCTTTTTACACCAGCAGAGCTATGGGTTCTTATCATTAAGCACACCAAGTAATGAAGCAACTCATTTACATGAGTGTGATTGAGGGAGAAGGGAAAAGAAACATACAAAAAAAAAAGTAAATACTGTTGACGCATTGGCATTTTAGGAACATCTCTATTGTTGTTGTCCCAGAAACTTTTCCCATTTTTTTCTTACTCTTGTCTTTTCATTTCATAGCTTGCACCATATTGGTCACAGTAATGGAAGGTTCCATCGCTGTCTCAAACAGATGTCTTCATCAGTATAGTCACTTGTATTGTTTCTTTTGTCCTTAGGTACAAACTTATGTAATCCCCTAAAAACTTGAATTTTTTTATACATACTAACCACATGTGTTGACTCTTACCAGGGAAGTTGGGGAAATATTTCTTCAAGTCAGAAGTCTGTATTTTGTCAACTAAGATGTCAGTCTTGTTGAGGAAAAGTATGATGGAGGTGGTGAGGAACCAGGGTGAGTGGATGGTGATGTAGAACAGAGACAGGCTCTCATTCATGCGGTTCTGAAGGGACAAACAGCAGCAAAGTGCATGCGATTATTGGACAGAATACTTTGCTCAAAACAGTTGTGGAGAGATAGGAAAATGACAACTATGATTTAGGACAAGCAGAGAGGGTAAGAGAGTGCCTGAGGGTGAGGAAGAAAGGGTCATGCAGAGTGGAGGTTTGTGAGGGTGTTGGTAAAGAGGAAATAAACAGGTCACAGCATGAGTAGACAACACAAACAGGACATTTATTTAAGCAAGGGTGACATCTGCTGGTTAATGTGTGGCAGTGATATTCAAAACTCAAAACAAGCACATTAAATACATAATCACTACATGTTTAAAGTTCAATTACTGACTTGAATTAATGATCTGAATGTGAAATCACTAATCACCATCACTCTCTCTTAATCACAACTGTAGGCAAATCCAGGACTAATACAGCTTCTGTATAGTATTTCATAAAAGGGTTATACTTTCAGAGGTTACAATTCTACTATACTTACACATATATACAGTGTCTGGTGTTGGAAAACCAGTTCATGAATTTTATATAAACTATACAGGACTGATTCCACTGAACAGTTATTTAATAAGGCTGCCAATCTGCACCACCACTACCGCCACCCCGTATGCACACACTACTTTCAAACTAGGCAAAGTGGGTGGATACAATGACACAACTTGGTCCAAGTGGGAATTGATTCTCCGACCTTTGGGCTAATTGACGAGTGCTCTAACGACTGAGCCTTGATGGTTGCAAGCAGCAGTGTGCTTATTTTAACTTTTTGGATTGTTGTAAGACAGTGCCAAAGATGACAATATTTAGTTTTACAGATGACTGAAAATGCATTCAGTGAGCTTCATTAAAACATTGAAACAGGATAGAGTGTAAGAGTAACTTAAGGCATAGCAGTGCATCATTATCTTACAATGGTTTCTCTTTCCTCCAGGACTTGATCATACTCGCTGAGGGATGCCAGAAAGATGAGAGAAGTGACATTTTCAAAACAGTGAATCCATTTGCGACGCTCTGACTTCTGACCGCCAACATCTACAATCCTGCAGAGAAACAGAGCAGAAGTCGAAATTTTGTTGAAGAATTTTCCATTTAACGAGGTGAAGATGTTTTGTAACAAAGAAATTCCTGACCTTGTTAAGTGAATGTGGTGCAATCATAGACATAAGCATTACAAAAGGGCATATCTGGACACTTGGGAGTCAAATAATTGTCCCATTTCTGAATCTCTACCTGTGATTACACTAATATAATGTACACTATTTGTATTGTATACTAATAGTGATACCACATGTTCATTACAGCACAAAATAAGTATGACATATATTATGTACCAATAGTTCTCACAGTACTAATGTTTTTTAATAAACCAGTGTGATACATTCTACTGTATTGTACTTCTTGATATTAACTTTTAAACAAAACAGCCACCTTAGAGTGATGTTTTTGATGGTGAAGGAGTAGTCATGGATGCCAGTTGTTGGGAATCGAACTCGCAACACGTCTTGTTCTGTGGGTATGTAGTCTGGGGAAGCGATGCGGTCCAAGTTGCTCAGGTAACTGGGAAAGACAGAAGTAGATTAGAAAAGGTCTTTCAACTGACCAGATGGCATTGTTGCAATGATGTCAAATATATATAATAATTAAAAAATAATAATAATATAAATTCAGTCAAACTAGTAGACAAAGGTAATAAAATAGGGCTTTTATATAGAGAATATTTACAGTGAATGTGTATTTTTTAAGGTGAATATCACATTTTTATGTAATAACACGGTAGTGTTTGATATAAAACATTGATTATGTCATGTATTTTAGAGTCTGTATAGTCCAGAAGAAGAATTACTCATTGCATCTTATTTTACTGTGTGAATTAGGGACATAAATTCACCACATAACTGAATTGAGTCTGTAACCCTCTTTTGTCAGATTACAGTTTTATGGATTGTGTTGATTCTAGCTGCCTCTCTTATCTGCCTCACACCATGATTACTGAACTCCTAAGCAAACACTAACAGGGCCATACAGAATAGGAAATCAGAGATGGCTGAGACATGTATAATGCAAAAAAAAAGGAAAATATATATATATAAGATTAATAAAATCACCCCCTCATAGTAGCACGCCCTGTGTTTTTGGATTTTTTCTCTCTAGTGGTCAGTCAAAATATGAAACCAAAGAAAGCGTACTATATATATTATGTTTTATGACAGTATTTTAACTTTGGTTTATGTGAAAAATAATGTGGAACATAGCCTTTATTGCAAATAAAATGACTCAACTATATTTGTATTGCTGATAATTTTGCATTAAACCTGTGTTAATGTGTTTTGTGACAGCAGCATGACTCATAGCAGTTTAGCAGAGTTAAGCAGTGACGGTTTTCGTTCAAAGGTCAACTGTAGCACGCTAAAACATATATCAATATATCACTGCATGTAGACTAATGGACAACATGACCACACCTGATCTGCTCCATTGTTTAGTTTACACTATAAACTTCTCTAAAATAATTATATTTTTATAGCAGCAGTTATTGAGAGCAGTACAGCTACACAATATCAAAAGTATAAATATTGCAATGTTGGCTGATGCAATAATCAATATAGCAACAACAAACTAAATATATCACAATAACACCAAGGCCTTCCATCTGACAGATTTTTATTTTATTTTTTTATGACAGTATTGAGGCTGATTTGTATTATTTTCCTAAAATAGCCTTGATGCAATCTAGTTTGACTAGTAGCCTAAGGCATGTTCATAATTGTTTTGTTAAAATAAAATAGTATATAAAATACTGCAATAATATCAATATTGCAGTACTTAACAGCCTAAGCTGTATGGCGTATTAAATTAATGTTTAGAGCTGTCCCTCTGTAACAGTATTACACTGAACCATGGCTGGGTGTCGATATACTGGTAATAATCTTATTCTGATTTGATCTTCATTCTAACCATTTCTGGAGTTAACAATATTTAGTACAACTCGCTAGTCATGGCTTGAATCTAGACTAATTACTGCTGGTAACCAGCTTGGCAAGTGTAGTGTTAGCAGTAGCAGACATTATTTCTATCTTGTTACATACAGCTTATTCACTGTGCCAGCAGATGCAGGGCTGGCTCCATCTGCTATTTTTTACCATTAGCATTTAGAGTGACACCTGGAGGTATTGTCTATACATTCTAATATTTCACCTCACATGTGCATAATGCACTTAATATTCTCTTCCTTCTGTGACAGAGGTGAACAGTGAGAAAAGAGAAGAGGTACAGCTCCTACAAGTTTGAGAACGTAACAGTCAATGCCGCTGCTTTGTGTCATTTTAAGAGGAATAAGATAGAACACCATCCAACCTTCATTATATGGGAAAATTATTTGTCATGGCGGACCAGGGCACAAAGTGACACATTATTTACTTACTACTCGGTGGAGTCAAGGAGCTGGTATTCGCACCGGCGGCTGTAGCAGACTCTGATGCCTGAGTCCGCCCACAGGCATCTGATGGCATCCACGTAGCCTCGCTCTAACTGAGTAATCTGCACTGTGTTTATCTCCTGCAGCCACTTGCCATAGATCTAGAAGTACCAAAGAGCTTTAATCAACTTCATACAAGCTTCACACAAAATTGCCTTGTGTAGCATCTGTCTGCATTAGTTTTGTTAGATTTGGCTCTACCTCATTCTGTGGGTTGGAGTAGGGGATTTTGAGTGTTGTCATTGCAGCTGTCATGGCTTGGACAGCTGTGAAAATGTTCTGAAATATACATTTAGAAAAAGTCTTTCTGTCCACTTCAGAGAAGCCTTTGCCATGGATGATACGCATCTGTCTGATAAAAGTAGTTTTGCCACTCTCCCCAGTTCCTAAGAGGGAAAATAAAAATACAGAGACAAAGCAGTGTTTAGGAAGTTGGTCTGCAATTAGAAATTAGCACTCAGTTATATTTACTCAGTTGATTTAAAATGATAAATCAGATATATTACGATCAGACAATTACTCTTGAGTAGTGGTTTTCACCAAATTTTTTGACCACTTTTTACTTGTTCTTGAGTAATAATATTTTATTTATTTATTTATTTATTCTTTTATGTAATAAGGACAGTGCATACTGATGAACATGTATAACATTACAGTGTAAATATGCCAGATTATAGCAAAAATACAGTGGTACCTCACCTTACGAAATTAATTCGTTTCGTAACGTGATTTTTTCGTAAGTTGAGTAGCTATTTCAATGGAAAAAGCCTGATTCGTTCCAAGGCCCCGATCCAAGTTTTTTTTTATAGTGTAACTTTTTTTATAGTGTAACATTCAGGGATGAAAGTGGCCAAACATGAAAAAAGCGGAAAGTCCCCCCCCCCCGCTGGAAAATTTTAAATTTCTGAAATTTGGATTTCTATATGCTATATGTTAGCAATAAAGTAAAACTGTACATAAAAGTACAAAAAAAAAAAACATTTTATTAACTGGTAGGCCTACTAGTAGTATATATTGGATTTGTTTTTGCTTTGCACTTTGTCTAATCAGAGGCATTGAGGAGGAGCTTATGCGCGCTAAAAGGCGCAGGTGAAAAAGCGAGGAGCGACGCGTTAAGTGAGGCACGGGCAGGTAGGATGAGGTATAGGATGTTTTATAAAGTTTAACCTGTGTACACGCAATGGTACAGGCTGTTGTGAAAGAGCTGCGCTCACTCGCTCGGTCCGCGGCTCCAGACACGGGCTCGCGCAGCCCGCAGTTTAATACAAAGTTTAATACGAGATACACGTACTTTTGTTCTGAATACGGGACGATTCTGTTTTTCAAGAGACTGTTGGCGACCCTAAACACAACTATATATATATATATATATATATATATATATATACACCCAAAATCTTTCTCAACGAATTTGCAGATATTAAAAAAATAAATAAAAAAATTACCCCACAGCTGAAAAAAAGCGGAGATCCGCTAAAAAACTGAACTCTTTCATCCCTGAACATTGTGTTCTGCATAGAGATTGTAGACCCAGGACTAAACGTGGACTATACCAGGTCTAGACCAAGGTCTAAACCTGGACTAAACCTGGACTAAACCAGGACTAGACCAGGTGGATTAAAGCGCCGCGTGCGGGTCTATTTCCTAGTTTCGTTTCGAGTCACGGCTGAGGCGAGCAGCGAGGGGGACCGCAAGCAGTCTGAGTGCATGAACGAGACCCGTGCTCAAACCGTGCCTCCTCTAGACCAGGTCTAGACCACCACGCTCTTGCATGCGTTCGTTCATGCGCTCAGACTGCGTGCGGTCCCCCTCGCTGCTCGCCTCAGCCGTGACTCGAAACGAAACTAGGAAATAGACCCGCGCGCGGCGCTTTAATCCACCTGGTCTAGTCGTGGTTTAGTCCTGGTTTAGTCCTGGTTTAGTCCTGGTTTAGTCCTGGTTTAGTCCTGGTTTAGTCCAGGTTTAGTCCTGGTCCAGTCCTGGTTTAGTCCTGGTTTAGTCCAGGTCTAGACCTGCTGGCAGCCCCGCGCCGGGTCATGCTGCGCTATCACACGTGTCCGCGCACAGTTTTCTCCCCCCTCCCCCTTCCCCCCACACTTCACTATTAATAATTTTGTTGAAAATCTATGAAAGTTTGAGTGTTTAAACGAGAGACAAATGTGAGAAAAGTTTAAATTCAGTCTGAGAAAAGCGTATAATGTGTGTGGCTGAGCGCGCATTATTTGAATTTTTGAGATTTTGCGTTTCATAACTTGAATTTTCTTTCGTATCTAGAGACCAAAATTTAACGTGAAGGCGTTTCGTAACTTGAAATTTTCGTTTGTTGGGTCTTTCGTAAGGTGAGGTACCACTGTACTAATTTCTATCTGTAGTCCCTAGGCAGGTGACACCACAGCAAAACAATAACAAATGACAATAGCAACATACACTAAAAGTGTCCAAGTCTGGTTTTCCTTTTGTCACTGTTTCAAGTGTGATTTGAAAGTGGCCAGTAATAATAAAAAATAAATAAATAAATAAATAAAACAAAACAACTATAATAATAATAATAATAATAATAATAATAATAATAATAATAATAATAATAATAATAATGTACTGTTGAGTACAGTTTTTGACTACTCTACCCATCTCTGATAATCACGTTGTACATTACTACGACTACTTTTGCATGTGATGTCAGAAATAAGTAACAATCAGATGTCATTACAGACATACGTTAGTAGGCCTATGTAGCATAAGACCTGCTGATGTACTGTTGATTTTGTCCCTTTTTTCTGTTTTTTTCTGGTCGACCCACTGCCAATGTGGCCATTCTTCACATACTCATCTTGTGACACATACTTGACATAGTTTTGGAAGCTGGCTACAGGCTACCAAACAGGCCAAGCCGTTTTAAGCAAGGTGTTCCGACCTGACAATCCACACTTAATCACTTTAATTAATATAATTGGCTTCAGTTTTTTTTAAAGACTTCACTAAAAGTGTCATAATTTCGGTAATGCGCCACTGACCTAACAGGAGGATTTTGATTTCTTTTCTTTCTTTCTTCTTCTGTTTCTTGAGCTCCTTCTGGATCTTCTTGTGGTTCTTAACAATCTCCTTTTCTTCCTCGGACAAACAGCACACGCAGGTGTTGCGGCACCATGTCCAGCAGCTCGCCATCGTGTACACGCCTGTAATTAATGATGGGACAATAAAACCGAGCCATAAAGCCCAGGACAGTTTACTGCATACAATTAATTGTGTCTTTAGTCTGAGCGGTGAGATTTTATCATGAAACCAATTGAAAAGCGAATTAAAAAAAAAAAAAATAGGGAGAAACACGATCTCCTGCGTGTTTACAGCAGGTTTCACCGCTCACAAGTTTCTGATTTGCTGCCAGTTTGTTACCATACTTGAATAAGCAAACTATAACAATGCGTTTAAAGTTTAGTTGCAACATATCTGTGGGGTAGAATTAGCTTTATCTAGAAATATATAGTTTTTATACCGTCAGTTGTAGTCCGCCGTACGCACTCCGAGCAGGTACGCAGGAAGCGCTCAATCACCGCGTCCCATCGCGCTCTGTGGCCACTTCACCAACTCTCCACAGAACACAGCTCTGGACACACAAGAGGATCCACCTGAGACCTGTCCCGGGACAGAGGGGTCCACGGCGTTATAGAGGAATGTATAGCCTCCTTGGATCACTGCCTTTCTGTGGCGAGCCAACCACAAGACAGCGGTAATTAACAGTCTCCAACCGGATGTTACACAATAAAAATACAGCTGTTGCCACAACGCACCGTGTGCATGAAAATACAGTCCACAGTGAGGCAACAGAGCTGTATTTGCGTTACCAGAAAAATATAAAGCCCTGAATACAGACTAACTCTCCCTAATTCCACCCGCATGCTTAATTTGAAATGATGGATTATTATATTTATATGATGATAATTATTATTATTCTAATACTGCCCCCTTCCTCCGTTATAATTTAGGCCCAGTTATTCTGCAATTTAGAGACCAGCAGCCAATAGGTGCCAATAGGTCACGTTTGAGAGTACGAATTATAGACACTACAAGCGTCTTATTATGAAATGTCCGTGCAGGAAGTGTCATTTCTAAATCCTTTTAGCTTGGAGGTTTTTAGAGTAAGTGGCGCTGTGCGTACCCAGCATCGGATAATGTTTCGGCTGGTTTCAGCGCAGCCGACTCATTGTCAGATTAGACCCTAAGAAACTTGTGTAGTTAAAAAATACGTTCATAGTGTATTTACATTACTATTGGGTAAAAATCATCAGTTTTATGGGATTTCCTATTCCATAATTTCTTATTGTACGTTACATTAGCAAATCTTTTGTGCATTATTGATGTATTTAATGTCATGTTAAAACGCGTTACACCATAACAGGTGGGTCTAAAAGGTAAGCAGCACACTCCATTGGAGAGCATGTTATGAATCACCGTCACCGTGAATAGTGTACCACAGGTATTCAGTCACTCCTACACCTCAGCTGCTATTTGGATGTCAATCTTTTGTCTCATCCAGGAGAACCGGTTTGACTGGGGTTTCCTGGACTCAGATATTGAGATTATCTGAGAGGAGGGACTGTGTGAAAGACGGTCAAGGAAGTTTAAAGCATATGGACCACATTAGGTCTGTGTGTGTGTGTGTGTGTGTGTGTGTGTGTGTGTGTGTGTGTGTGTGTGTGTGTGTGTATGTGTGTGCGTGTGTCTGTGTGTGTGTGTGTGTGTGTGTGTGTGTGTGTGTGTGTGTGTGTGTGTGTGTGTGTGTGTGTGTGTGTGTGTGTGTGTAATTAATGACTCTAGGCTTTTCATAAAGACCTCAAATTAAGCCATTTTCTGACCTTGGTGACAAGTTTACACCACAGAAAAGTGCAGTGAAAGAACAGCGAAGATACAGCACAGAACCTTCAAGCTCTCAGGCCTCTGGTAGAGGGATTGAGCTTGGAAAAAGGATGAGATCACAGGTGGAGGGTGAGAAGGGCATTTTTTTGGTCTGTATGGTCAGGGCAGTAGACAGGGGTCTGTTGTCTCAGGCCCCAGGGTTTTTGGGAGGCCCAGAATTAGATTAATTTATATTAAAAGGGGGCCCATGTGAGGCTTCTTGCCCCAGGCCCCCACACACAAACATAATTCTGCATACAATATATAGATCAGTGCCGTATTCTCTGGGTGAATAGGCCTACAAGCTGGCAGAAGTGAAGCTGCCAATCTGCGCTATCGGCTCCTTTGACCATAACCAACACTGACTTACAAACCTCCTTTTATACAAGGCGAGGTGGGTGAGTTGTCTTGCCAAAGGACACAATGACAGAACTTGTTCCGTATCGGAACTGAAGCTTGGAATTCCCCAAACTCTACTAAACCAAAGGTAAAGGGTGCCTGTTATCACTTAATGACATCACAAGGTGGAACAGAGCATTTTGAGCTTTGGAGATGTAGATAGACTAATAATAAAGGGTTACTCAAACATGTGTGAATGAAACACAACACAACTCCAATTTTGTGTAATATAGGACCTTTAATAAAGATTGACCTGCGCATTTAATACATTTTTAATGAATAAAAAAAAAAGTTTGGCGTATTGTTGCCAATGAGTAATGCCAATGATTAAGTCTTGTCTTCTTATGTTCATGAAATATTGAAAGAGAAATCAAATCGAATAAGAAAATCGATTGAGCAATATGAGAACATAAATTGCGATTTTTTTTTTCCCCCGCGTTTTTTATTATGACCTAGTTATGTTTGATATGCACATCAATTTCTGAATTTTTGTGACTGTCTAGTATGACCACTAGGGGTCTCTTTGGTCAACAAATAGACCTAACTCGCCAGGGCATACGTTTAATTATTATTATTATTATTATTATTATTATTATTATTATTATTATTATTATTATTATTATTATTATTATTATTATTATTATTATATTATTAAAAGGTAGTTTAAGGTAGTTATATATGGCGTGTAGACTATTGAGTTGAGTGAAATTATTAAACTTGTACCGTTTTGTCTTCTAGGTTAGTGTTTTCCAACCTTTTTTTGTCTTGTGTACCCCCTGAGCCTTTTTGTCATACTTTGAGTACCCCCTCACTCATACGTGTTGATAACTCTCCAAAAGTAGAACGTGACACAACAGATTATTAAATGAAAATAGTTTTATTTCATCTCCTTAATTTGAAATTTTAATTTTCAGGCATTTTCTCTCTTTTCTTTAACTCAAATTTACTCAGACTAGAATTAAAAAATAAATAAATAAATAAATAAAAAAATAAAAAATCTCCCAGCGACACTGCCGAGTACCCCCTGCAGTATGCTCGCGTACCCCTAGGGGTACTTGTACCCCTGGTTGGGAAAAACTGTTCTAGGTTATGTACATCAAAGAATCACCCATAGCCATGTCATGCCATGAGGAGCTTGTGGGTACATAAAATATAAAATCAGGTATGCACACTCCATAAGCTACTGTTTCACTCAAGACAGGAGTGTCCAAACTTTTTGGACAGTGAGGCCCGTATTGAAACATATTTGTAGGGTTGCAGGCCAGGAATTAATGGGCCATTCAGATGCTTAAGTTTGGGCCGTATTTGGCCCCTGGGCCAGTCTCAAGGGTTTTAGTTGTTATTACTTTGCCTGAACGCTCCACGGTTACGCATTCAATGTTTATCTTACATTAAGATCTTACATTACAAAGTTAGTAAGAGTATAGAAATGAAACCAGCATCAGTTTGGGCTGTGGGGTGTTCGCAGGACGTGTGGGGTGTGCATTTTTCTGACAGATGGGTGTTGCCTGCTCAGTCAAATGTCAGCTGCTGTCACCGACCCGCCTTCTTCCTCTCAAGCAAACTTAGAAATGTATACATTTACACAAGCCCCGCCCAAAACTCCCACAACATGTCCTTTCATTTGCTCCACACTTGTCAATCAATCTTATTCCATGTGTACGTAACAGCGCCGCCACACCGGAGCTCCGGAGAGACGAGGAGCGTCCAGCAGCACCAAGAAAAATACCTGGAGTGAGAGAATGCACGGACTAAATGGGGTCAGTTGACTGCCTCTAAGACTTTTTGCGTCTGGGACATTTTATACCCGCAGAGCATTTTGGAGATCATCCGTTTTGTGCAATGGAGCTCGACTTTCAGTTTCCTAGCCACTAGGCTGCAATTCCAAGGATGGCAAGCTGAGCTAGCTAGCTAACAATTAGCCCTCCTATTTTTATCGTCCTGTGCTCACAGGTCGATTCGACTGGCTGCTGCCCCGCTCCTTTTTTCATTGCAGTTATATTGTTTCTGGTTGTCACTGGATTATTTCTGGCCATCGATGTTTCTATTTAAAGTCAGTATCGAGTCTTCTGTAAATGCCTTGTTGGACGGGGGCTCGGTGTGACTGCGCGGGCGTTTACAGTTGGATTCAGGGCGGCTAAACCAGTACTCGGCCGGGCTACCAGCAGACGGCTAACACAAATGAGGCAGCCACAGCACGTAGAGTCCCACTCTCTCTGGGACCGAAGGGAATAGTCGAAAAAGAAACAGACTTTTTGGATTTTCAGTGGAGAATCACTTCAATAAGAATCATAGACGCTGGCACAGTGGATATCACCAGCTTGCCCTCACGTCAGTCATTTTCAGCGCTAGCCTTACTTAGCCTTCAAGCTAAACAATCTTAAATCGCAGCACACCAATTGTAATTCGCACCATTTAGTTATTATTACACTTCAGATAGTGTTGAGTCAATCAGCCGTCCCGGTAGACTGTGGGCTGTGGATTTACACACGGCCTGCTTGCCAAATATTTGACCATTGGCGGCAGTTTTGCAATCAACACAAGGCCCAGTTCTGCACCAAGTTACCATCTTATCCAACGGAGTGTTGAAGTAGCCTGTTGTCCAGAGGAATTGATTGATTTGAGACCAGTGTGCGCCCCTTGACAAACGGGCTTTAGCTCATGCGGTGATGACTTTAGACTCCATGATGGCTTGTTGCCTGAGTGAGGAGGCGAAGGAGTCCAAACGAATCAACGCAGAGATCGAGAAACAGCTCCGACGGGACAAGAGGGATGCAAGACGGGAGCTCAAGCTCCTGCTTCTTGGTAAGACTGCAGTACAGCTGGCCACAAGCCTCTGATTTTGTTGTGGATGTTGGTTCACACCATGTCTGAATTGCATGCAAAAACACTAACCGCAATTTGCATTGTTGTGATCACCGCTCACTCCGTCGAGTAACATGTAAATGTCAGGTCATTCATACGAGGCTTTCATTCATGCTGGATAAACTGAACCCAAACAGAATCTCGATTTAGCTACTTGAAAATATGACATATGACATACTTACATGCAGGTGACTACATAATCTTAATCTTATTAATTTATTTCCTTCGTTTGTTATAAGTATATACTGTACTATGTAAGCCTCAAAAGAAAGTCAGCCAATGTTGAATTGAACATAGTTGAGCATTGAGCGTATCAGAATCTGCTGGCTTACACACTAACTTTAGTTTGACAAGGATCACTCTTTATCTTATCTCACTGAATTTGGATCCCATGGTTCATCCTTTTGAACTGAGCAAACTTCTAAATAGTGCATGTTAGTGTTTGACTGAATGCTTTTGGACTTTAAAAATAAAGATGTCAGCCTGGTAGCCTAGTCAATTTACATGTAACTTGCTGTGGGGTCTGTTTTATTCTGAGTCATTTGGCTTTAGGATAAGTCTGATGATGGTTATAAGCTGAGTCTGAAGATTGTTGGGTCAAAGTTGTGGTTGTGTGTGGCACATTTAGTGGTACCTCAGTGTCTCCTCCTGTGGTGGGGTGTAAGGGACTTTGTTGCTTATTAATCTGGAGAAGCTGTGTTACTATTGGTTTGGTGTTTTTCTTTTTCATGTGTCATGGGAGAGTTAGGATGAAGAATGCATAGTTCCTGCTGTTGCTAATGAAAGTCACAAGTAATTAAATGTGTGTCTTTTATTTGAGTGAGCTCAACTAATAACATCTGTTTGTGAGCTGTTATTAATGAAATGAGTATGATTCTTTGTGTGGCATTCAGTCAAAGTAGTAAATGTTCTGTTTCAGCTTCAAAGGGCACTGGCATACACCTATTGCATAGGATGGCCATGGTCACCCTCATGTCACTTGGACTTAAAAGGCACATAAAGCTACCCTTGTTGTTAAAGCATATGTTATAGGTTAATACAAACTATACTGTATTAAATTTAATGAGATAGTGTATTGAAATGCCCTCTCACAACATTCTTGTATTCATGTTGTAATGGAAGCCTCAAACTAATGTTGAGGTCTTTTATTTTATGACTAAATGTAGCCTCTAATTCTTTGTTCACATAACCCTATAATGACACATTGTCTAATCCAGAGTGTAGGTTTTAGTTATTAAATTAAATGTGAAAAAATTGAGTGAGACCTTTTCCAAAGTGCTGCAGTCATTATTCAGGAGGAAAGTGAGGAAAGTAATTTGTTTGGGATAGGGATGTCAGGAGTATTGAGTTATGGCTGGGTGATATAGATACAAAAGTTTGGATGATTTTAATCAGTTTTATTACCAGTCAGAAGTGACTACTCTTTTAAACATGGGAAGCTCGCTACATTTCATTCTCATAATATGGTACTATTGAAGCAATTGTAAACTGCCTTCAAAACATTTGTTCAGAAGTGTTATTTACTTAAGTTTTAAATTTAGAAATTTACTTGCATTGCCAATTGTCTGATTTAGTATTTGTGTTTTATTTTGTGTAATTTTCAATTATAAAGCCTCTCTAGAAGCCTATTGTATTTCAAACCATTTTGTATATTCACTCCTCTACTCATAATCAAAGCTTGGCAATTATGCTAAGCGCAACTGGTCAAAAGTCACAAGTAAACTTGTTTAATAATAATAATAATAATAATAATAATAATAATAATAATAATAATAATAATAATAATAATAATAATAATAATAATAATAATAATAATAATATTATAAATGACTCTATTAAAACACAAATGAATCAAATAAATTTTACTTTATTATTTGCCCAGCCCTAGCCAACAGTGCTGGGCAACACCCTTTAAAAAAGTAGTTACAGTTACCTGTTACGTTTCCCCCAAAGTAATTGTGATAGTAGCTGTTTTACTGGTGATGAAAATAATTAATTGTCAAATAAAGTAACTATTACATTACAAAAAAGCTGAATTCAGCCTTATTTGGCCTGCAAAAGCACCAAAATGGACTCACAACTGTACAGTTAAAACAACGCATGTCAAACGGCTATCCCCTTTAAGCAGCAAAGTGTGTCCAAACAGCGCATCTACCAAATGCACTGATATTAGAACATTACAAACATGAACATGCCACATGACCCTCCATATGCACTTGTAATATCAGTTTGGCAGTTCACGTCAGGTTTTACATGAGCTGCACTTACAATACATGGCGTATCCATCACATCGCTGACTTTTTTTTTGCAATCTGTAAACTCCAAACACATGTGTCACCTTCACTGTAGTCGTGCGTTTGTGCTCCTATCACAAAGGAGTCGCCAAATAACAATGTATCTCCATAAAATCTACAAGAATCAGCATATATCGACATGTTGTTAAAAACAGATATTCAAGCACATGCTCGTGCTAAACTAATGAAATGTCAGAAAAGTCTTTATGGATGCTTAAGACTGCTTCTGATTTGTCACATTTACAGTTTCTCTTTATTACCAGCACTGTTAATCAATAACCATTAATTTTCAGGTCATAATATGATTATAAAACTTTAAAATTGAGTGACTTCAAGTAGGGTTGGAGCAGATTCACAGCAAATCGTTCAATATGTTCATGAAATCAAAAATGTAATTGAAAATCCATTAAGATTTTACTGTTGTTTGGTTCTGGTTTAAATAATTGTGACTAATCATCAATTTGTGTTCACTAAATCACTAAATAACACTAAAGTAGCCATTAAGCCTTGTGCTGGACTAATGATACATTTGCTAAACAGGGACAGAAGGACTGACCACACAAGTCAAGAACTAAGATTTAAATTATGAATAAAATAATAACTGAACAGCTCTATTGCACAGGGCACACTGTTGTTACAGCTCACAGAACCAACTTAAATAAAATAAAGCTAAATTGATTATTGAATCATAATCATACTCCTGTGTGTGTGGCTCTGTGTGACTGTATGTGTGCGTGCATGGCTGTGTGTGCGCACGTGGCTGTGCGTGCGTGCATGTAACAAAAGCCAAAAATTAAATTTTTGTTTTTAAGCTGCTAATGAATGGGACAAAGGTTTCTGTGTGATTCTGTGTACAGTACACCTGATTGAACTCTACAGGATATTTACACAAATGTCAAATTGAAATATGAGTCGGTGTACAGTATATATCCACACAACAGTCTTCATCTGTCTGTGTGCTCTCTGCTCAAACAGGTTGCTAGTATCTGGGTTAATGAGTGTTTGCTTTTTGGAAACACCCAGTGTTGTTTCTGGCATGAAATTTACCTACACCTATTAAGACTTTTCATTCTGTGTCACATTAGCCATGCTGATGAGTCCTGTATTGGTCATATTTATTTAGATCCCTGTTTGCTGCTGCCGCGGTAACGGCATGCATGGTGGAGCTTTGTAGGAATAACAAAACTGCAGACACTGGAGACAAACATCCCACACACAAGATTTAAGAGAGCATGTTTGGGCAGTAGCATCAGAGAGGGCAGCCCTGTGTTATTCCAGCTCCATTCTGCAGCTGAAGGAAGAGCTGGCAGATGTCTCTTCTATCCTTCCTCCCACCACTGAATGTCTAATAGCTTAAACTGACTCTACACCAAGGTTTCCAATGCTAATCATCACCCACGTGACGTGAGATTATTTCTCTAAAATATCCTGTTTAAGATCTCACAAACTTGCTACTTCAGAGCACACAGGGAGTCCTCTGGTAATTACAGATTAGCCTTTTGGAAATTCTCATAAGCAAGGGTACAGAAGCAAAAACAAAAAACGACAACTACAATATATACAAATATTTATAAAGTTTTTATCGGATTCTATTAGCTCTATTAGCATATTAGCTATTAGCATATTTATTTTAGTGATGGTCTTGAAGGATCTTGTTCATTCCCTTAATTTAACAATACAACAGTGCAAGACTTGATACTTTCCCTAAAATTCTGTGGTGAGCTTTCCCAAACAGAAGAGAATTGTAGTTTCACACAGGGGCATGAAGGCAAGACAGGTAGGTGTCAGTGGTTGTGCTGTGTTTACCTGATGGCTCGGTTGCTTGAACAAACTCATATTGACACACCCAGAGTTTTGGCAGTTATGTGGCAGTCACCCTTGTGAAAAAAGGCCCACTGCCTCTGTCAATGCCTGTTCAACTTGTTTATCCTCTTCAAAATACCCTAACCCTAAAAACTGAGTTGGTGACAATCCACATATCATAGCTTAAAGTTGTGCACAGGACCTGCTTATCTATTGTTGTTGACATGACTTGTAAACTCTTGCATATCTTCTGATGGCTCAAAGGGAAAATTTAGCATTGTAACCTTTTTATGAAATTAAATTTAACATTTTTGTTTAATAATTATTACTTGTCAATTATATGGTAACATCTATAATAATCAATTATAAAATGTTATTGTATTTCATGCTTATGTTAGATTACTCGGTACACACTAACATTATCTAATGTTAATGTTGGATTTGCTGATAATTATATTTTAAGATGTGAGATATGTGATCATGCAATGTTATTATTGTGACATCTTATGTAATATGCATAGCCATAGAATACAAATACAGGGGGTCCTCGGGTTACAACGGTCTCGGGTTACAACGTTTCGTGGTTACGAACGCGCCCCCATTAAAAAAAATATGTATATATTACGCGTCATTCCGTCTTACGCGGTTTAGCGTGGTAAGAGATGTAAATAAACGCGAACGGCGCGCGGTGCACGGCGGAAGAATACGCTCTGTTGTGGTTGTAGGGAGAAGAAGACAGCCTCGTGTGCCTGCCCAATGTGGGCGGAAGTACCTGATGTGAGCTCTGATCTGCTCCTATGAAAGCGGCAGTGATAACCAAGCAGCGTAGTGGTCTAATTATTGAGATGGAAAGGTTATTGGTGCTTTGGTTGGAAGATCAAAGGCAAAATCCGGCTTACGACGAAATTCGGGTTACGACGCGTCTTAAGAACGGATCAACGTCGTAACCCGAGGACCCCCTGTACAATCAAACCTTGCATTCGCATTCAGAAAAGTTGAAGATGCCATACCCTGGATAACAGATTTAGCACCTTTCGGATTTGTAGTTTCCTGGGCACCAACATACTGACTGAGATATACAAAGTGCAGGATACATGATGCCACATGCTCGTTTATGCTCATACACTACTGGCCCAAAGTTTGGACGTGCCTTCCCATTTGTGGTTTTCTTTGTTTCCAACATTGTAGATGCATAATGAAGACATCAAATAAATGAGGCAAGATAATAAAATAAAATAAAAAGGTTTTAATCATATGAAGTTAAATTTTAGTATAATACAATTAATATAATGTAGCATAGAAAATATTTTTTTAATATTTTGGATTCCTCAAAAGTGGGCTCATGAAGGGTTTCTTCATGAGCCCACTTTTGACTGATGGTATTACTGTACATCTTTAGACATGTGCAGATGTGCTGAATGTAACAGGGCTTATTTGACATCCCAGAGTTAACTGGATCGAAAAGTGCTGGCATTGAATTGTCTAGGGAGGTGAACATAAACTGTATTTACTGTATTTTGTCAAAGTCTTGTGCCTGATTGCTTTAGTATCAAGCTGCTTTCTTTCCAGTCCAATATCAGTACAATGATCACATGTGCCCATAACATCCTGTTTGCCTTTATGACACACTGTCATATCATTCCCTTCTATTATTCGTTTCACTCCTTGTGTAAACAGTCCCATTGCAAAGCCTTCGTGCTAGACTATACATCCAGCATGTACAAACTGAGGCTGTTGTCCACTAAAGACATGCCCCGCACTGATTAAAAGGGGGTGCGGCAAAAATAAATAAATGGCATTTTCAAGTGAAAAGACTCACCCCATACATTTTCATTTTGCAGTAATCCATATAAATGCGTATAATCATTATAAAGGAATTTGTCGTGTTGATGAAGAAACGACCAAAAGACTAGAAGCAAAGAGTCATGCATTACAACTTGTTGCAATTGTGCTCCAAAAATATTATATAATGGTAACAAAAAAACATACCAAGTTCACTTTGAAGTTTATTGCAGTAAAAAGGTGGAACAAATGGAAGCACAGGCAACTGTCATTCTCAACTGTAATAAAAGTTAGTTTGACAAACTTTTGACAAATGCCATGGCTTCTTTAGTTTGAATGTGATTGGTTGGTCTTGAGTTCTCACAGCAAGTACTGGTCTGATCGAAGCATGGGAGCTGAAGTTTGTGTGTCTGCAGGGACTGCCTTTAAGCTGCTGTTTTCTGCCATGTTTTTATGAGTCCATTTCTCAAGTTGCCATGGGAACAAGCATTGCCCTCTGGAGTCACTTCAGTCAATGTACAATGGCTTGTGCTGGGGTTTCCAGTTTGGCAGGGGAACAATGGGATCTGTTGATATGAGCTAATCATGCCTGCAAGACATAACTCTGCACTGCAGTAAGCCCGTCAAATCGAAATGCAAATGAATAATGTACACTTCATTAGGCATAGAGCTGGAGCCACACTTTTATATCTGCACATGAGATCAAATGTATCGCTACTACTTTCCCCAATCTGGCTTTTGCATGCTGGTAACAGCCCTCCTCTGTTTGACTCTTCAGTCAGTGAGAAAGTTAACTCCACACTGCTGTGTCTTTTACAATAGCTATTTATGTCTCCCTCTCAAAGATGTGGTCAGTCTGAAGGGGAAACTCCAGTGTAGCCTGACCTGCTCTACACAGTCAAAGAGCTGCTCTCATTGGACACTAAAGCAGGGCTTCTGGCACAGACAGTACACTTGACTTTGCCCTTGAGTAAAAGATACCCTAAAAAGAAAAGTCGAATTCTTTTACACAGCACTATGACCTGTTGTTAGTGCCCTTCTGTGACCTTTCTGTGTCCCCAGATAAGAGGTAAACATGTTCAAATCAAATGTAGCTTTTCCTGAAGCACTGCAAATGTATTCATAATTACAAAACATTGGACATGGCAATACAGTGGCTGTGGTGTTTGGTTGGTTTTAGATCTCAAGGCAATTATCCGATCAGATAGCAGAATGAGTCTCTCATGGAGTCCACATCTTGTGTCTCTGCTGCGCACTGTGTAGTAATTGCGCAGCTGTTGTAGTGAATGATGCCAGTCCACATCCCACGTGTTCTGCACAGAGCTGGTGCTCCGCCACTCTACCGACCTCTGGCAAAATTATGAACCAAGTATATTTTCTTCTGTGCTGTTGCCCAGCCAGATCAATTTCCACAGTTCAGAACGCACCAAACAGGAAAGAGAACGTGAACTACATTCAGATTTACAAAGTAAATGCACTCGGCACAAACTTTATTTTCATCACATCACATATAATATATTTTTATAAGTATAAGTTAAGGCACTATCAACTCAGGATCAGTTGATTGTAGTACCTTTATTAAACAGTCAGAGTGCAGGCTACATAGAGTGCCTTTAAAACATGATAAATCTATAAAGGATTGATGCATATTGCAAAAAGGTTCAGTAAATCCATGTCAAACATTCCCCTTCACCATGTCTTAGTAAGTGTAGTGAAAAAGTTTCATAATGAGAAAGTTATCGCTGATTGAATTTCCAAATTCTAGCTTGTAAACTGCCTATTGCTGACATAGTGTTGATTAAAAAGATGACTGTAAATTACATAAAAAGCTGTACTCAGTCACTTAACTTGTTTTATAGTCAATAGAGTAAATCAACTACTGAGACCTCTCTAAATGTGGCATTTTTAAAGACAAGTATGTACCCTGTATACTGCTGTTTGAGGCTCGTTTGAATGCAGACTTGAGGAATCTCATATGCTTTTTTGCCTTCAGCCACCTCATGTAAGGAAAAAATGAAAAGCCATGGCTAGAAGCAGCGAATTTTATTGAGGTGTTAGAGAAAAATCCCTCTGGTTTTACTTGCCTCCTGTGATTTCATTGACGATTTCAACAGTAGACTGCGGTCAGCCCCGGATCTGGTTGCTACACTCAAAACCAAAAGCATTAAAACCAAATCAAAACCTCCATAGATGAATGAAGACCTGAGAAAATCCAAGAGAGAGTGCAGGAGGGCAGAACGCAGATGGAGAAAAAACAAAACAACAATAAACCACCAATCGATCAACAACGATCACATAACAATGCCACAAGGAATGCAAGAAATCGTTACTCCACAATAATCACCAACCACAAAAATAATCCAAAAGTTCTTTTCTCAACCATTGAAAACATTCTAAACCCCCATTCTAACGCGTTTTACTTGTCACCCACTGACTCTCTCTGCGAGCAAGATGAACACCATCAGATGTGATATTTTATCTCGTCAAAGCTCTGTTTCTAACACACCTGAGTGTTTGTCTCGACTAGAGAAAACTCTGGACAGTTTTGCCTTGGTTAATGCTGGGATGCTTGACAAGATCTTCTCTTCAGTGAGGCCCACCACATGTTTCGTAGACCCAATCCCCACTCCATTTTTTAAAACCATTTTATGGATCTTTTAGGGATGAACTTTTGGTCATGATGAATTGCTCTCTTCAGACGGGGGTCTTTCCCGCTGCCTTCAAAGTGGTGGTGGTGAGGCCCCTGCTGAAGAAGAGCTATTTAGATTTTAACAACTACCGACCAGTGTCTAACTTACCATTTTTAAGTAAGATTTTAGAGAAACTTGTCTTTATCCAACTAAATGATTTTCTACATTGATGATCACAACATTTTGGAAAAATTTCAGTCTTGTTTTAGGGTGAACCACAGCACCGAGACTGCCTTGGCAAAGATTTTAAATAAATTGTGTAGAATAAATTGTGATTCTCAAAAGATGACTGTGTTGGTTCTGCTGGATCTGAGCGCTGCCTTTGACACACACACACACACCCACACTATTCTTTTAACCCATCTAAAACACCTCGGCCTCTCTGGTGCTGTTCACAAATGGTTCACGTCCTATCTCATAGACGGAAAATTTATGGTGAGTGTGGACACATGCTCCTCCAAGATCCATAAAATCACATGTGGTGTCCCCCAGGGTTCCATTTTAGGCCCTGTACTTTTCATATTGTACATGTTCCCCCTTGGCGGCGTCAGCAGGAGACATGGAATCAACTTCCACAGTTATGCAGATGATGCGCAGCTTTACATCTCCGTGTCTCCTGGTGACACCAGGTTAATGGATGGTCTTTTTAAGTGCATTCTAGATCTCAAATCCTGGATGGCAAGAAACTTTCTCCAGCTTAACCAGGACAAAACTGAGGTTTTAGTCATCGGTCCTGAGGCCCAGAGAGAGAAACTTTTTTTTATCAAAACTACAAGCACAGTCTTTTAACCCATCTCCTCAAGTGAAAAACCTGGGCGTCATTTTTGACTCTGAGCTGACTTTTATCCCACACATCAAGAACATCACAAAAATAGGTTTCTATCACCTAAAAAAGGTCCGCCCTATTCTCTTAGGCCAATACGGAGACACTGATGCATGCTTTTGTCACCAGCCGTATAGACTGCTGTAATGCCCTGCTCTCTGGTCTTTCCAAAAAGAGTATTTCAGGTTTGCAATTATTGCAAAATTCAGCAGCACATGTCCTGACTAGGACCAGAAGGCGGGATCACATTACACCGGTCTTAAAATCTCTGCCTTGGCTTTCTGTGAGTTTCAGGATAGATTTTAAAGTTATTTTACTGTTTTTTTAAATGTCTTAATGGTCTTGGGCCTTCTTATCTTTCAGAACTGCTTTCCCCTTACGAACCTTCACGGGCCCTGCGCTCCTCCGGCAGCAGGCTCCTGGTCATTCCCAAAGTCGGGACACACACTCACGGAGAGGCGTCTTTTCAGTACTACGGCCCTCGTCTATGGAACTGCCTGCCGGAGGACCTCAGGGCTGCAGAGAACGTTCATGTCTTTAAGAGTGGGCTCAGGACTCACCTGTTTAGCTTGGCCTTTGATTGACTTCGGTCGTCTGTTTGCTTGTTTTTCGTTTGTTCTTTTGTCTGTCTGTCCGTCTGTCTGTTTGTCCGTCTGTCTGTTTGTCCGTCTGTCTGTTTGTCCGTCTGTCTGTTTGTCCGTCTGTCTGTTTGTCTGTCTGTTTGTCCGTCTGTCTGTTTGTCCGTCTGTCTGTTTGTCCGTCTGTCTGTTTGTCCGTCTTCTTGTTTGTTCGCCTGTTTGTTTGTCCGTCTCTTTGTATGTCTTTCTGTTTGTTCGTCTGTCTGTTTGTCCATCTGTGTTTGCTCGTCTGTTTGTCCGCCTATTTGTTTGTTTGCCTGTTTGTTTGTTTGTCAGTCTGTCTGTTTGCTCGTCTGTCTGTTTGCTCGTCTGTCTGTTTGTCTGCCTGTTTGTTCGTCTGTTTGTTTGTTCGTTGTCTTCTTTTTTTTTTCCTTCCTCTGGCAGCACGGTGGCTGAGTGGCTAGCACTCATGCTTCACAGCAAGAAGGTTCGGGTCGCCCGGGCCTTTCTGTGTGGAGTTTGCATGTTCTCCCCGTGTCTGGGTGGGTTTCCTCCGGGCACTCCGGTTTCCCCCACCAACCCAAACATGTGCCATAGGTAAAATCCTCCAGCTTAGGGCCTGACCAAGCCTAAATAACAAAATCATGGGGATGGTCCCCGGGTCAAATGTAGAAACAACTTCTCATGTGTGAGATTAATAAAAGTCAATCTTTTAATCCTTAACCACTGTAAGGCGCTTTGTGTTACATTTTTGTATGAAAAGCGCTTTATAAATACTGTTTGTTTGATTGATAGAATGAGACTATATTTGTGTACATCAAAAGTTAGACAGGAACTATGAAATCTTGCATGTTATTAGGTCCCATTCTGACGAGACCGTCACAATAACATTTGAAGCGCAGTATATTTCTACAGATGTACGGCAATAAACAAACTCCTTAGTGCCACTGTCACAAAGCGAGATAATCCCAGTAAACCAATTTTCAACAGTATCATCAAAAGACATGAGCTGCAACCACTAAAAGGCAGAATGAACCGATAAGTAGCCATAGTAGTATTTATTCTACTCCCCACACTTGAAATTTTACGTTATTACATAAAATGGCAAAAACCTCCCCACTATTGCAAAGAAAAAAGTACCCACAATAAATACTGAGCCCCAGAACATATTCCAGCTTGTATATATTGAATGATAAATTGATATTGTAATTATTGTGGCAGGACTAATTCTGACCTCCTGGAGTCGTGGTGTAGCTGTATTGTATGATGGACATCTACAGAGTTTACATAAATTTTTTGTCTCAGACAAAAAAATTAAACAAATTAAGCTGATAGAGTTTGTTTTCATTGCTTCTAGGTACTGGTGAGAGTGGCAAGAGTACCTTCATAAAGCAAATGAGAATAATTCATGGATCTGGTTACACAGACGAGGATAAGAAGGGCTTTACCAAGCTGGTTTACCAGAACATCTTCACTTCAATGCAGTCCATGATCCGGGCCACTGAGACACTAAAGATACCTTTCAAGTATGAACAGAACAAGGTGAGTACAGTATTTAAGTTGTTTCTAATCTCTCTTGCAGGTCTAATTCTGTTTATTCTTGCTACTAGAATAATGCTCTGCTTGTGCGGGAGGTTGATGTGGAGAAGGTATCGTCCTTTGATCAGCCGTACGTCGGGGCGATAAAGATGCTGTGGTCTGACCCTGGCATCCAGGAGGCATATGACCGCAGGAGAGAGTACCAGCTCTCCGACTCCACCAAATAGTAAGTGCGCAGCCTTTGCTATTTGTGCATGTAGACTAAATACAATAAGGGAACATTACATCAGTGAAAGGCATCGACTGCCCGTATTCATGTGTGGACTTCTTTTACCTTTCAGCACTGAGGTTTGTATTGATAAAAGTAGTAGAATTAGTGTACAAATAGATTCAAGTAGTAGTTTTTACTGTACTTTAGCATGGCTTGTTCATAGCCTTGTGGCTAGGCATTTCCCATGTGTTTGTGTGATATATTGCTCCCCCTCCACAGCTACCTTACTGATTTAGAACGAATAGCCACACCAGGGTACGTGCCTACTCAGCAGGATGTGCTGCGGGTTCGAGTCCCTACCACCGGCATCATTGAGTACCCTTTTGACCTGGAGAATATAATCTTCAGGTACTGGTGTCCAATGCCACCCATGCCAGTGGCTAAGTAGCTGCATGACAGTTGGTCAGCCAGTGGGTGATGCTAAGATCTCAGTCCACTCCGCTTCACAGCTGGGCTCGGCACTTTAACACATCTCTGATGGTACGCTCTCACAAACCGACCAGAATACTATTTTAAAACACAAATATGAAATGCGAATGTGTTACTATACTGAATAAAAAAACACTACAAGGCCAATGAAGAATGTAATAAAGGTGTCTGAGAGCCCCCATCACTGATGCCGCCACTTTTCTGAAAAGGTGATGGTACATGACTGTTGGCCGATCCTCTCCACTGCTCTGCATCTGGACTGACTACTTGCTTTTGTAGACGGTGTGTTCTGTATCTGCGGGTATGCTTCACTCTCTCTGTCCTTCCTCTTTTGTCCTTTCTACCTCCAGCTATCTAAGTGATCTGGATCGCATTGCTGACCCGTGCTATCTACCAACCCAACAGGATGTGCTTAGAGTTCGAATCCCAACCACTGGGATTATAGAATACCCTTTCGACTTGCAAAGCATCATTTTCAGGTAGAACTAGATTTGTTCTGTCTGACCCAGACCTTTATAACTGTTTTTTTGCCTGTTCTTGTTACCCACCCATCATTTGTTGTATCATTATCTGTATGCAAAATGTGACATTGTTAACTTCGTAAATTTAAGGACCTAATTTTATTTCATTCAAAATGTAATTGCATTTTTAAGTCGCCCACAGATGCATTAGATTGCACTTGGCACTCCATAGAGGAGCTTCATAGCTCCTCTTTTCCTCACTATGGAAAAGGGGGAGAAGTACAGATGGAGCCAGGGAATAGGAGAGATTACAGAAGTGTGCAAATCGATAGGAAACCATCATGTCAGCTCCCTCCTACGCCCAGCTCAGCTAGAAATAACTCAATGCTTGCAGTGAGATGGTAAGAGGTTCCCAGCAGCATTAGTGATTCTCAGATGTAAATACGGCATCTGCTTATAATGGGTAAATTGGATTATAAAATAACTTTTTGGTTTTGATATATTTAAAATTTTAATGCATGTCAATGCAGCTATTTATGAAGACAGTAACTACAAACCACTGTCAATTGTTTCCACTGCGCCCTCACCTTTGGTTGACAAGGAAGCCATTCATAGACAACATCTTTATTAGGTCTGCTTCCCTTTTACTTTAATTGGGTTTTTGAAGTCCTAGAAAATGTAATTTTACTTGCCTTATCCAGGATAGGCGAGCCGATCATGCTAAGTAGGTCAGCGGTTTTGCTAGAGGAGAAAAGGAGGTCATCTAATGTGAAGGAGTTTTATTTTCAGCTGCATCTTCTGGTGGAATTCATTAATCAATGCCCTCATCCTTTCAGGACTCCCTGGCATGCCTTGTCATCAAAGTTTTGAATGATAACAACTCAAAAGTCATAAAATTATTTGCTTATTATATCAATTTAAAAAGCCCCAATGATTGTGATCTATGTTCAGGTTTATCACAATTCTGTTTAAATTCTACCTATTGTTATGGCCCATTTTTAGCTCTTGATTTACTATATATTTAGTGTATTTTGATGAGTTAAATTCAAGATGTTTTAATATTTCCTTTTATTCAGTATTTAATCATGACTATTTGATTTCACCTGCATGTAATCTCTTGCATCTGCTTGTGAATGGGCAAAAATCATAGTCTTCTATGTGTTCTGTCATTTCTACACTGCAGTGCCATTGTTTGCTTATTTCCATTCACTGTTGTGTGTGGGATGTTGGGACATTTGCTTTTACACTCCACATGTGTTAAGTCAAAATACGCTGGACCACTAAGTGCTGATTTATCTTTTTACTTTATCCTTGCATCCTGTTGCTTCCTGCCTAAACCAGGATGGTGGATGTGGGAGGTCAGAGGTCAGAGCGGAGGAAGTGGATCCACTGCTTCGAGAACGTTACCTCCATCATGTTCCTCGTGGCCCTCAGCGAGTACGATCAGGTCCTTGTAGAATCAGACAATGAGGTGTGTTCATGTCTTTTTGAACAATGTTGCATCTGTACACAATAAATCTATCTGTGCACATGGTTTGGTGATGTTATCAGAGGCCTGTTTATCAACATTATTTATTTTCCTGCTCCTGACTGTTCAGATAGAATTAGTGCTAATGAAGGTTAATTTCATCATCCCCTGCCCATCCTACTATGGCCTACATGGAGGTACATGATCTTGCAGCTGCATTATGTTTTGGTTACTTTAGGGTTGGGTGATTTTGAAGTAATATTTCTTAATTTCTTGTCTCTTGCCTGACTAATATAGTGTTCAAACTATACGTTCAACAGAAATGTGTTAAAATGTTTTTTTTTATGTTGAGGTTTAAGCATCATATATTTTCAATATCTTACAAACAGCTTTCACAATAATATATTTTTTGATAATCTGCCCACATTTAGTTTACAGTCACAATAGTATTTTTGCATTCATAGAGACTGGATTTACTGATGAAGACTGCTGACCATGTCACCCTCAGCATTAACACTTAAGACCGAAGCAGTTAATGCTAAGCAACGAATAACGTGATTTTCAGAATGTGCTTGTAAAAGTCTAAAATACAGAGTTGGCAGAATCTATCCAAAAAGTCCCCATGAAGATGGAATATTGTGGTGTTTGGAGAAGAGGTCATGTTACTTGAATCAGTGTTTGCTGTGGTATCACTGGCAGGCTGCCTCTGGTGGTACTTGGGGCCCTCTGAAACGTAAGCATTTGTTTGATTGAAGACAGATTTATTGATGTATATACTGTATATATTTTTTCCCTTGGGTTAATCATTATTTAGGTATGGTTTATTTTCATTTAGACTTGATTCAGTCTCTTTTTATATCACATTTAGCTCTAATTTAGGCCTAATATAGTAGTTCAGATTTACATCTGTGGCACTCGGAAAGCCAAATATTATCTTAGGTGGAATTTGGATGTGATGGGTTTGAAAACCACTGACTTGGATTGTTTCAGCTCTAATTGTGACCATTCAATCGTTTTTACTCTTTACAGGTTTTTGGATTTTTTACAGCTCTATCCAGTTCCCTTTATAAAAGTCCAAAAGCCCACAACATGACCAGTATTTACCTCCTTATGCAAAGAGAATTGGGATAGGATCAGTACTAGGGATGTAACGATAGTTTTCCCACGATTCGATACTTATCTCGATACATGGGTCACGATATTTATTTGATTTTGATACATTTTATGACACGCGCAAAAAAATCAACTTTTTTTCTACTAATGAGTATAATATAACAACACTATGATATTAATGAACATTACATTAAATACAGTACAACTACTGTAAAGTTGTAGTTTATATGTCAAGTGTTTTAGTTCATTTGGTTCAATGATTTACAGCTCAGCTCAGCTTTTATTCAGTGAAAATAAGAACAGTGCTTTCTCAGGCTATTATATAGTTTATAATATAGACTGTTAGGAGAGTTAAACTATCACTTTTCCATTTTTGATGATTTGATGATTTCTTTTCGTCCTGAGTCCTCTCCCTGCACACGCCTGTGTCTGTACGGCTCTGCCTCCAGCAGCAGAGACAGACAGTAGCTCCTCCCACACTGCCCTGCTACAGTCTGTGCTCTTAACAGACACTGCGCAACTTCTTGCTGAACACTCAAAACTATGTTATATTATAAAAGTGTCTCAATGTCTCTTTTTAAAGCTAGCCTGATTTTCTGTGTTGTTTTCTTAGAATCGTATGGAGGAGAGTAAAGCTTTGTTCAGGACCATCATCACATATCCCTGGTTTCAGAACTCCTCCGTCATCCTTTTCCTCAACAAGAAAGACCTTCTAGAGGAGAAGATTATGTATTCTCACCTTGTTGACTACTTCCCAGAGTTTGATGGTGATTTTCTGTTTTGTCATTTCATAATTTATTATTCTTTTCATCTTTTTATTTTGTATACACAGATTAGATCAAGGCCCAGTCGCAATTATACCCTTTTGCCCTTTGCCTTAGCCCTACCCCTTCCACAAAAGAAGCCTTATTCTCTGCAAAGGGCTGTATCCAATCTCAAACAGAGCAAATTCAAATGTACGCTTTAAACCAAAGGGTAGGAGGAGTTTTAAGAAACAAGGAAATGCGTTGGCAAAAAACTCTCAAATGTAACCAATGAGCATTTAACTGACATTTATAAGGTCATGAGATTGTTCTTTTGTTTTTGTTCACTTTGCTCCACTGTAATCTGCTCAAAACGGAACAGCTGTATCTCACACATTGCCACTCATCCAGCTGCATTTGCCACAGTGCACCACACAGTCCGCCTGCCCTGCCACTGTGAAGTTTTCCAAACTTTATCCACAATCCACCCAGGACACTTTTTTTTAATTCACATTTACGAATAGCTTATAACTTCTGCCGAGAGTAGATTCCCTGAAGTCAAAGCACAGGGACAAGGCACAGGGGCACTTTCCGCTCTGGGGCTTCTCTCGCCGCATTGTATTTGGTCAGCAGTGATGCGAGTCGAGAAAGTTAGCAGTTGGACATGTACGCACAGAGGAGCAGAGACGGAGTGAGAGGGAACTGAAGATTATAGATTAGAAGGTTGTTGTTTTTTGGAATGCGTAAAAGAAGACTATAACTACAGTATTTGTCAAAGTTTTGATTCAGTTGTAGGCCTAATTATCAGAGGGTGTATTCAGGTTGAAATTGTAAAATTTCATATTGCTAGATTTTAATCTCATATGCCAAATGATTAAATAATGAAATATTTTCTAAATATAGTATGCCCTGTATAATATAATTGGTTATATTTTACTTTGATATAATTCTGAATATTGTATGAAATTATACATTATAATGATCATAAAAGTCTAATTAGACATATTCATAAATGACACAATACAGCTCTTGGCTTATTATGAATGGGAAAACCCCTTAGCCTCATTTTAAAGGGCTAAGGGGGAGGGCTAAAGGCTGGTTTATGGTCCAGCATCAAACCAATGCGGATATCCCACACAGCTCCCCAAAGCAATTGACAGCCAATCAGAAAGCCTGCAGTGTTTGCTGTACTGTGCCGTGTATGTGCACCTCGTCTGAATTGTTACCATGTATTGAATTTCCACCAAACATAAGGGCTGTGATTGGTTGATCCACAAAGACTACAGACTAGTGATGAAAAACGGCTTGGAACAGTTAAAGTTTGGCCTAATGTGATGTTTATAAATGACAAATAATGAAAACAAATTAAATGGTCTGGATTCCCATGCCACACGTTCTGTGCGGCATGGGCCCCACACAAGCTTGCATGGTTCAGGTCTGTGTCAGGATGTCAGCTCTCAGCTGAGCGGGGCTTGATGCTGGACTATTAACCAGTTTTTTACAAAAGAGAATTGGTATTGAACCAAACGAATATGTGACTCTATCATTTGAATGTTTAGTGACACCCCATGGGCATATTGATGAACTGATGGTCTCTTTATACAAAATGTATAATGATGGTATCTAATGATTTCCATGGTAACAGAAACTCTTATTATGAATTAATGTAAATTAATTGTATGGTCTCTTTTGACCTAAAACACTTTACAGAGCACAGAAAGACTCAAAGCTGTATGTTCTCCTAGAAGCTAAGAAGAGCCAGTTAAACCAGCAAGCAAAGGCTCTTTCATGTGCATGAAATGCCACACATATGAAATACAATGTGTTTGCTTAAATTGCCAGATGCCAGATTAATATAATAATTTTCTTTTATACAGTGTGTGAAAATGTTTGACTTTTTATGTTTTCTTATATATTCTTGTAGGTCCTCAGAGGGATGCTCAAGCAGGCCGGGAGTTCATCCTGAAGATGTTTGTGGACTTGAACCCAGATAGTGACAAGATCATCTACTCCCATTTTACATGTGCTACTGACACAGAGAACATCCGGTTTGTCTTTGCAGCCGTCAAGGACACTATCCTGCAACTCAATCTCAAAGAATATAACTTGGTTTGAAAAGAATGAGAAGGAAACAAGAAGAGAACAAGCAAGAGTCCTGCAGCCCCACTAAATGCAGTTTCTTTTTAAACATAATCATCTGCATGAAACTCCAGCAGAGACATATTTGGCTTTAAAAAGCGGCTTCAGTAGTTCACTGATCCCCTGAGTTGTTGGATTGGCCACTTTTTAAATAATGGTTTTGTGTGGTTAAATGAACTGCTTTTCTTGCACATAAATCTGTTCAGATCTTGACACTCCCTCATTCCAAATGAGGCTTAATCTTCACTAACACTAGTTATTTGCCCCTCCTTGAGTGTTCTGGATGGGTAAGGGGCCTCCTCTTGTTTGACTCTTCGAAAAGGGCTCACTTCCTTACTTTTCTTTTGCCACTCATAACATACACTACAGCAGGAACAAATGCCAAGCTACATCTGACCCATGCTCATATATTCATGTTATTATGATCGAAGTATCTTCAGATCTCACAGGGGTTTGTTCCAGAATCCTTAGTTGTACATTTGGTTTAAAACATGAACCCTTGAACATGAGCAATTGTTCACTCTCACAATATGTTGAATGTAAATAATTTCCCTTTTTTTTTTGGTGCAGTATAAAGCTATACAGAGTACAGTTTTATAATACTTAAAATTACACATTACTTTAAAGATTTTTTTTTTTAGTTCTATAAACTAAGAGCAAATTTGCAAGAAAGTAACTGGGGTCTCTAAAATAGAATGACCCCCATCTACACCTTCCACTTTCATAAAAATGATCATTGGTTACCCACAATGACAAAACAGGTCGAGATCGACACAAAGGGATTTGATCTCACCTGTCATGTTTTATAACTTTGCCAAAAAAACAAAAAAAAAATCTGTAAATAAGATTGCCAGAATCTGCTATAGTGTTTTGCATACATGCTGAATTCAGGCTTTTAATTGCCAAAAGATGTTTTATTTTGTTGGATGTTAACAGTTCGTATTACATCTCTTTTGTCTGAATCACAATGCGTATTAGTACTGTGATGTTCTCACTGATGGTAACTTTAATCTTCCTGTGCAAAACGTGAATGAGATAAACAGATGCGTACAGTGCAATACCTAGTTCAAATTATAAATACTTCTGCAAAGTCACTGGTTGATCTCTCTATTAATATCTGGATTGCCATATTATCCGGACATTATTTTATCGTGTTTTAGCAAGAGGGTAAATTGTTTGTAATTGTATGTCTAATTTATCAATCAGATCTCTGTATCGTTAATAAAGTAATTTACGCTTTCTCCCGAGTTACACCCCAAAGTTTTTCCAACCTATAAACGGGAGATGATTTTGTACTGCTGTAAATTATCAAAACTATTTTAAGAACAATGGTTCTAACTTTCTAATTCTAGTTCATATATTTAGTTGTTGCTGTTCTTTTCCAAATGCTTGATAATGGAAACACCAGTTTTCATTTCAGGTATGTGCTTTATGCAAATAGGAAAAAATCTGACAAAAAAAACTTGGTGTTTAAATATTTACTGTTTAAAGGAGGCTTGCATTTTTGTAATTTTAAAGACACGTGCTAGCTGTTGGTACCAATCCCATATTGTGTCTCTTGCCTGATTGTTAAATATTTCATTAAGTTGAAAGATGATAGGTGATAGATTGCTATTTTTGTCTTCACAATGTAATTCAGGTAAGTTTTCATAACTTTCATCAAAAGGGCTATTACTAGCAGATTTGGTATGGAGTGAAAGGACTCTGGGTACTGTGGAGAAATTAAGGTGCAATTAATGAAGATGGTGGTTTGAAATGTGTGTGTGGTGTTTTAGAATGATGGCTTTAAGTTCAGTGAGGGAGGATTACAGCAGTCCAGTTTTTATTTACCACATTCCTACAAGTCTAGTGGCTGTCATAGTTCACTTTGACCTGTTTGCCTTTTGACACGGAGAATGGCTTCATTTAAATGTACAGATCACTCTTGGGGCTAACAGCCTATGTTGTAGTCTGTCTGTTGTAGTTTCTACAGGTGATTCCCTTTGGCTTTGCACCAACACTGGAAAGGCTCATTTGATTAATTGTGGATGAAATTTTTCAAATGCAAATTCATAAGTTCCTAATGTGTTTATTGTGTTGCTTACGCTTGATTGTTTCGTAGGTGGCTTCATAAATGTTTTTCTATATATATATATTGGATACTTTTAATAAAGCCACAGCCCCCCTTCCCCCCTCATTCTGGACAAAACGTATTTGGTCGAATGTTTCACAGCTCATCCAAGCTGCTTCTTCAGTTCTGGTCAGACGCTGGTGGGCACTGCCTATATCAGCCTAAAGGGAGGAACTAACTACAGTGAAATTACTCTGAAACAACCACACCTATTTGTTTACAGTCATTTCTGCCTTTCAGCCAGATATAGGCAGTATCCAACAGCACTCTGACCAGAGCTGAAGAAGCAGCTTAGATGAGCAGTGAAACGTATTCGACCAAATAAACTTTTGTCCAGTTGACAAATTGAATTTCTCCTCTTGCCATGGATTCTACCTGGACAACTGAGGGATTCTAGACACTCTCTCATCCTGCGTTATCTACACTTTTAGCCACAAATCATTTATGTTCAATATTTGGTCATCATCTAAAAAAAACTGACCAGTGACTTGAGCCTTTCCAACCAAATGTTCTTACCAAATGAAGCTGCCTCACTATTTGAGGAATTGAAAGTGAAGGGACTGGAAAGACCAACACATTTGTGGTTGCAATTACTAGTTAATATTTATTTACATTTTTGCCATTCTCCATGCCCTGACTTGATTGGACTGCGTATTCTCCCCATGAGTCAAAGGCACTGAAACTGCGCCTCTAAAATGGGCCTGTATTCATGCGACTTAGTTGTCCATTCAAGTGCGTGCACTCATTGGTACTCTGAGGTGTGTGTGTGTGTGTATGTATATATATGTAATTTACACACACACATACATACATACATACATACACACACACACTGGGTACGGAAAGTATTCAGTCCCCTTATTTTTTTCACTCTTTGTTATATTGCAGCCATTTGCTAACAACATTCAAATTATTATTTATTTCTCTTTAATGTACACACAGCACCCCATATTGACAAACACATAATTGACATTTTTTGCTGATTTATTAAAGAAAAGCTTAAATATTACATGGTCATAAGAATTCAGACCCTTTGCTCAGTATTTAGTAGAATTTTCGAACTAATACAGCCATGAGTCTTTTTGGGAATGATGCAACAAGTTTTTCACACCTGGATTTGGGGATCCTCTCCCATTCCTCCTGCCAGATCCTCTCCAGTTCTGTCACAGCCAGAACGTTGGTGCACAGCCATTTTCAGGTCTCTCCAGAGATGCTCAATTGGGTTTAAGTCAGGGCTGTGGCTGGGCCATTCAAGAACATTCATGGAGTTGTTGTGAAGCCACTCCTTCGTTATTTTTAGCTGTGTACTTAGAGTCATTGTCTTGTTGGAAGGTGAACCTTTGGCCCAGTCTGAAGACCTGAGCACTCTGGAGAATGTTTTCGTCCAGGATATCCCTGTATCCCTGTACTGTATTGGACAGATGATGAGCACTGCTTGGTTTTCTCCACACATACTGCTGAAGTTCTATCTCGGACTCATCAGACCACAAAATCTTATTTCTCACCACTGTGGAGTCCTTCAGGTGTTTTTTGGCAAACTCCATGTAGACTTTCATGTGTCGCACTGAGGAGAGGCTTCCGTTGGGCCACTCTGCCATAAAGCCCTGACTGGTGGAGGGCTGCAGTGATTGTTAACTTTCTACAACTTTCTCCCATCTCCCGACCATATCTCTGGAGCTCAGCCACAGTGATCTTTGGGTTCTGTTTTACCTCTCTCACCAAGGCTCTTGTCCCTCGATTGCTCAGTTTGGCCGGACGGCCAGCTCTAGGAAGGGTTCTGGTTCTCCCAAACGTCTTCCATTTAAGGATTATGGAGGCCACTGTGCTCTTATGAACCTTAAGTGCCACAGATCTGTCTCTGAGCTCTTCAGGCGTCATGATTCTCATTTGCTCTGACCTGCACTGTGACCTGTAAGGTCTTGTATAGACCAGTGTGTGGCTTTCCTAATCAAGTCTAATCAGTTTAATCAAACACAGCAGGACTCCACTGAAGGTGTAGAACATCTCAAGGACGATCAGAAGAAATAGACGGCACCTGGGTTAAATATGAGTGTCACAGCAAAGGGTCTGAATACGTATGACCATATATTTCAGTTTTTCTTTTTTAATAAATCTGCAAAAATGTTAACGATTCTGTGTGTTTCTGTCAATATGGGGTGCTGTGTGTACATTAATGAGAAAAAAAATGAACTTAAATGATTTTAGCAAATGGCTGCAATATAAAAATTTAAGTGGTCTGTACTTTCCGTACCCAGTGTATATGTGTATATCCATTCTGACTAGAGGGATGGATAATACAGTGGTATTGAAGCTATCTTTGCATCTATTTGTGTGTAAGGTTGACACACCTTAACGTGTATTTAGGACCACTTAAAATGACTTTTTTTAAAGTAAAAATAAACTTTGTGTAGTGCTGTACAAAATGAAAGTACCTGTAATGTTTTTTTTTTGTTTTGTTTTGTTTTTTTGTTTTTTACTTATACCAAATGTAAATTATGTACAATGAGTGTGCCAACCCTCTTTCTTTGTAAAGCCAGACTTTAACAAGTGCCAATGTTGTGAAAAATCAGAGGACCGGTGAATTTCATGGTCCAGTTTTTAAAACAAACACTAGATATATGATTAAGGACAATTTATTCTATATCTCAGATTAATAATGAACTGCTGTTTTTCTTGTCATTTTAATTGCATGTCTTTGTCAGGTTGGGACTGTTGTGGGTGGATTAGGTACTGTATTCCTGCAGCACCCTCATGAAGGGACCTAATCGTTATTAATTTACAGTATTTTAGCCATATTTCTCTTTTTGTATGTTTCATTTCAACCACTGTTGCCTGAACCTCATTCAACATGAAAATGATTTTCATAGCCTTCTCCTTTAAATGTTTTAAATTGGAATAAATATGTTCCTATACTCCTACTGTGTCACTTATTAGATTTGAGATTGTTTATTTGTCATATGCAGGATCAACACAGGGTCAACAATGCAATGCAATGAAATGCTTTGGATCAGAAGAACCGTTGACTTGCTAAGATAGTCGGAAGTACTAATAGCGTGCAATAATAGTACATGGTAAAAAAAAAAGTGTTGCAAAAAGTGCAGGGGGAGAAGTAAACAATATAATAAAAATATGTAATAAAATGTAATATTATTTGTTTAGTTCAGGGGTTAATGTGTTTTGACCACCTCATCTGTGTAATATTCATAAATGGCACAGATGAAACGATATGTAGGCTTACAAGATGTGTAAATTTTTAATTATGCTAATCTAATCTATGCTAATTTTTTACCCCCTAAAATTATAATTATGTTTTGTGTTGTGATTTAATAACGCAGACCTCCTTTTGGGTTTGCCTGGCCAGTCAAAAACATACTTCTCCAGTACTCTGTATACTGTCCTAATTCATATCAATAAAATCTCCCTGTATAGATGAGATCCAGGCAGCCTGTGGGCATTGCGCAGCCTGTCCACAAGAGGCGCTCTGTGTCCACAGTTGGAGCGGCCGGAGGAGCTGCGGTATGCGCAGTCCGTGACTCTGTGGCTCCGTATCCACCGCACAGTCCGACTGCGTGGGGCGTTCATCTTTATACGCGTCGCACCTATCGCATCGCTTCAGAGTTTCAAGTCCAATACTGAGAAATCCACTGCTTCTCCAGGATTACTGCCTCTAAGGGACAAGTGCTCCTGCTTTAACTCCGCATTGGGAACATTTTATATCGAAGTTGAGCGCTAAGCTTATGCTGTAATACTGTTTTATCAGACTCTTATTTGAACCAAAACGGATTTCAAGTCACATTTTGTTTTTTTGGGGGGGGTTGCCGCTGTTTCTACTTTTTACATCAGGGTAGTTGTGGCTGTAAAAAAGGAGGAGTGACGCCGTGTAGGGACCACTTTTAGTGCGAAGGGAGAGACCATTTGCAGAGACTTGCTCGCTGCATGCCAAACCACCGTGTGTGCACAGTGTTATTAATTTTCCAAGCGTTTAGCTCCGTCGCCAGCACCGCTTGTGTTAAGGCGATGAATCATTTTGACTGACAGCTTTTGAGGGATCCGCTAGCTTTAGCTCCGAGCTGCTGCCGTGATGGTGCTTTCCTCTTCGCCGGAACAGTAGATCTGTGTAGGGGCAGGCACCGCAGCTCAAATTATTACTATTTTACCTCGCTCTCGGCTCTTAAGTGTCTCCATTTTGGGGGAGCGGAACACGAGCTACAGAAAGCTAATCGATTTGCTAACGCTGGACAAATCTCTGTGTTTGGACAAAGGACCAACGTCAGGAAAATACTGTATAACTACTACGAGGCACGGCCGTGTTTTGGACGGGCAACACCAAACAGGAGACTGTCATGATGTTTCCACAATCCAGACACTCAGTAAGTAGCTTCGTTTTTTACTCTCAATATGGATGCAAGTTTCTGCTCACGTTATATAGAAACATGTGCACGGACACATTTTGCATGGTTAAGTGATGTCAGAGTTTAGTTTCAATTTGCTATTGTGTTGGATGTTGAAATGTACTACTACCAGGATTTATTCGATACATTTTAAAACAATTAAATATTTCAGTACAGTTTTAAGTATTTTAAGAAGAAGTTAGGCAAATAGCTACAAATGAACTACTTTTGCTGCATCGGATTATGCATAATCTTTATTGAATGTACATGAAGAAGCCTATCTCTGAAATGGGCTTTGGTCAACTTTACACTAGTTACAGTAATAAAGGTCTGTTGTACAAAATTGCCTTGTATTACGATGTAATATGGACCTTTGTTTGTAGGTGGGTATTTTATTGGAGAGAAACAGATCTAGTCCCCTAAATCTAGAGTTTCCATGGTAACAGAAACTCTGTCTAGGCCATGCATTCATCAGTGATGAGGACTCCGAGCCCATTGGTCAAACGTCAAGTTTAATGACTGACAAAACTGTACTGTTCAAGAAAATAATATGAAATTTAAGCAGGGACAGACTTCTCTTTAGTTAACTGCAACTATATCTACTCATAAATCGAGCATAGGGTCAACTCATATTTTACATAAATGTAACTATGCTTCATGCGCATGACCTTTTATAGCATATGCTCAGTCAAGACAAAAGCTACTTCCTTTCCCTCTCTGACCTAATACCACGGGGTCTTGTGCAGCTGAACCTGCTGAGGACCTCTTTACTGCTACTTCTATATGAATGTGTTCTGGTACAGTTTGCCCACTGGTAGTCAGACCTGAGGCAACTGCAGCTGATCTGTTTTCAGATTCTATTGCGAGAGGGGTGCAGATTTTGAAGGCTCCAATTTGTATAAAAAATAATGTGCCTGAAACTAGATAAACTGGCAATGAGAGGGAAAACAATAGGCCAAAATTCTAAAAACAAGCCCTCTTCATTGATTATATGACCAAGAGGGGGCATGGTGTGGTGCCATACGTTTATTAGACTGTAAAATACTAGTGGATATATGTAAAAAGGCAGATTAAACTATTCACTCTTAAATCTCAAGGTAACCCTTAAGATGAATAGAACTTAAAATCCTTATGCGTTGAACAAATTGAACTTCTCCTGTTATCACTTAAAATCCTTATGCTAAACATTTAGGCTGATTAGAGCTCAGTACATACCAATCAGCCATCCACTTCTAACAAGGACACAAAGTGCCACACTGTTGCCCTGGGTCTCGCCCTGCTGGAGTGGAACCAAAGCCCAAACACGCCGTATGGCGGTCAACAGTACGTTTTGCGCACATGCATGACAGACAAACCAATCAGAGTGCTCCTTTCACATCCAACGCCAATTACAAATTCTGTAACTTCTAACGCAGGACAGAACTCTGGCTTTGAGGGCCAACGCTCTCCATATCAAACAGGTACACAATGCCAACAGCACCATACCATCTGCTGGCTTCATATGGGTGCGCACTTTACTTAAAACCCCTCTGACCACCATTGAGTACACAACTAAATTCAGCTCTAGAAAACCCCAAGGAGTCACAGCCTTGTGTTTTTGTAAATTAACTTGGGTGTGATCTCAGTATTTGTGAGCTTGTCTGATACTGACTGGCTTCATTCTGTGGAGGGCTCTGATGCAGTGTTATTAAAATTGCAAAAAAAATCTGGCAGTGTTGACTGTCAAGTATTTCAACATGATCCCCTGTCCAACCGGAGCTGCTGTACAAAATCTAACAGTGTACTGTATGTTTCATTGTTGCGTTTGATTGTTGCTCTCTTCCTGCTGCTGTAGACCACAGCTGTCACATACGTGCAGATATTGATCAATTATCATTTTGTATTATTCCCTTGCAAGACTGCACAATATTTTGCAATTGATTCAAAATCACAATTTGAGTTGGCTGCTGCAATTATTAAATGCCTTAGGCTGCAATTATTTAGAGATTAGAATGTCCTCAGCAAAGAGCGAAACATCCAGCATTTTTATAGAAAAACTTGTTGTAATTGACAGTAGTGGAGACCTCTACAAACATGTTCACTTCATTTAGCTTCCTCCTAAACCACAAAGCTGCTCTGTGATTGGACATGTCCTCCAGTAACCGACCCCAAACTTAGACGCTGAAGCAGTACAAGATTCTTGTGAATTTGTGAACCAACAAATATTGGAATTCATCATTCTGCAGAAGGTAATCACCATTCTGCTCTCTGTACACTTAGGGCCCGTCCACACGACAACATTTTTTGGTGGAAACGGAGGAGACAGTGGAAAAGTTTTTATTTGTTTTGGCCTTTCACAGCGCTGGCGTACACAGCGCTGGCGTTTTTGGTGGGCGAAAACGGTGTTTTTTGAAAACGGGTTCCAGAGTGGAGAAATCTGAGAATGCCGGGGTCGCGTTGTCGTGTGGACGAGCAAAACGCAGCTTTTGGAAAACGATGATGTCGCGATGCTTGTTTGCGGAAGAGAAAGGACTTTATGCACATGCGCTCTTTGTAGTATTGCATTTCTGGTGGCTCTGGCTGTTTCCTGTTTACAGCTCCACATATCAGTGTGGCATATGTATTACATAGTTTTCACTCAGCGCTCCATTTTCATCTGGACGCGAATATTTACTGATCCGACATGTGTATGGACGCAAGTTTTTTTCAACCCACATAAAAAAAATCCAGGAGCGTTGTCATGTGGGCGTAGCCTTAAGCTTCTGCAGTCTCAGGAGTGTGTATGGTGAGAGAGAGAGTACAGATGTTTCTTTGCCATCTGATGTTTTCAGGTTCAGAAAATAAAATTTGAAAGACAGGGTGATCCCTACCACAAGGTAGTCGTGTCTGGCATCTTTTTCATGATGCCACATGTCACATTTTGTGGATCAGCAGCTGGTAAATTAGCATATTATGATGATATACTGTCTCACTGACTATGAAGAGGATTTGTCTGCTGTGTACTGTATAGATTTAGACGTTGTATGGCTGACCTATTTAACACATATAATTAGCTAAAGTCAAAACTAAAATATTTATACAACATCCCACCATGTGTGGTTAGTAATATTGGATAGACAACTGCTTTTCATTCCATAGTTTTGAGCAAATTTGAATGCCTACAGTTTAGTGTTAATTTTCACATATTCTTGTTTTCCTTCAGTGTTGTACAGTATGGCATATCTATTGGTCAGAGAAGGCTCAAGAGGGTACAAGTGCAGGAGCTGACCCAGTTGATTGTGTTTGGCATATTGTTTGGTGTTGATTAATCCTTGTGCAGCTTCAACAAAGCTGGCTGTGGCTAGAAAGTGGAGCAACAGAGCAGTTATCAAACCGCCTCCCTGAGCCCCTTTCCCGTATTGAGAGAGCCACAGGTTGTACACACTCACACACTTACCCCCACCTTTGCCTTGTCTCCCTTTATCATGCATTTCCTCCCAGATCTGATGTAGTGGTGGGAGGGTCAGGGGCAGAAGGTGCACAGGCATTATTAAGCCCACTTGAATTAACAGAACAGCCCCAAGCCCTTCCTCTAAAGCCCCCAACTGAGGGGAGGGAGGGGGAGCTTAATCCCCATGGTCCCCTGTCTCGCCGATTAAACAAACTCCCCCCTCCCATCTCTGCTCCGCTGCACACACACGCACATGCACACGCACATGCACACGCATATACACACACGCACGTTTTCGATATGTGTTGTGAGCACTGGACAGTAGTGTTTGTATGTATGCACACAGTGAGTTTGGCACTGAGAGCACACCTCCCTTCAATGCTAATTATTTCTCTAGTACATGCATTGAAATAAAGGCTTTTTCAACAAGGACACACACACATTCTTGCTGCCTGAAGGGTCTTAATCTGCTTTTTGTATGGAGGGAGCAAATTGAATGTGGGGCTTGACACACGTAGACCAGCAGATGTCTGGGTCATTAAGGTTAGGCCAGCTTATTAGCATGACAAACTGAGCACCAGAGCCCCCCTCTCCACAGGCTCAGCCCTGCAGGAGCACCGGGCCTGAGTGGACCAGGGGAGGCCCCAGGTCACAGGTGATGTTGATTTTTGTAAAAGGCCACAGGGATGATTGAAGGCTTTGGGTTTGTTAAAGGGAGGGGCTTACTTATTACCCCCCTCCCCACAACCACACACACTCACAAACGCACACTGGTGACTTGGGCTCAACAGGCACAACAGTCACACTGTCAAACACACTGACCTCCAACCCCTCAACACAAAAGACTCATGAGGGGATTTCAGCTTAAAGTGCTTTGCCTTCAGCTTCTGTAACTTCACTAATCAACTTTATGTCTGCATCCCATGTCTTTATAACAGGATCAGGAAATCTTTGAAATGCAATATTTTCCACCAAAAGAAAATTAACAATGGATAGAATTTGGGGACCATCAGAGCTTTTTAAAATGACAGAGCCTTCCACAGATCGCCAAGAAAAAGCTGCAGATGTGTAAATGTAGAGCTTTTTGATGGAAATGCTCTTCCATCTGTAAATATCGTCCTCGATGTCTTCAAGTGGCTTCATTTCAGCTTTATCTTCATGCAATTTAGGACAAATCTCATATTCACAGACCTTTTGTGAGCTAACCAACTAATTGATTAATCAGTAGAACAAGATAAATCGATTTGCCAAATAATTGTTAGTTGTAGCCTTACTCCCAATTATATATTTTTACATTATATTGTACTTTCAATGTTGCCACAGTTCAGACATTGGGAATGCGTAGTGGCTTTAGAAGTGAGTGCTGCGATGGATCGTTTGAGGGAAATCCTGAATCAACATGACAGAAAACATGTCAGAGCTCTGTGAAAAATGCAGTCTCCAGCAGCGCCAATCAGATGCGCTCCTCTGTCATTTATCGTTGTGGACAGACAAAAGAAACTACTCCTCCTTCATAAGTGAGTGCTACATAAATGCATTTGACTAAACCAACTAAATCCAACTATGCCACAACACACTTACGTTAGCGCATGAAATTGTCAAGATAAATTAATGCAACTGGGACTCCGTTATAAAGTCCTCGTAAACATCTGGACAGAAACACGGATAGAATGCAAAGTCAGATTATTGTTCATCTGTGTAGACAATTTAGCAGTATTAAGAACCAATACAAATGGCTATCAATAAACGTGTATTTCTTTTTGTCACCGCCAACCCCCACCTTGCTTTTTTGTAAGTCTAAGAGATGCCCGGTCACAAAAATAAATGCCCTAAAATAGTCACTTTTGCACAGGATTTATTACTCTCTATTATCTTGATTCATGTGCAGGCCTGTATCTGAATCGCAAGTAACAAAAAAAAAATCATTGTAAAGAGTTGGTGTTTGTGCATGTGCATGTTAACATGTGCAGTTTGGTGTGTGCTTCAGTATTCAGCAGCACTCCCTGTGAGAAGTGTGTGGGAGGTGGAAGAGAGGGAGGCAGTGGGTGGTTCCCTAAAGAAGAACAGCGCAATGGGCTGGAACAAAGTGAGCCAGCAGGGGTCGGCTTGATTGGCCCGACCCAAGCCCCCAAGCCCCCAAATCTGCCAAACGCCAAGCACTACTCTGCATTAGGGCCTGGCTAAAACAATGGACTGAATTATCAACACTGACAACCAGCACACAGCAGAGAAGGCTCCACTGGGTCAGTCTGGTGGCTACAGATCACGGTTGTTAAGGACCAGTTTTGGCATTAGTTTGCTTTTGTTTGTGACTGGGCCAAACTTGTTGAAATTGTTTTGAGATTTTTGGCAAAGAATGCTTGCTTTGAGGTTGTACCTGAAGGTAGGAAGGCAGGGAAATATTAGTCGTGTAAATAATAATCGATTCTTATCAATACATCGATCCTACAGCCGACGATCCAAATGCATCGATGCGTCCACAAGAGAATCGAATCGAATCAAATTTTTCTGTAATAAAATTTATTCAAAACATCATTAATACATAAAGTGAAAACTATGCACCATTGAATCGTATCGTATCGAATCGTGGGGAATTCTCAAGTATCGAAAATAATTGAATCGTTGGCTTAAGAAATCGATATCGTATCAAATCGGTATGAAGTGTCTGATTTACACCCCTAGGAAATATGTCGTAACATTTTTATCACGGTATAAATTACAAAAAATATCTGTTTAATTGTATAATTGATTATATAAAATTATGCTAGACAGTATTCAATAGTGGCATCAATAATATTAGTGCCAACTTTTTTCAAGCGGTTTAGATTAAAATTATACATTTTGCTTCTTCCTGACGTGAGGGAAGGCGAGTGCTTCTGAGGCGTGGAAGCTTTACAAGGATGATAGGCACATTTCTGTGTGTCAGTGTTTTTACTATCTGTAGAGCCTCCAGTTAGTATCTAAGCAGCTCAAGGCATCTGCGGCAATTAGCTCCAATCTCTGTCTACCTCTATATATCAAGAGAGTGGAAAATGGATTGCAGGTGTATTGCAATATTCCAATATTGCCCTGAAAGCAAATGCTGATATATCTGGAGTGATATGGTCGCAGCTAGATGAAGGGTTATAAAGCGGATGAGCTGCCCTGCTTCCAAAAATATGCAGGAATTTAATTATGAGGCTTAGAAATGGGACCCATTAGGACATGGTGTAAATTAAATGACTTGAATTAGAATCGAGGGAAATCTGAGTTTCCCCTTCAGGAATTTATGAGAAGTTTAATGTGGACACCAAAGGGGAGTCCTGTGTGTGAGCTGCATGCAGTGGACAGTCTTCTGCTCACATTGTCCACTTATTTGTTTGGAACTCCGGGACTAATCTTTCTTTCCTTCCTCCTGTCTTTCTCCCTTCTCGAGCTGTTATAAGTAATAACCTCAGCTTTTACAAGCAGCCATCAATCATGTGCATGGCCGCTCTGGGTGTAATCTTAAAGCCCCCTCGTGCTGCGCTGGCTTTAATCTTCGCTGTGGTTTTTGGAGCCACAGCCCCACGGCCTCACTGCTTTCCCCACTTTTGACAAATTGCCCATTTCCCTCAGCTTTGCAATCTCTGCACACTATATCCATGTGTGTGGGTCTTTGTTAGGCCAGTCAACTACATTTCTGTGCATTGCTGTTGGCCGGCTGGTCTGCTTAGCGGTTGTGTTAGTGTGTTTGTAAGCTTGGCCAGTGAAGCACTGCTGCTCTGCACCATGGGTCAAGATAGTGGCGCAAAGGGGGCTGGAGGCTGGCGCTTAGCCATGGCAAGCCTATGTTTGCAAGGGCACTTCACTCGAAGTGATAAAAGTAGAATAATCCCTTTTAAAGCATCTTAACGAGGTCAAATCTGTTGTGTGGAGTGGGAGGTGTGTGTGCTGGGATAACTGTACAGAAATGGTGTAAGCCTTGGCTTGGTTTGTGAGAGATAATAATCAAAATCAAATTCCTGGCCCAAACAGGATTAGGCTCTGTGCTCCTCTAAAACCCTGTCCAGAGCAGCTGAAGACACAATCCTATTCCTTAGCCCCAAGCGCATACAGGCAAACGACCAGACTAACTGACCCTCACTTCACTCGGCTCATCTGTAGTCCATTCTAATCCAATGTATTTGGATGCAACTGTTTCGACAAATCTATTCTTAGATGTTTGATCCAGTGCCTTGTGTTATGTGGATTTTGCCCAGGAAAACACAACATCCATACAAAAACAACACCATATGTATGTGTTATAGATTATTTGTAATCTCCTTTCTGTACCACATTTTCATCTGTTGTGTTAGTTTAAACCCTAAAAGAACCCTAACCCTAAACCTAAGGAGGAAAAATATAAGGTTTTAGAGTTGGGTGTAGGAATCTTGCTTTGTGAATTAAAGACATATGCTGTTTATACACAAACTAAATTGCAATCATAGAATAAGTCAAGTACATGAATTTTGATTTAAGATGAGTCTGCATACATTTTAGCTGTTGTTGATGGCAGAAATATTTTTGATACATAAATTATCTTATTTTGAAATGCAATTTCGATCCCCCTGTGTAATGGTTGTTACATGGTGTGATTGACAATAAAGTTCACTTTGACTTTGACTTTGACAAAGCCTTTTACATCTCTGGAACACTTTGGGTCTTCTGGGTGAAGTCGTTTATTGTCCAGTGAAACTCCTGTCCTCATAGCAAAAGGAGAAATTCAATTTGTCAACTGGACAAAAGTTTATTTGGTCAAATACATTTCGCACCTCATCCAAGCTTCTGGTCAGATGCTGGTGGACACTGCCTTATGCCTGAAGGGAGGAGCTAACAACAATGAAATTACTTTGAATCTACTACACCTACATGTGTTCAGTTTCTGTTGGTTAGGTAAGCCTATTAAATATGCAGTGGGAGTGGAGTGTGGGGGTTCTGGTTAGCATAGCCATTCGGGGCTATGTGTTTTCACACCTCTGGACCTGACCTGGCTAGTCCTATTGTTTTCTTTGCTTGTTTTGATTTAGGTTTGAGGATAGAGTTATAGATGGGAGACAAATGATGTCTGAGACCTCCATTTCTGTTCAAGGAAGGATTCTCTTTCTTGACAAAAAACTCTCTTTAACTCCCCTCTCAAATCAGTTCTTTTCTCTGGCTGTACCTCACTGTCCTCAAAGGAGTGGCCCGTGGCTTCTAGGTGGAGATGTACGGCAAACTGAGGTCCACCCTAGCTCTCTCATCTGTGTTGGTACATCTTCTTGTGAAGTGGCTGTTTTGTTTCTCCACTGTAGCGCTCGCTGCAGTCTTCACTACACTGAATGGAGTAGACAACAACAGAGAATCAGAACCTAGGAGAAAGGGTGTAACTATTGCTTACCTGGCTGGATTTTCAGACATGAAATCCCAGTCTATTTCAAACACACAAACACTTTAAGACAGAAACTGGTCCACCCAAAGGACAAAACCGACCGACAAGGACTGAGCCACAAACAAAGCAATGTGGTCTACGTATTCGTATTCGTGTTCGACTAAATAAACCTTTGTCCAATTGACAAATTGAATTTCTCCTTTTGCCATGGATTCTACCTGGACGACTGAGGGATTCTACACACATCCTGTCCTCATAGCTATTCCCTATAGAAGATATTGTGAGAAGAACACAGACTGCAAAGCTGCATTGAGCCTAATGTACATAAACAGCCCCTTCCTCATATGTGTTTGAATAATGATGCCTTCGCAGACGTCCTGTGCACTCGGATGTGACTGTGATGGACAGAGAAGGCGGATGGAGCAAATGGCATCCTTGGGACTGTTGCTATGGTGCAAACAGACAGGCTGACGTTGAGAAATGGGCCAACTGTTAGCAAACGTACATCTTATGCACGCATTTGTAAGTGGGAGTGCGATAACATCCAGTCATTAGTGAGCGATTACAATGCCAAAGCAGCGTGGCTCCCTGCCCCCCTCGGGCACCACACGCCCTCCCAGAGACGTAAACAGTGCTCCAGGAAACCCAATCCCCACAGAGCCCTGTAACCCCAGGCTGGGATTTAGACCCAGGCCGTTCCTCCAGCTGCTAGTCTGTGTTTACTGTGGGCCAAATACTCCGCTGTATACATCTAGCGTATTCATGCTTTGTTGGTGTGTCTAATCAGTGTGTTTTGTAGGAGCTGTGCGGATAAAGCAGAGCCAGAGCGGTAATCTCTCTCCTCTGCCATTGTCAGCTGATCTATGGAGCAGAGACAGCCTTAGTGCGAGTCTTATTTAAAGCACACATTATGGTTCACAGTAGATTTCACATGGATTGGACCAGATGATGAGTCCAGGAAGAGCGGTGGTGGGGGGAGAGAGGGGTAGGTTTTTGGGGGTGGGGCATTAATTTCCTGAAACGATGAATCCCATTTATTCGCTCAAGACTGTCTCAATTGCCTCACCAGCACACAAAGCTTTTTAATGCTTTAATTACGTCTCAAAGGAGTGAGGGAGAATCAAATTAGAGACTGTCCTACATTTAGGTGTGTGTTTTTGTGTGCTTGTGTGTACACGTGAATGGGTCTATGCAAATTTAGTATGTGTGTACGTGTGTGTGTGTGTGTGGGGGGGGTTATACTTGTGTATGATTCATAACAGTGAGTATTTGTTCCTGTGGCAGCCAAGCATCACACTGGAGGCTTATCACAGCCCACACATGCACACACACACTCCTATAGCTGTTAAGGTGGCTCTCGCTCTCGCTCTCTCTCTCTCACACTCTCTCTCTCTCACCCTCTCTCTCCATCTTTCTCTCACCTTCCTCCTCTCTAACCCTCCCTCTCTTTCTACTCCTCTGTCATCTGTCTCACCCTCCATGGCCGTCCCCAGTTTCTACTTTCACCGCGGCATGCACCTTTTTGTCAAAGCAGATGGCATGTGTCACAATATTACTGCAGTATTTCATTAACATTATGGGCATCCATCTGCTGTGGGCTCTGGGCCCCCGTGGAGGACCTTGTTTTGGTCACTGACGGAGAGGGATAATAAACATTGTTAGCTGATAGTGTGTACAGAGGTTGGCATGGACTGCTAGCGCTGTGTCGAGTAGTTCAAGGTTTGAGGGGAAAAAAGCGTATAGGAAAACGCACAGCTTAGTACCTTCTCAGTCATATTAACGCAGACATAATTTTCTGGGTTTTTTGGTATTCCTGAACAATGGACTAAATTTGTCTAAAACTATACTAAACTATACTTGTTTTAGAGATTAAATCAAATACGAGGATATGTGATATCCTAGGTATATATATGATCAAATACAAGTATTTGATCCCTTGCTGATTTTGTAGGTTTACCCACTGACAAAGAAATGAAAGGTCTATAATTTTAATGGTAGTTTTATTTTAACATTGAGAGATAGAATGTCAAAAAAGAAAATCCAGAAAACCACATTATAGAAAATATATTAATTGATTTGCATTTCATTATGTGAAATAAGTATTTGATCCCCTACCAACCATTAAGGTAAGGCTCCCACAGACCTTGCCTGGAAATCCAGAAGGATATCTCTCTGTATTTGCTGGTACAGTGATGACTCTGGATTTTTCTAGGTAACCACAGACCAGTTAGATACTCCTAATGAATTCGTCACCTGAGTTAGACACCTGTTTTAACTAGTCACTTGTATAAAAGACACCTGTCCACAGAATCAGCCTCAGAATCAATCAGACTTCAAACTCTCCAATGTGGGAAAGACCAAAGAGCTGTCAAAGGATGTCAGGGACAAAATTGTAAATCTGCACTGGAATGGGTTACAAAACCATAAGAATCTGGATGTTAGGGAGACAACTCTTGGTGCAATTGTTTGAAAATTTAAGAAATACAAAATGACCATCAATCAACCTCAGTCTGGGGCTCCACACAAGATCTCACCTTATGGGGTTTCAATGATTATGAGAACAGTGAGCCCAGAACTACACTGGAGGGGCTAGTCAATGACCTCAGGGCAGCTGGGACCACAGTCACTAAGAAAACCATTGGTAACATTTTACGCCACAATGGATTTAAATCCTGCAGTGCTTGCCAGGTCCCCCTGCTTAAGAAGGCACATGTGCAGGCCTACCTGAAGTTTGCCAATGAACACCTGAATTATTTAGAGAGTGATTGGAAGAAGGTGCTGTGGCCAGATGGGACCAGAATCAAGCTCTTTGGTATGAAAGGGACAGTGTGTAAGATTTGTACCCGTTAATTACAGAAATTGAAGATACCCATTCAAAAATACAGTGTTTTCCAAGCCTTTTCACTTCCATCATGAAATCAAAGTATTCTGTTGGACTTAGATATACCTGCATAAAAGGGGGATCGTCCCCATATAGAGGCAGCCATTTTGATTACGAGAGCCGCAGAAGGACATTTGGGCTCCGCCTTCGGCAAGGCTCGTGGTTTTGGGTAAACAACGACAAGCATGTTGCCGGATCACACGTCGTAATGGATCTAGCACGTGTCTTGGACTAAATTGTTTTACTGGATTTTATTCGCTGGATCCTTACGGACAGATTGAGACCAAGTTTATGGTGAAATACTGAGTTTGACCTGTCCAGAGCCTTCAAAGGTAAGCTAAGTAATAAACCTCGTTTTGTGCTTTTCCGTATAAAAGCCCCATGTGCTCGGGGAGTGATTGTTGTGCTGGGAAATGAATTGCATAGTCAAAAAGAGGAGACTGTAAGGTTTCATTTGATGTGTAGATTGTCATGGTACACGCTCGGGAATGTGTACTTTCATGCGAAAAGAAAAAAAAAACAGTGAACGGGACCGCGTTTTATTTATACCGTAGTTGTCGGCGAGGGCTCGCACAGCGCCGGGTGCGCTTCACGCGTTCGTGCGCGGGTACGCGAGCTGTCCACGTTACGGCGCGCCCGGGTGACCCTCGAGGTCTGCCGTAGCTAAAACAGGAAGTGCAATAGGCACCATCCACCTATGCGCCACAAATCCTACACACTGGACCTTTAACTCAACTTGTTGTGTTTGGAGGAAGAGAAATGCTGCCTATGACCCCAAGAACATCATCTCCACCATCAAGCATGGAGGTGGAAACATTATGCTTTGGGGGTGTTTTTCTGCACAGGACAACTTCACCGCATCAACGACCAATCATTAAAATTCTGAGTGACAACCTCTTTCTCTCTCCCAAAATTCATTCTGATATGTGCACAAACCTGGTCATCAAGAAACTACAAGAAACATCTGACCTCTGTGCTTGCAAACAAGGATTTTAAAGGGATATGCCACCCCCAGGTCAAACTTGGGCATCTCCCCACAGTCCAGAGACTAAAATAAGTGATGGAAAGCGTTTTCCTGGTCACCCAGCCATTGTCCGAGTCTGTCAGCACTGACCGCCGCGTGCAGCTGCAGCCGAAGCACACACCACGCTGCGTAACAGGGGAACTCCCAACATGGTGCGTAACAGGGATTCCCCTGTGTGCTTCGGCTGTGTTTTTCCGCACTGTAAAATAGTTCCCACCCCAAAATGACCAAGGCAAGCTCTCCGTGTTGATTTGCACATTTATTTGCACTCGATATGAATGTGCACTACACAGAAAGTAATTGGGAAAAGCATCGAGCAAATTAATTCCTTTTGGCCGAAATCTTTCTCTGGCGACGTTAGCCTCCAGTCTAAGGCGGAGTAGCTGCAGATACCGCGGCGGTCAGTGCTGACAGACTCGGACAATGGCTGGGTGACCAGGAAAACGCTTTCCATCACTTATTTTAGTCTCTGGACTGTGGGGAGATGCCCAAGTTTGACCTGGGGGTGGCATATCCCTTTAAGTCTTTTTTTTTTTTGGCTAGAGGGTTCAAATAATTATTGCACTCATTGAAATGCAAATCAGTTTATATTCTTTAAAGTTATTTTCTGGATTTTCTTTTTGATATTCTATTTCTCATATAAACCTACCATTAAAATTATAGGCTGTTCATTTCTTTGTCAGTGGGCAAACCTACAAAATCAACAAGGGATCAAATACTTATTTACTCCACTGTATATTGTATGATGTCTGGAGTGGTTTGAGGCATTTTCATGCTATGAAGGCACAGCTCTGAAGTGATGTTTATTATAACAAGTCACTTTTTGAATGGACTAGTGGGCAGTGATGACCACGACTTGATCGAGTCAGTGCGTGGTATTCTGGAGTTTCTGCTGATTGCATATTGCTAAGCAGTAGTGATTTTACTACAGGTATTACAAAGACTTTATCACACTGGGTATTACTAATGCATGTGTGACATGAGCATCTTTTTACCTGTTTTTATGGAGGGAAGGCTCTCTATAAGCTTCTACATAATAATGCTTAAGAAATATTACAAAAAGGTAAATTATTTATCTTGTGTCTTGTAAAATGGACAAATTGTTTTCTCCACTCTGATGATTTCCTTTTTAGATCTTTTTTTGTGTAGCTTGTTTGGATTCTACCAGTACTTTCTCTCTATTCTCAGTCTGCTCTGTAAAATGTCCAACCGGAGGCTGTTGACTGGGGCAGACTTTGAGCATTTAACGTGGTTTGCATACTGCAGCACTACAGGGAGGAAATTGGATCTAGGGCAACAGCTCAGGCCTGAGGTGGAGGGGCGACCTGTCGTCACAGCGCACAAACAGAGCTGTCAGGGTGGCTCCCGGGGGCACAGCAGTGCGTGTTGACTCGGTGCGGTGGAGCTGATGTGCTGTACACTGGCCAGATAATGGGACAGGTTATTGTGCTTTACAGTAGCACGGGGCGGTTTCCAGGCAGCAGCAGCGCTCTGTGTGGATTAGAGCTGTCTGTTCATGCAGTTGATGATAATGTCAGCTCTCCTCTTCACACTGGCTCAAGTCTCTCTCCACTTGCTTCAACTGTGACTTTTAGGGATATTTTCTTTTGTAAAATCCCTTTAAAACGGGATCTTTTTAAAATGCTAAGCAACAACAAGCTCTGTGATGTTTTGAAATTTGCAGCATACTTTCCTTGATAGTCAAATTGCATTTTAGGGAGAAAAAGTCATCCTTATTCATTAAAGATGAATAAGGTGGTGCCATTACCTGCCTGTCTTCTTGCAGACTGACGTTTCATTCCATACTGTGGAACATTCCTGGAAAAGTTGCTTAATTGTAATTTATAATAACATAAGCCTGGCAGAATTTGAATTCAGATACTAAATCAATTGACCTAATCCATTTCTATAATTTTAACAATTTAAACATAGAAAATGTATCTGCTTAGTCTAAAACAATACATGTCTTTATTCTGCTGTATTGTTCTTGCATCCTCACTTTTAAATTCAAATGGCTTGAGGATTATTCCTGACCCTAAGCCACGTTTGAGCCCCGCAGACTGCACAGTGGCACACAGCACAGCTAATTTATCCTTTTGAAGCTCACAGGTCCATCTACAACCTGAAGGGAGCCCATTGCATTGCCTCTTTGCTGCTGTGGCACAATGAATGTGAAGCAGCCTATTTGTAGTTCCAAATGAAGCAGGCGCCATGCCGTGGGGAACTGGGTACAAAGCGACAGGTCATTGCTAACAGCGCTGCTCTAGCTTCCTGTAAGTGCCGCAATCAGATTTCAGATGGTTTTTAATGCCGCTCAGTCGCAGTAGCATTGCAAATGTCGATTTCTCTCACTTTTCCCCTTTTTTTCCCCACCTGACCCATTATGCAGCCTGCTGGGGGATAATGAGATTTTGTCCTTTATTTTGATGCTTGCTGGGCTCCAACACACACCCAGGCTCTCTACCACAGCTCAGGGAATGTAGTGAGGCGGAGGTACTATGATGAATAGGATTTAGGATTTACTCAAAAACTATTCCCTTTAAAGTGGCAGTTAAGATGTTTACACCACATGGGTCAAACATATGAAATTAATCAACCTGAAATTAACCAGTGAACTAGTTAATAGCTATTTAGTAGCGCTAAACAGCTATGCAAGAGGAAGCTTGATGCAGGCACGATTTTATAGACAATGAAGGAAAATAACTGCGATTTGCAATTTCAATTTTCATACCAGGATTTAGTTCAAAATGTACATTTTAAACCTGGAGGAATATGAACTGACAAACTAATAGGAGAATCACATTTCGACATATGTTTGTACAGATCTAGACTACAGGGTTGCAGTTTTTATTTACAGGATATTATGTTGTTTGTGGACATACAGCACAACAACAGCCTTGGCCATTTGCTTAGTTGCGCCCATTCAAATTACAATTTATACTGTTATATATACTTTTTGTTTGCAGAGGAAATTCCATTACTGAAATAATTGCAGTCTTTATGATTTCAATCAAATCAAATAAATTTTGTTAATTGTGATATAGATTCATTGCGATATTGAGCAACTCTAATTCAGCTTTTTTAAACAGTATTTTCACTGTATTTGTCTTTCTCGTTTCAGGCTTCATCACAGCAGCTGAAATTTACAACCTCAGACTCGTGTGACCGAATCAAGGATGAATTCCAGTTTCTTCAAGCACAGTATCACAGGTGACTACAATGCACACGTCTGCGTCTTACACTGTTAGATTTTGTACCCCTTTTTATTCATATTAAATCAATCAGATGTATATAAATAATAGTTGCCAAGTTATATAGCACATTTATAGAGATACACTTCCCCAACCTCTTGCACATGTTCAATAGCCCTGGATACACACAATAAATGATTAAATAGAATAGTCAGTTTGATTTGGGAATATTACAACAATCTCAAGCTCTCAAATATCGACGTTTCTTCAGGGCGTACAGCTTCATTCTTGGGCACATTCAAAGTTCCTCGACCGACTTGGGCTGCTCCTTTTCACAGCAGTTTTGAAGTGGGGGCGCCATGGGGTTTACAGCACAGTGCGCTCTGTCTATGTGGAAGATGTTTGAAGGAGACAGGTTTGTTCTTCTGTACCTGTCCTCCCAGGCCCCCTCAGCCGGTACAGACGCAGGCAAACGCACATGAAAGCCGCTCGCACTGTGCGGAAATCCCTGCTCCGCTCTGATCGTTCTTGTTTGCAATGGATTGTGGAGCCGCCGTAGCAATGTGCACATCTTCTTCTTTGGTTTTTGTAATTCCCACAACGATGAGCAGCGGCATTTAACCCTCTTCAGAGTGCCGGGCCACAGTTGAAAGAATTCCTTTTTGTGTGCGTGTACTGAACATGCTTACAGTGCAGAGGAGATTGGGGCGGGGGCCTGGGACATGAGGCTTTGTAGCACGCTGCGTCTCTGTTGTGCTTGTCTTTTGCAGAAGCTTAAAAAGGCAAATGTACCACGGGCGTTCCCTGGGGCATAGTAGCGTCGTTGCTGTCTTCTTTCACCCCCTCTCGTCTCCCCACCTCCTCTCTCGCACTCATGTGCATAAATAGATCAGGGGATACATAAATCAAAATAAAGATGACGGCAGGAGCGATTTGGAAACGGAAGCATCGGCAATAAAACTCCATCAAAGTGTCATTTGAGATCAGTGCACTGGGCCCGGGAGCTGCCTTGCCCCAATCAGAGGTACAAAGCCATTCCCAGGTTGGCTGACAGAGAGGAAGCTGTTGTCATGACAACTCACAGCCATACACAATTACAGAGAGATAAAAGAGAAGGTGTGGATGGATAGTGGATATTGAACCATTTTTGATTAAATGTGTGTATGTTAATGTAAGCCCCTGTCGCCAAAGACTCTCCTCCAGCCCATCCTGGATCAGTCTTGACTCTTAATGAAGTTATAGCTGTCAGTTTCAGACCATAGTGACTCCCTAGCATACATTGTCCATGTTTAATTGGTTACTTTTTGGTCTCTATCTATGACATGTACAGCTGCTACATTCACAGTACCAGTTGTAGTACACTAGACAGTAGTACAGATGTGAGTCTAGTGTGAGACTAATGCCATGAAAATTTATCCAGTCTCCAGAGATAGGGCTGTCATTCTTTTAGACACCTCAGAACATCCCAGCATAAATATCCACACAGCATCAGATGAGTGCAGACTGCGCTGCATGCCGCCACATATCTTTATTTGATCTGAGCTGCATCCGGCCGTCACGTCGGATAAGGCAGTCTGACACAGGCAGGTTGTAACCAGCTGCTTCAGTAAATCTCACTGTGGGGCTTTTCCCCTGTCTCTTTCTTAACCTCTGTCGATTCCTTGAGACTATCACAGTGACTTGTTGACGCGTCCTCCTTTGTCCTGTCTCCTCGCGTGACATCAGCGCGACATGATTACTGCTAATGGCTGTCACGGCGACAGGCTTGCCTTGTACTCCAACACTATTTTAGGCTATTTCTTCTGCCTCCTCACGCCTGATTGAAAGCAGACTTTTAGAATGGATTCTGTGTTTGGAAATGAGTCTGACCTCTTCCATCAATTGTCAATTGTCAAGCAAGCGGCCCGAGTGTTGATTAAGGCGTGGTAAGCCAGAGGCAGTCTGGGCTGACGGTGGTTCAGGTGGAGGCAGGGATGATGGACTCTTAGTGGAAGTGAAAGTAATGAGGATGAAGGGAGTATGGGGTCATCTGGTGTCAGCACTTCAGAGCACACACAGGGGTTGACACTCTCCTCCGTCCACAGCCTCAAGCTCGAATGTGACAAGCTGGCCAGCGAGAAGTCAGAGATGCAGCGTCATTATATCATGGTAAGTACAAGTATGAAGAAATGGTTTTCACAAAAATGTCAATTTTTTACACTATTAAATTGTAGTATTTGTTTGAAAGGAATAGTTAGTTGATTACATTTTCACAAAAGTTAGGTTGGACAAGAAATTCAAGTGTGAATATTAGGGGTGTGCAAAATAATCGTCATGACAATGCATCACGATACTAACTTTCACAATATACTGCATTGATTCTTGATGCCAAAAATCAATTATTAATAATTAATTATTCATATTATTACATGTAATATTTAATCATGTAATATTAATAAACAACTAATAATTAATTAATTATTAGTTGTTTTTTATAAATCCTATGCACTTTTTTCTTTGTGAAAGGGTATTGTTTGTTATGATGGTAGCTACCTCCAAAATGGCAAATGTTTGAACATCATTTTTTGTTTTAGAAAAAAATCCTATGCACTTTTTTTGTTATTGGTTTGGTTTATTTGTTTTTGTTATTCAATAAATTCAGTTATGAATTGAGTTGCTCAGAGTTATGTATCAATTGAAGATACTACCCAGATACACAGCCACTGATATTTAAGTTATCCTCTTTTTTTTGGTACATTTTCACTGAAGTATTGCAATGCATCGCAATAATTCAAGTATCGTGATGCATCGTGATAGTATCGCATCGTGGCGTATGAATCGTGATTCGAATTGAATTGTGACTTCTTTGCCAATACCCACCCCTAGTGAATATGTATTTTTACTTCATAGATCTGTTTAATGTACTGCTTCTTGCCCATGCTTGATTTTTTAAATAATTAACCAAAACCATTAAAACTAACACAACTCTGATGTCCCTGCCACTATGCTCAATGTAATTACCAATATAGTATCAGTTATGCCCTACCTATATCCCTTTCCTCGTATGCTGTATAACTGCACGCTCCACCCCACACTACACACAGACGTACTCAGTCCTGCACTCTAGGCTAATCTCATTGTTGTTGGCCGTTGCCGTGTAGCTGTCTGATGTTTTGCCTCTAATTGATCCTCTGACTGGCTTTAATCTCATCTAATCTGCACTGCCGCACTGCTCTCTCCACTGTCAGGAGCACACACACATACACACACAGAGGCAGGATGAGCGCTCCCACACTCTCTGGCTGATGGCTGTGCCGAGCAAACAAAACGTGCAAGCTAAAATGGTGGAGACTGTTCTGGTTTAAGCCTCTCTTATCTCCAGGCCTGAGCAGTTTAAGTGTACACAAATGCCCCCAGAGCAAATGTTCTAATGCAGATGATAAGTTAAATTCATTTGTGGTGGTTGAGTAAATGGCATTGTTGGTGTACTGTGATTGCTTTGTGGTTTGATTTTAGGGTATGATTTTGCTTGTGCTAAATCAAACTGAGAGTCAGATTGCACATGTGTCAGATTAGCCGCGTGACCTTTATGGCGTTTGTGACGTATGAAGCACTAAGAGAAAGCAGACAGCGCAGTGCAGCCAGAGCCAAGAGCCCTCACAGGTCTGTGGAAAGTTCAGCTCTGTCAGTCGTGTTGTTTGTGTGAAGGATTTAACCCCTGAGAGACAGGTGCTCCATGTGTTATCCTTTCACATAACCCATTCTATAGATTTACAGTTAAAGAGGTAGCAAAACACGGGCAGTCAAGAAAATGAACAGAAGTTTACATTAAAGAGATCTGACATTATTCAGTTTTTCAGCATCGGCATTTCAACATATCTCTTATGATCCTCTAAAGTTGGGCGCATTCACAGACACAGCACACACTGAGGTCCCACAGTTGTACAATTACACTGTGCTCCCTCCATCAGCGGCTGTGCCCCCCTTTTTCCCTCTAATAGCTTGTCAGGTCGTCCCTCTCCCCCGGTCACTGACTGCACCTCCATTTCCCACTGCTGTAATTACTTTAGGGAGCTTCGTGTGGGCTCCAAAAGCAGAGCGGTGTGTGCCTTGTGCATGTGTGTGCGCACTGTGCATGTGTGTGTGTGCCTTGTGCATGTGTGTGCGCACTGTGCGTGTGTGTGTGCACTGTGCGTGTGTGTGTGTGCACTGTGCGTGTGCGTGTGTGTGTGCACTGTGCATGTGTGTGTGTGCATTGTGCATGTGTGTGTGCGCACTGTGCGTGTGTGTGTGTGCACTGTGCATGTGTGTGCGCACTGTGCGTGTGTGTGTGTGCACTGTGCTTGTGTGTGTGCACTGTGCGTGTGTGTGTGCGCACTGTGCATGTGTGTGTGCACTGTGCGTGCATGTGTGTTTGTGCACTGTGCATGTGTGTGTGTGTGCACTGTGTGTGTGTGTGCACTGTGCGTGTGTGTGTGTGCACTGTGTGTGTGTGTGTGCATATTGTGCGTGTGTGTGTGTGCACTGTGCGTGTGTGTGTGTGTGTGCACTGTGCGTGTGTGTGTGCATACTGTGCGTGTGTGTGTGCATACTGTGTGTGTGTGTGTGTGTGCACTGTGCGTGTGTGTGTGCATTGTGCATGTGTGTGTGCATACTGTGCATGTGTTTCTGCACTGTGCATGTGTGTGTGCGCACTGTGCATGTGTGTGTGCATACTGTGCGTGTGTTTCTGCACTGTGCATGTGTGTGTGCGCACTGTGCATGTGTGTGTGCACTGTGCTTGTGTGTGTGCACTGTGCATGTGTGTGTGTGTGTGTGTGTGTGTGCACACTGCATGTGTGTGTGTGTGCACACTGCATGTGTGTGTGCACGTACATCTGATATCGTCAGTGTGAGACTAGGCACAAAACTATATCTGGTGTTTGTCTGAAGGAGCGAGTGAGTGATAGAAATGTGTGTGGTGCAGAGCACTGCACTGTTTGTTTTGTGGCGACAGCCAGTGGCCTCAAACACAGGGTGATTAACACAGGGACGCCCAGAGGGTGGCCCTCTCATTAACACTCAGCACTCCACAGTCCGCTCGGCTTTCTCCTCCACTTCCTCCTCTCTGTACAGCCCTTTGTCTGTGTGTGTGTGTGTGTGTGTGTGTGCGTGCGTGTGCGTGCGTGTGCGTGCATGCGTGTGTGTGTGCAATTCTACAGTCTGCAGGTTGTCAAAGGCAGAATGGTGGATCCGACAATATGGACACAATATGTTTTCCACAGCAGTGATCAGTGCTATTAGCTTAGACCAATTAAATGCTACATATATTTATATTAACATTGTATTTAATGTAATCTATAATAATCTGATTATGTACTTTTCCTCTTATTTCATTCTAGTATTATGAGATGTCATATGGGCTGAACATTGAGATGCACAAACAGGTAAGTTAATTTCTATCAGCTCACAGTAACACTTAATAAATGGTTGCATCTCAGAGTTGTCATCATTCACCATCTCATCTACTGTGTGTCTTTTGCTCATTTACTCTATAGGTTTGCACTTAACAGCATTATGTTGCCTTTGTACTTCAGTGTGCTATTTGATAGAAATGATCCACAGTAAAAATGCAGAGCACAAATCTTAAACATTATACTTGGGTTTGTCATGAGTTGCGTGATGATCAGCGTGTGGTACAGTCTCCAGCCCCTCTGGTCCCTGCTGCTGCTGTGATCCCAGCACTCAAATGTTAATGGAGAAAAGCCCTGAGCGTTACATTGGTCCGTGGTGTTGACAGAGACACAGCTGTTCTCCGCTCACCTGCAGCTCTCTGATTGGCAGCTGTGGGCTGTACACATAATATAATCCCGTCACTTTGAGGTGTTTAGGCAGATCTGAATGTTACTCTGGGCTTGTGTTGATACTGTTGATATTGTACAATAGAGTGGCAACTTGTGGTGGCCTTGAAGTGCATTTTCACTAAAGGTTGAAAATATTTTAAAGTTTGTGTTCAGTGTATTAGGGTTTGTGTGAGCTCTGATTTTGAAATGCTGATCATTGATTGGTTATTGGATATTCATCTGAAGTGTGACAATAACCAATCACTGATCAGTATCTCAAAAACAGTTTGCACTAATGTTAATTATGTGTGAACAAATGTGCACAAACATTTGACACCATTTTAGTGTCAGTGGGACGCTTTGTGACTGGCCAACTTCACACAGGTCAATGACTCAACCAATGGGGGCTGATAGGCTGTCCACAAAGAGTCAATCAAGCCAGAACTGCCAGTTTGTAAAAATATTTTCTGTTTCCTGCTATAAAACATGTTCTGACCATTTTGTGAATATGAATTCTTGTATAAATTATTTGACTTCTTGGCCATTAAAAAAAAAAAAAAAAATCTAATTAATTGCTAGCTGCAGTTCCCACTTATGATGCGTCACGATCTATGAGCTTACTTAACATTGGCAAAGGATTCTGGGACAGCAGAAGCCATGTCCAAAGCAAATCATGTATGCCTGCGCTCCATGTGGACAAGAAGAATGTTCCTCTTGGGTTTTGCTCATACAGATGACCTGCCTGTCACCTCCTATCCGCACACCTCCCCATGATTGACGGTGAACACTGGCGGCCATGTTGGACGGGACCAGAAAGCTGAGACAAACGCACACAAACATAGGCACATATAAAAGTAGACATCCGCCATGATTTAGGGACCGCCCAGTTTATGCACCCACACAAACCTGGATAATAACTCAGGTCTAATGCTCAAATTGTGTTAATTGAGTTATTCAATTCATCTAAGACCTTTCTCTGGTCAACAGCAGAGAAAACATGGTCATAGTGTCTGTCTTTGTGATATCGTACATTTCTCACACGTCCTGCTATTTCAACCACATGAGCGCACCCATTCACCTCTGGTGTACAGCGTTTGTGCAGTAGGGTGCGTTTTGTTTGAGAGCCTTCCTGTTGCCCTTTATGTGCATGTTCCCTCTTCCTTTGTGCGTCGTGTGAGCGGTGCTGCTACTTCCATTAGTGAGCTGAGATTGAAGGGGATGTGTGGAGACGAGTGTGGAGGAGCATTCGTGTCGAGGCCTATTGTAGCCAGCCAGTTTCTCTCTCACTCCTTGCACTTGTCATACTGCATTTCGCTTATTTTTTGTTCAAATGTTCAATCCTTTTTTTCCTTAATCTAACCTTCTTCTGCTCTCTTGGCTTTACTCTTTGTGGAAAAGCTGGGTTTAGTTGTTTTTCTGAATTGATTACATTATCTGTAAAAATCTTAACTGGTTGCTATAAGCCAGTCGCATTAGAAGTAGTCTAGCAGTTCATATTTCAATCTTCTCTCACAGGTAAGGCTCCTGAATGTGATGTAAAATGTGAACCTTGAACAGTCTGAACTACTAAAAAAAAATATCGCAAAAATAAATCTCAATTGCAGTGCTTGTTAGAAAAATCAATAGAAAAATAATAGGACTGAATCATTTACAACATTTAGTTTTTGTGGACATATGTACACCATAATCTTCTGGTTGCATTGTCATTCCCATCCCAGTAGATCTACAGAGACTGTGCCTTTTATTTTGTGAATTTAAATGACTGAAGACAGATTTTTGAGACACAAACCCTAAATGTCAACATTTCCTTTTATTTGAATTAAGTGAATAATAAGAAAGTAATAACTTTTTTAGATTGAGTCTAAAATAAGAGAATAATAAAGATAGAGGAAAAAGTCACCAGACAACAGTTTTAAAAAGCAGTGTAGGAGGCAGAGGCAGTGATGAAGGGCGGATAAAAGAGGAGACATGAGCATAAAGGCTATGTGAACGAGGGAGTGGCGCTTTGCTCAGAGCGAGTCCCGCAGAGACATTTCAGAGACATTTTGAAGATGTCAGTGCTGGATGTGTAATGACGAGTGGAAAGGAGCGACGCTTGATGTGAGCTGTGCTCGGCATGTCTAATGACTGTGAGGAAAGGCCGCCTTCTCCTCAGCGCCAACAATTAGGCTCTAACACAATTACTGCTGCTTTGCATATCTCAGACGGATTGGATGATTACCAACCAAATGTGATAATAGACCTGCGTGTGAGAGGGAGCGGTGTGTGTGGTGTGTGTGTGTGCGGTGTGTGTGTGTGTGGCTCTGTGTGTGGCTCTGTGTGTGTGTGCATGTGTGCGTTGTGTGTGTGTGCGTGTGTGAGGTATGTGTGAGTGGCTCTGTGTGTGTGTGTGCAGCTCTATGTATGTGGTTCTGTGTGTGTGTGTGTGTGTGTGTGTGTGTGTGCAGCTCTATGTATGTGGTTCTGTGTGTGTGTGTGTGTGTGTGTGTGTGTGTGTGCAGCTCTATGTATGTGGGTGTGTGTGTGTGTGTGTGTGTGTGTGTGTGGGTGTGTGTGTGTGTGTGTGTGTGTGTGTGTGTGCAGCTCTATGTATGTGGTTGTGTGTGTGTGTGTGTGTGTGTGTGTGTGTGTGTGTGTGTGTGTGTGTGCGCAGCTCTGTGTGTTTTAGAGAGATTAAGTACAAGCAACTTAATTAATGACGGGAATAACGAGAGGCGATATACATGTGAACATGTATGTGTGCGGTGCCCCACTTTCAGAAGGTCAGAGATGTAGTGTCTAACAGACCAGAGTGGGCTGAATCACTGATTCAGTCTTGTGTCTAATGAAGCTCTGATGGAAAAATCAGGGCACCTGTAATCTCATCCAGCTACTAATGAATTATACCACACTATACTGGAAGGTGTTTAATCTGAATCTGCACACTCCACACATTTGGTTTGATTTTACTGGTAAAATTAGTATTTTATGAATGCATTTGTTAAGATCAAAATGATGAGAAGGTAAATGAAATACTACTACTCATAGACTGTACTGGACTGCAGCATGTGAGATGGTCAGGACATGGTTGCATCATATTTTAAGATTCCAGTGCACCCTAATAGAACCCAAATTGTGTTCATTTTAAATACAGTTGTGTCATGTCCCAAAGCTCTGCATTTGTCTCTGAAACATTCTAATAAAAAGGTAAAATATTACAGTATGTATTGTTAGACGAGAATGTTATCATTATTGTTAATTACTGAAAGTCACATTTTCTTTAGTCTTTATCAGATTAACTCTTTTTTTTCTTTTACCAAGTCCTCTTTTTCTCTCCAGGCTGAAATAGTGAAGAGATTAAATGGGATCTGCGCACAAGTGTTGCCCTACCTGTCTCAGGAGGTGCGTATGCTCGCTGACACACAGTGGCCCTCGACCTCTGACCCAGACCCTGTGCCTCATATTCTGGAATGAGCTCAGGCCTCATTCGCGCCTCATTACCTCCCCGCCTGTGTGACCCCTCCCCTCCTTCTCCTCTTCCTGCTCAGCCTCGTGTCATTCATCATCAGCCGCTTCCTTTCACTGTAGCCCTGCTCCCACTCCTCTGTCTTCATGATTTTCCTCGCCATATTCAATATTTCCACTCAGCCCCTCCCCCGCTCTGCTCTGTACATGTGTGTATTTGTGTGTCAGTGTAATAAATGGTTGTGTGATTCAGATAAGCTATGCTCTTATCTGCCCATCAGGGGGTTGACCTCCACCCATTACAGCTTACCAACCCCCCCATCCATTCTCTGGGGCCTCACAAAGCCTTTGTGTGTGTGTTTGGTATGTGTGTCTTTGGTGTGTGTGTGCGTTTGTTGTGTGTGCATGTGTGCACAAATAGCAGAATGGCCAGAGGCAGGGGGCTACATCACCTGTGAGACATGTTGACGTTCAGTTGGGAATATTGATATTGATCTAACCTCTCCACCTCTTGCTCAAACTCCCATCTCTTCTCTTTGGGTCTATGTCTCCCCTCCTCACGTCACCCGACACTTGTGTCTTGCAGCACCAGCAGCAGGTCCTTGCAGCGATCGAGCGAGCCAAGCAGGTCACCCCTCCAGAAATGAACTCCATCATCAGGGTACGACCAACCTGTGGGGACAGCCACACAATTACTGATCATTATCTTTTCTAGTGTTTTTTTTTTTTTTTTTTTAATCATCTATGTCCAACGTGGTTGAAATGGCCTCTTGGGCTGCATCCACTGTGGATGGAAAATGTTACATTAGAAAGATGGCCATAAAACAATTAATTTACCACCAATGGCAGTAAAAACCTATTGTCTACTCATTTTATAGGTAATCTTTAACCCTCAAGACAGCCCTAATAGATTCCACTGAAATGCAAAACCAAACAAATTCTGGTATGTCAGTTTATGACCAGGATAGAAATTGCCTAATTTTCTCTGCTGTTGTACATTTTAGTATAACAAAGCTCATCACACCTGACGTACACTTGTGTGGTTTTTGCAGTGTTGTGGGTTTCCTCTAAGCGCTCCCTGCTTCTCTTTCTACAGCAGCAGCTCCAGGCTCACCAGCTGTCCCAGCTCCAAGGACTGGCCCTGCCCATGACACCATTGCCTTTGGGCTTGAGCCAGCCCACCCTCCCCGCGGTCACCACCTCGTCCGGCCTCTTCTCCCTCTCCTCTCTGCTGGCCTCCCAAGCCCAGCTGGCCAAGGAGGAGAAGGCGTCCCGTGATGGAGTGGACAGCCACCGCGAAGAGGATGGAGACAAATCTGATTAGTGATTCTTTACAAAGACTTGAGTCCCCCAAGCATGTCGTGTGGCCCACTGCCTCCCTCCGTCTACAGTACGCTCACACGCACTGACCTGTGCCCACCTGCCCTGCCAACAAGTCCTGCCTCTGCCAGCTTCACAAGGAGGGACTTGGCCTTTTTATTGTAGTACTGCCATCATGTTCCTCTGAACACACCGGGGTCCCTGCCCTGTTTCTTGTGATTCTGCTTTTTTTTTTTAAATGTTAGCATTTCTTCATTTCTCCAGAGTGAGAAATCCATATTCCGCTGATTGCTCTGTGAGACTGAATGCTACTAGTTAGCCCAACATGCACACACAGTGATGAATACATGTGTTTTCTTGTGTACAGCGTATACAAATCATCATCCATTAACTCTTTTGCCAGTTTATACAGCATGTTTTTATTTGAAGAGTGGTGCCTCCTGGTTTCATGCATTTTTCACCTATTCAAAATGCTATTCTAAAATCAATCACCTCTGCAGGTGTATTGCATATTAATCTAAATTTGGCCAAACATACTGTACCTTCTTGAGATAAAGCCAGGATCAAAGCACCAGACAGCGATCATGCATGTAGTGGGTTTGACAGCAGAGGGCAGTGTGTCTCTTTGAAGAAACCTCTATTTGCTTTAGGCCTGAGCAAAACAATGACAAGACTATGACAAAGCACAGGCAGGATCACAATAGAGCAGCATATTTATCCAGTCTGATGGATACATCCTTAAAAACACACACATTTATTTGGGTTTGATCACTCTCTGGGGTAATCGGCATACCTCCAGGAGGGACCAGTGCTCAGTGCAGGAACTGTCCCTGCATTAAATTTAAATGCAAAAAGACCCTCTCACACCTGTGCCAAACAGGATGACAGTGTTTGTATTTTCATTGGAAAATAGCGAGTCAGCAGTTGGTATGAAGATTTGGCCTTTAGTTGTCGCCAAAATTCCTATGGTATTATTTATTTGTATTTAAAGGGATATGCCACCCCCAGGGCAAATTTGGGCATCTCCCCACAGTCCAGAGACTAAAACAAGTGATGAAAAGCATTTTCCTGCTCACCCAGCCATTGTCCGAGTCTGTCGCCACTGACCGCCGCGGTATCTGCAGCTCCTCCGCCTTAGACTGGAGTCTAACGTCGCCAGAGAAAGATTTCGGCCAAAAGGAATTAATTTGCTCGATGCGTTTCCCAATTACTTTCTGTGTAGTGCGCATTCATATCGAGTGCAAATAAATGTGCAAATCAACATGGAGAGCTTGCCTTGGTCATTTTGGGTGGGAACTATTTTCCAGTGCGGAAGAATACAGTCAAATCACGCACCACGTTGTGCAACAGGGGAACTCCCTTCCCGGTGCGTAACTGGGATTCCCCTGGCAGCGTACTGCGTACACTTATTTTAGTCTCTGGACTGTGGGGAGATGCCCAAATTTGACCTGGGGGTGGCATATCCCTTTAAGGAATACTTCAATAACAATAACATTTCAAATCATCTAATCTAATCATATATCAAATTTAAAAAAAAATCCTGTTCACCTCTTTATGCATCTTCTTTAGTTTAAATCTGTGTGTAACTCAATGCACCATTTATTCTTACTTGATCATCACTTAATTTACTCTTAACCTCTTAGCCTGGTGACCATAACCGTTGTTCTTTTAGCACAGTGCATACTGTTTGTTTAAAAATGTAAATTTGATGTGTAGTAAACATAAGATCTTTTCACTTGAACAGATCAAAGCTAGGACAGGTATTGGCACAGGTCTGTGTGAGAGTGGACACACCTTTTCCTACTAAAGAAAGGAACAAATAACTACACTATTTGCTGATAGTCTTTCTCCTCAACTGTATGTATGTGACTGCATATAGAAGCTCTAAGCCATGTCCCATTTCATCGACCTCTGTGGTTCTTATTAGGAGCAGAGCACTAAGATCTCAAATAACAGAGAAGGAGACATGCCATGATGCTACTCCTGCCACATACTGGACCTAGCTACATGTTGTCTGTAGTGATGTGAAGCACATTAGCATCAGCATTACACTGCATGTCTGCAGGATAAATGATACACATTATTTTGGTCTTTGTGTGATTGATGCACTTGTTTATTTCTCCTGTTACATATTTTAAATTTAAGAGTCCGCAGGGAGCCCTCCCCCTGGGTTAAAGAGTAGAATTTCTCTGTATTTGTTGAAGTAGTTGAGGCGAGGCCTCTGTAAACAGATATACATAGAGAGCTTTATGTGTAATGGCTGCCTCTTCTGTCTGTCCTGGATGATTCTTGTGCTTGTATTGCATTACTGATATGACACCAGGGGGACTGCAGTACCACAACCTCTCCCTGCACATCTCCATTCTCTCCATCCAAAGTTCTGCCCTCCTCTACACCTCTGACTTTAACCCCTGATGCAGTAAGCATTTTCAGCTTTGTAAAGGTCTTTTTAAATACTTATTTTGTGTATAATGTAAAACCTGAAAGTGTGTACTTTGACAAAAAAAAAAAAGTTTTTGTGTCTGACATCATAGCTTCATTTAAATATACAAAAATGCGTAAAAACAAAAAAGTACAGCAAACATTTACTATAAATACAATGAAATGTTCTGCAGTAAGAAAGGACTTCTGGTGCCTTACAAATAAAGTCAATCAAAAATAAAAAGGTGTTTATCTTTGATTTTTTCCCCAAATTAACTTCAGTACAATGAATACTTGTACTGAAGTGCCCAGTTGCGCTCGTTCAGACTTAAACCTGCGACTTTGTATTGTTCATCCACTAGGAGGAGCTGTCGAGGCGTCCTTTCTCCGCATGTGAAAACAGTATAATTGCTCTGAGGTATTCTCGCATGATGTTCGGTGTTTGCCTTTCACATTTCAGCGGGAGCTTCCTGTGCTTTTGGCTGCACTGATTACAGTTTATCTATTCTGCGCCGCACGCACGCACAATTGATGTGACATCTCAGAGCTGGCAGATCACGGCCTGTTTGGCACCTGCACATAATCCTCATTTAGTCTATTACTGCTGAGACATGACTTGGCTTGTTGAATCCGCAGATACTCATTTGTGTGCAAGACAAAAGTGCATACACGTGGAGTTTAGTGAGTGCTACAGGTAAAAGGTTATTAAGGCTTACAGATGTATTAATTTACTATTAAAATTTAGGTGGCATCTTCAGTATCTCTCTTATATTTAGGCTCTGTAATATTTCAGAGTTTGTTTACTCTAATTAAAGGAAAATTAACGGTTTTTTTTACAATCTGAGCCTTCTTTCGGCAATAAAACAAGTAGTTTTACTCACCCATAGCAGTTTGGTGTCAATTGGAGCAGTATCGCAGAACTTATGTTGAGCCGTTCTGTTCTACCAATGATCCCGTATCCGTTAGCGTGAGTGCTCGGGGCATTACTTTGCGGTGTCCAAATAACACAAACTTTAGCACTTTTCAAATCACAGAAGATCGCTGTGTCAGAGTAGACTTTTAGTAGATTCCAAAACGGCCTGAAACCCGATATCGCAACAGAAAAGTAAAGTTCAGAGCGGTGTTAGCTTCTTTCGGACTAGCGGTGTTTACAAAACAGCTGAGTTCACGCATGCGCACTGTCCTCTCTGATGACGTCATCAAATGAAACTATAGCTGGATATCGGGTTTCAGGCCGTTTTGGAATCCACTAAAAGTCTACCCTGGCACAGCGATCTTCTGTGATTTAAAAAGTGCTAAAGTTTGTGTTATTTGGACAAATAACACAAAGTAATGCCCCGAGCACTCACGCTAACGGATACGGGATAATTGGTAGAACAGAACGGCTCAACATGAGTTCTGCGATACTGCTCCAATTGACACCAAACTGCTATGGGTGAGTAAAACTACTTGTTTTATTGCCGAAAGAAGGCTCAGATTGTAAAAAAAAACGTTAATTTTCCTTTAAGTTCTTGTTTTGCTATTAACCTTGCTGTCTGACCCACAGTAAAGTCAAAAGTGTAGAGACAGCGGTCCCTCTACTCCCCACAAACAGTACTGCTCCTCTGACACTAAGGTGTTTGAATATGCACCATTTCTTTTTATTTCTCTCTCAGAGCTTTCTCTCTCACACACACACACACACACACACACACACACACACACACACACACACACACCTTTCCTGCAGACTAAGTATCTGAACATACAGCTGCAGAAGCCTCTCCACAGGGCCCTGCTGAGTTTGTTCACATAGGTGCCTGCAGTTGTGATTGGAGCAGAGTGGGCTGCACTTCCAAACAGGCTTTTGTGAGTCTGATGTCGGTCATGATGAGCATGAGAACGACGTGCACAAACACAACCAGAGATGGATAAAAAGAGAGGGGGACAGGGAGAGAGATAGAGAGGGAGAAGGACAGCGAGAGGGATTGTGGCGAGAAGCTTCTTGATTAATCATGATTGACTCATTCAGAGCCCACTCATCTTTTCCTCGCTCTCTCGCTCCTGCTCTCCTTTATGGCTTGATTACGGATACACACTCTGTCTCTCATTACGTCTATTCCTTTTTTTTCCCCCATCTCCCATTTCTCTCTCTCACTCTCTGTAGTCATCTGTTAGTCTCCTGCTGTGCTGGTTTATTCATCCATCTCTGAAGAAGAGCACGTCAATCTCTGTCTGACACACATCTCTCTATCTTTCCTTCTCTCCTTTTCCTTCAAGTCTCCCCTGTACCATTTCTCTTCCTCCCTTCTTCCTACATTTGCCCTGATCTGTCATTCCCTGTGTGTATGTCAAAGAGAAGAACACAAATTCCTCATTCTGGCTGTCGGTCTGCTGCTCCTGTTGTCTATGTGCATCTCCTCAGTGAATACACTCTTGTTTAATGCATGTTTCCACAGATGCTCCATCATGGGAGACTGTCTTTTGGCCTGTTTTTATCTGATATTGCCAGTGGACGCTTCCCAAACATACTGGAAACATTCAAACTTTACCTGAACCTGAGTTAAGATCATGCAAAATGTTTGTGTGATTAGTTTAATGCAATACTGTACGTACATTACAAGCAAAGTAAACAGCAGACCTAAAGTGACACCAACATTTCTAGAGTTTTTATAATCCATTTTGAATATAGGATAAACTCTGTATTTGGTATAATGGGACAAATGTGAGCCCTTTTGAAACCTTTTATGAATAACTTTGGCTGATGAAAAGCCACAGGTCAAAACTTCAATAGGCACAAACTGATAAAAAAAAAGAAAGAAAGAAAAGCAGTCTTTCTTCTGAATCTATTTCTTTGCCACATCCATAACTGTCCTGTACATTGACCTATTCTCAGAAGTCAGTTTAATAATAGCAAAACACATTTCCTTCTCTCTCTTCTCTCTCCCTTCCCCAAGTCTATTTGATTTTCTGTTTGATATATTTTGTACGTTTCATCTTCCTCCGTCTCTCTACCCTCTCCATTTTTCATTCTCCCGTGTGTTTATAGTATGCCTGCCCCTGGTGGTGATGTTGTGCATTGGACAGCACTCCCCTGGTGCTTAGGGGGCTGTTACCCGGCTGCCTCTGATTCTTCCTGCTTGTCACTTCCAATCCTGGTGACACAAACACACACTAGTTCTGCATACTAGTACACACTTCCTCTGCACTTAGTGGATTTGAAAATAAATAAATCTTACAGAAATGTCTTAAGCGAGTTAAATACAGCCTCAATAGACTACCAGTAAAATAAGCGTAAAAATGCATTTACACAAAACTCTTGTGAGCTTTGAGCCATGCAAGAATGGCTCCTCAAAAACATAAACTGAGTTGTGTTTTGTTGCAAAGTGCTGTAATGGTTTCTATCAGAATGAGCTTGTTTAAAATAGAAATCATAAATATTTAGTTTATTATCAGCAGCAGTTAAAGGGCCTGTATGGCACTATTCTGTGTTCTAATGTCGTTTCTAGGGCTGCACCGATGTAGAACATTTTAGCCGATACCGATATCCAATATTAATGTTGCTGTTATGGCCGATAACCAATATTAACCTATATCGATATTTTTTAAAATAAAATCTGAGATAACATTTTATACAGACTGAAAATCATGCAAAATGAATTTTTGAATGTCTTCTTTTATTTTCAAAATGTGTTTTGACTCCATAAAGCTTAACTTATTTTATTCACAAAACCCCTGTGAAAAAGTTTAGATAAAAAAAGGAAGATAAATCATGTCACTCTTAATCTGCATTTCACATGGCTCCCATATCACCACATATACTTCAGGTTTGGGGGCCATTTTGTGTATTGCCAAGAAAAGGAACTGCAACACATTTTGTCAAATTACAATAAACTTAAACATGGACAGATACAAGATAAACACAACGTTTTATAACCAAGATCCCTGTACAGCTCGACCTTATTAAGGACAGCTCCCAGTGCTCTGCCTGAAGTGTGACAGAACTTTTATTTGTTTTTCAAAGCAACGTATTTATAGTACTGATAAATATCGGTCATTAATATCGGCCCAGTTTTACACATCGGACCGATACCGGTATGGGGGAGGGGGGGTTGCGATATCGTCTGATACCGATGTTAATGCCGATATATCGTGCATCCCTAGTTGTTTCCACATCAAAAACATATCTGGAGTTTTGTTTTGTCATTCACACATGTTCAACACACAAATCCTGCATACAGCTCTGGGAAAAAAATGAGACCACTGCAGTTTTTTCTGAAATCAGCATCTCTACATGTATTACAGCCATTAACCCTTCTTAAGATATGCCTTTATTAGTCCCACAGTGGGGAAATTCCAGTGTTGCAAGAACAGCAAGAAAAAGTAGCATGCAACAGAACAATATAATAAATAAATAAATAATGGCCTAGGATAATTTAAAACTAGACCTAAAAATAGACTCTGGAGTATAGCTGAATATTGTAGTGCAGATAAAGTTGAATGACATGTTAACTGTTCGTTGTACAGTCTGACAGCAGCAGGAAGGAAAGACCTGCGAAACCTCTCCCTCACACAGCGAGGGTGAATCAGTCTGTCACTGAAGCTGCTCTCCAGAGCAGACAGAGCGTCCTGCAGGGGGTGAGACTCATGGTCCAGCATAGAGGTGACCTTAGCCAGGACCCTCTTGTCCCCCACCTCCTGCACTGAGTCCAGAGGACAGCCCAGGACAGAGCTGGACTTCTTGATGACCTTGTCCAGCCTCTTCTTCTCCCTTTCTGTGATGCTGCTGCTCCAGCAGACCACACCGTACAGGATGGCTGATGCCACCACAGAGTCATAGAAGGTCCTCAGGAGTGGCCCTCTCACTCCTGAGTCTCCTCAGGAGATAGAGCCGACTCTGGCCCTTCCTGTACAGTGCATCTGTGTTATGAGTCCAGTCCAGTTTATTGTTCAGATGAACACCCAGGTACCTGTAAGAGTCCACTCTCTCAATGTCCCTTCCCTGGATGTTCACTGAGGGGGCAGTAGAGTGGCGTCTGCGGAAGTCCACCACCATCTCCTTGGTCTTCCCTGCATTGATGATGAGGTTAAGTGTAAACATTAGTATTATGTTGTTTTAAAATAAGTTTGATCTTGTTTCTTTGCATTGTTTGAGGTCTGAAAACATGTATGTTTTTTGTTATTTTGACCATTTGTCATTTTCTGCAAATAAATGCTCTAAACAATATTTTTATTTGGAATTTGGGGGAAATGTTGTCAGTAGTTTATAGACTCAAACAAAAATGTTCCTTTTGCCCAAACACATACCTATAAGTAGTAAAATTAGAAAAACTGATAATTTTACAGTGGTCTCTTATTTTTTTTCTAAAGCTATATTTAGGCTCTAGTCCGTCTCTGAAACAGAAAACACTCAGTTCCACTTTGTGATGTTATGTGATAGTACATGAAGTGCTCCACTGTGTTTTTAAACTCCATACACTTTCACTAGAATCATCTGGATGTGTTTAGCCCTGGAATTGCCCATCTCTACTGAACTAAAGGTAAAATGTAGCTGTAAAATGTAGCTGTTCCAAAACACTTCCACACCGCTTGTTTGCATGTGTGGGTTGAGAGGGCATGGGTTCACCTTTAGGACCCCGTGTGTCTGCACCCACGTTCCCATAACCCCCAACCCGTGTCTGTCCCATGTGAGTCGGACTATTGGTCGAGGAAAGCACTCTCATCCTGGTCCTCATCACTAATTCATTGTTCCTCGACCTCTACACATCAGCGCCTGTGTGAGGATGAAAACACCGCGGGCTAACTCTGTCTCGCTCTTCCAGTGATACCAACTTCCTTCTTTATTACAGCTGAAAGATCCAAACTAACATACTCTTTCTTAGCTATTGGTCAAGGATCATAATTTTGGCATTTTGCTGCCGCCTTTTGAAGGTGGAGTATGTAACTTTTCCTCTAGAGATGGAATATTCCACAGTAGTATTAAACTATGAGCCGTCCTCCTGTGGACCCACCACCTGCGAAAGGATTCATGGGGGCTGGTGCATTGTGTTCTGGGCAGCAGAACACTGCTTGGACTGCTGCCCCCGCGACCCAGAAAATGGAAAAGCGGAAGAAAATGAATGAATGAATGAATGAATGAGTATTAAACTAAACTGAACAAGTGCAAAAAGGGATGTGCTTAATGCCAAACTCTGGAACATTCAAGAAAACTGATGATATCTCTATATAGACAATGCAACTTTAAAATAAAAATGATGTTACTCTGAATGATGTACATACCGTTTTTCATCTGTGGTTTATCCATTTTTAGTTTCATTTTGAGTTTTTCTTTTGGTTTGTTTGTTTGTTTTTTTGACTGAAGGTTTTCGAAGTCACTGTTAGATCAGACCTTCAGGAAAATAAAAATATATGAATGATATCTATTGATATTTTGAATAAGATGACACCAGGTGAAACACAAGGTCACTGAAGGCAAAAATATTTTCACTCTTTATATGAATAATAAAGAGTGAAAATATTTTTGCCTTGACACAAGTGCACTGCTCGGTCTGTATGCCATAACTAAATCAAATGTCCAACACAGCTCCAGCTTTAATGTTTAATTCAAAAGTAAACTCAACTCAACTTACAACATCTCAGCTCAAAAAGACATGCATCTATAGGCTGAAATCAGACTAGAACTGATCAAGACTTAACTGGACTTCAATCAATGTGTTCCCATAATTTGTTATGAATGTTTTCAGGGAGAAGTACTTGAACAATGGCACTAAATAACAACTATAGACAACATTTCAAACTGGATACCAAGGCAAAAGCTTGATGCAGATCTTTATACAACAATGACAATAAACGACAGGGGTGACAGTAGCTCAGTTGGTGTTTGTCCACTGATCTGAAGGTTAGTGGTTCGAATCCCGCTCTCAACACAAACAGCTTTGGTAGAGTCACAGGTTAGCGGTGTGATTTCACTGCAGATGAATGCTGTTGTTGTGTTCTTGGGCAAGATATTTGTGATTTTACATAGTTCCAAAATATAGATCAAGACTTTCTAAAATCATTCAGGAAAGATCCAACTTTATTTATGTGATTCTTTTCATTATCAGTACTTGAGTATCAAAGTTTTGATACCATATACAGCTTTGGAAAAAAAATAAAAGACCACTGCAAAATTATCAGTTTTTCAGATTTTCTACTTATAGCTATGTGTTTGGGCAAAAGGAACATTTTTGTTTGAGTTGATAAACAACTGACAACATTTCCCCCAAATTCCAAATAAAATATTATCGTTTAGAGCATTTATTTGCAGAAAATGACAAATGTTCAAAATAACAAAAAAGATACATGTTTTCAGACCTCAAACAATGCAAAGAAACAAGATCAAATTCATTTTAAAACAACATAATACTAATGTTTACACTTAAGAAGAGTTCAGAAATCAATATTTGGTGTAGTAACCTTAGTAGTAGTAACTTATTTTTAATCACAGCTTTCATGCGTCTTGACATGCTCTCCACAAGTCTTTCACATTGTTCTTGGGTGACTTTATTCCACTCCTGGTGCAAGAACTGAAGTAGCTCAGCTTTGTGTTTGTGTTGGAATTCAACAGACGCTGGAATGGAATGGCTGTAATACATGTAGAGATGCTGATTTCAGAAAAAAATCCAGTGGTCTCTTATTTTTTCCAGAGCTGTAGGTTTGTTTTCATCTGAACAAGTTGTCATCTGAACCAGCATCGCCCATGTTTTCTACTGTATAACCACAGTCAAATGTGGCAGGAATTTTCTATTTAATAGTTAGTTAATATGATTAATATTAACTAAGTTAATATGTTAATATTAACTTAGTTCATATGTTTAATATGATTTAATATGATTAACCTAGATTCAGGAGTCTCAACCTCCTCGCGAGCCAAACACAGCTCATGTCGACTACGCCTTCAATTACGCAGAAGCCCTATTTATACAGCCAACACCGTCCATGTCAGCTCTCTCGACCCCATGTCTCTTGTCCATCCTTCAGCCTGAAGACATCATCTTTAAGGAGGGGGGGGGTTCCAAATCAGCTGGATGACCATTTTGGATCCTCCACCCTGAGTCTCCCTCCAGCCATCGCATCTACCCACCGTCAATAAATATCTTTATTGAATTTCACAGTCGTGGCGTGGTCCTTGCTAGTGAATGATTAGTACCTGCAAATGTATTTTTGACAAACCTCCTAGACACACTTCACCTGCACTGGATATTTTTTTAGCAAACTATACCCACTTAATTTAGCCTTATTTCGTATTTTGACTGGGTGCTGTGCCAATGGCTGTGATTACCTGTGCAGTGTAGTGTTAAGGATTACACTTACAGGTATTAGAATAAATGGCTTCTCGGGAGTGAGTCTTCTTTTAGCACGCTGATTCAGAGATGGCAACAAGGGGGAGGTATAGGCAAAACACAGAACTGTCTCCTGAAATAGATAAACTGTTATGAGCCAATGTATCTTAATTAAGCATGCATGACCTTAATACTCCATGTCAGGTAACACTGGAGATTGTCAAAATACGTTTTAAAAGTGCAGTGTATTGCCTTGGTGGTAGACGCCGTAAATTTGAATTAACTGAGGCAAGCAAAGACAGTTTAATCAGGAAGGGCATCTGGCATAAAGTTGCAAATAGAAACAGCAGACCAAAGCATCCAATATGGATCAGATTGTTGAGCTTCTGGTAGAGAATACAAAACTTTCTTGTCTCTGTGCAGATTTTATTATTTTGGTTGTAATGTTACAGAAATCTTCTAGCTTGTGGTACTTTTTTTTTCCTAATGGCACAGATGTTTAAATGGAAAAAGTGTGGAGTCCCTCAAAGTTCAGTTCTTGGTCCCATAATGTTCTCAAAACCAGCTCCATGCTCATTCAAAATTACCTGCTCATACAGTTAAAATGTCAGTTATTGTCTCATGTATTGGGCCACGTAGTTATGACTGTGCATAAATGCTTGAGTATAAACGTTCCACAGATTAGGGGGGTAAGCTACTGCGACTGGGAGCAGACAGAGAAAGCAGGAGGAGGCCTGCTGCCAGAGGCTCAGTGTTGGAACATGGAGCGTGCTGTGTTGATTTGATTAAATTCACTTCTGTTCTCTTTGCTGTAGGCCTATAGTTACTCAACTATATTTGCACACTTGTTCTAACTGCAGATTTGTAGCAAGAGCCGGACTAGGATTACACTACAGAGAGAGACACAACAAGGTCCTCTTTGGTGATATTAGCCCCATTTGACACTTACCTAAATCTAAGCCCTGTTAGTTTACTAGATTACAAATAGAAGGGCTAAAACCATATGGCTGTAGAATGGAAAGAAAAAGAAAATAGAAAGAAAAAAAAATACAACTTTAATTTTGACACTGGGATATATATTTTTTTGTAAAGACATACAGGATTGACACATGATACAAAGTGATTGATAATAATATAATAATGTGCAATGCAATTTGCGTATATCAACAACAACTTTGTATTCAGACCAAATGGTTTATATGATTGCATTGTGTCAGGACATAGGACATAGACATCATAAAATGGTTGGTCTGTATCACAGTCTACATTGAATGCCTTCAGACACAATAGAGCAGAAAATAATAACAGTAATGTTAAGGTATAGCCTACTTTATTGTCCCTGAAGGCAAATGCACAGGGACCCATCTCCAGATCTTGAACTAGGGTTGGTCAGGACCATCTTACACAGTATAAGGTAATCATTGGATAGTATGATTTAATGTTAACTGATGCCTTAAAGTAGATGGTATCCACTCTAAACCAAGTTAATGTATTCATAGGTTTTACCGCTGTGTTTATGATATAATGCATGGACGACAGAGCTGTGAGTCACTAGCCTAGAGTTGAGTGAATGTGTGGTGACAGGATGGAAACAGCCAGCCCCAGTCCGCAGAGACACACATATAGTGTACACACTTATACACGTGCACACACACACACACACACACACACACACACACACGCACACTGCAGACAGGCTGGATACTCGCTCAATGTCACTCTGACATGTCCTCTCTCAGGGAATGTTGCTGTCAGAAAACTGAGGTAAAATTTACTCTTATCTCTATGGACTCATACACCACCACTCATCCTGGCATAGCGCAATCAGGACATCTAAATATGGGACATTTAAACTGCATGTGTAACATTTAAAGATCACATTAAAACATGTTTTCAAATTGGGCCAGGTCTCTGTAGTCAGTGCAAACTTTAGTTGGAGTTCAGAGCTACACCTGATCCACCATGATCACCATGTGGTCCTTGTTCACCTGCCAGATGGGGTAACTTAGCTGCGCAGCCAAAACTTCTCTGCTTCACTTCCTGACCACCTTTTTTTCAAATACAGTACAATATATTATTTCCTGATTTTATTTCCAGCAGCTGTCTCATAAATTGCAGTGCTGAGTATAGCAAAGGGCTGGATTTTTAGTGCTTTAGTCTAGACTATTGCTTGCTATCACAGAGTAGCCACGTTCACCTCCATTTTTCAATCAACACTATCAGAGCCCTCTGTTCATCAGGTATTTGGACGGTTTTGGTTTCAAATGGCTTTTGTTCTTTCTGATAAGAACAAACTGCAGTCACAATGGGATTTAGTTATCATCAGTGAAATATTAACTATTAATCAGAATTCTAGAGAATTTGTGGCTCACTGACGTATTTATCCTGAACTGGCTAAGTCCTGTGTCCAGTACAGGGTGCTATAGCTATAGAAAGGGCTATAGTGACAGGGCCCAGGCAGACTGCTCATTCTGTTTCCACTCATGAAAGTAATGAATGTATTATTTATTTCTAGTTCAGATTTTTTTTACTGTTAGTTTTTCTATCAAACTCCCAGGACAATTTTGTCAAAACTCACTCGAAGTAACAAAAACGCCACCAGGGAACAGCCAAATTCTCAAAGTAGGCTACTGTGTACACAAATCAGAGCAGCCTATAAGTTATCATCCAGTTTTCATTCCTGCGTGCAATGGTATTTCTTTCCGTCTTTGATTTCATTTCTTTGTGCACACACTCCCTGCTGTTTGTGAGCCTTATGTTGTGTGTACTTCTCTCTAAGGCCAGTCCAACAACAAGAGATCCCCCAGGAATCTCCAAACAGCCATCATGAATTTTTCAACGCTGACATCAGCCATCTGCACCTCTCGGCCAATGCTCCCCTTTACACACAAACACACATGCACTAATACACACACGTAAACTAATACGCACACACTCACACAGACATACGCACACACCTGTATAAAGCATTCCTCCCACAGACACAGGCATCTGCTCTGTTTCAGCACACTTCACCCCTCGCTCCTCTTTGCATTTTTGAACGCTCTGCATCTGGACACAAAAAACGCTGCCAGAACATTTTACTCATAATATAAAAATGACAGAAAAAGAGGGAGGACTTTTTAAGCTAATGGATATTCATGTTAAGTTATTTCACTTGGCACAGCATTTACACCAAACCTGAATTACAGTCAGTCACTGCTTTCTCCTTCAGGTATGTGTATTCCTCTGCAGTACAAATATTTGCTGAATTGTGCTACTATAGGAAATGTGTAGTCCTCTTTTAGACCTGGTTTAGATCTATTAGAACTTGAAAGGTTTGAGAACCACTCATGTAGGTGATAATAAAAAGAGGTGAATTGATTAGGAATCTTCATCTCATCTTAAGTAAAACCTTTTGGATGGATGAGGAGCCAAAACAAAAGGCCAAGTAATCACACACTGAGCATTTTCTGAAACTTTTTTTTAGCTCAGTTTTTAACATCATAAAAACTGAGCAGCATGAGGCTCAGTGCAGCTTGTGCAGTTCAAAGGTCACAAGTAAGGGACTGCTGGATTGTGTGAAATGAACTTTTCTAGCTGAGGAGTTAGCTATGGACATTTGAGAGGCTTTTTACACTATATATGGCAGCAAATGTGGCAGAAGACCTTCCAGAGGAAAGACTCAGAGATGTGGCCAGTTTCATCCTTGACCGAAGCATCAGGGCAGAGTGAGTGAGGTCTTTCCTGTTGTGTTCACCTGGACACCCTCCTGGACACTGCTGCAATGATGTAGGACACAGCGGAGGGACACTTTTGGCTTTTCTCTCCTCTAACTGCCCTGACACAGATCTGCTGACCCAGCCTGACCAGTCCTGCTGTTAAACTGCACTGAAGCCTTTGACTGAGACACAATGGCAACTGAAAAGCGCAGTGTAAATGTTGCTGCAGCAAAACTTGAATTTCCTTCAGGATCAATCCACCTCTCTGATTGACTGAAACACTCCATCAAAGCACTTGCGCTAGTGCAAAACAGCGCCATCAGTTGACTGTCTGCCAGAACTGCAAATGAACTGCAAATTGTTCATTTGTAGTGGTAATAGCACTGCAACAGCATTCACTTGCTTGAAACGTTTTTCTTGAAGCACCTACACACACTATGCCCCCATGTGTCTGGAGTTAGTATCTCATTTTTCATTTTATTTTGTTTTTGACTGTCAAAAGTCCAAGTTTATTTTAAAAACACTACATAAAATCCATTTAAAATACAAATGCTCTGCTAAAGGCGCGATCTCGGTGGGGTGTCGTAAAATAAATGGTTTATATTTATATCCACATGAGGGAGAGTGAGATAATGACGATGCCCCAGACCTAATTAGTCACACAAATGCCTGTGCAGCTGCCTGAGGTACCACTCTCATATCCTTGTAATGTAACCTTTACACTGCCTGACGCATTCACCACATTAGAGTGTATATAAACACTATATATGGGTAGACCTTTAACATGCAGATCAGAGCGGCTCCATCTCACTTCTAATGCATCTTTGCCTTCATATATCTACATTTATTTGTTTTTTAATGCTACAGAGCTGTGATTGGGCTTCTATCTTGTTGACACAATCCTGACAATGAACATACAGAGACTGGCATGGCATGACCTCTTTTTGACTGCTTTCCTTTTAGGTTTCTTCATTGCCAAAGTGAATAATGTTGTGTGGTAATTTGTCAGGTTTGGACCACAGGTGGCCTATTATGCTGGACTAAGGACACAATGACTACACGTTTAATATATATTTCTTAAATTAAACACAGTCCAGCAGCCAGTTGGGATGTAATCAACAAAAACAGTGTGATTGAATGTATAGACATGCCATCTCTTCTCTAGGCCAAAGCTTCTTAAAAAATGTAGTTATGAAATGTCCCCAGTACAGCCTCTCTGAAAACATAAAGGGAGAGTTGTTTTGCAATGGTTTATTATGTTAATGTAACAAAAGACAAACAGGCTCAAATGACATTTATTTATATCCGGATGAGGAGGAGATGGTGATGATAATGGATGAGGGGGAGCTATTTATGCACTGTGTCTGCCTCGCACATAATTAGTCACACTCTTGGCGTCTGCCCAGCAACATATCTCTTTAGTCTAACAGTGTGAGACTTTACTCAATTTACCCCTTTATGACTGAGACAGAATATTAGCCCATACACTTCATAATTTCTGCCAACAAACTGGCAAAGCACAGGTTTTTGCTTAAGTTAAAATGCTACAAATTACACTTTCTTGGAAGTTGATCCAAAATGCTTTTTATGTTAAAGGTGCACTGTGTAACTTTTCTGGTGAAGGATTTGGAAAATGCTCGTCTGCTTTGCCTGGAATGATTCACAGACACATTATGGCATTAAACTTATCTTTCTCCATGGAGACAAACAGGTGGCGTCATATCACTACCAAGCCAAGTTACATGTCACATCTGTGGAGAGGTAAGAATGCATATTTTTAAGAGATCTTTGAATAAAAACAGAATAAATAAGTTTGATTCTGTGGAGCCTCCCCAACAAAACAGTAACAGTAACTGACATCTCCATGGACACAAGCAGTTGGCCCATCCCCCATTAAAAGTTCCATAGTGCATCTTTAAATCTTGATAATTCAACAGCATATTTACTTTGAACTTAGCAAATCCTACCATGCACACACAAGCGTACCTTGTATAGGAGAGTGCATGATACATTACCATGTACAGTAGATGACATAGCAAAGGTCTGCCCTTGGGTGCAGGATGCTGGGCTTGGAAGACATAAATGCCTTTTAAAGCCTCATAAAAAGCTGCAGGGTGAGAGAACGGTGAGCAGAACAAGCCTGTGTAAAGCTCTGGAACACTGCTTCATTACAATCACACATCACCCTCAGGACATTTCGCCAGAAGAAATGTGCAGCGGATAGACCCAGCAGAATACAGTATTTTATATCATTCAACATAGAGTCAGTGGTTCTTAGATGTGTAAGAGTGGAACAGCATTTAATGTTACACAAGAACATAGCCACAGCAAGCCAAGAGGTCAAAATTCTACATTTTTACATAATTTACTCATTTGTTTAAGAGTAAATGTATAAATCCAAAGTCAAGAAGTATTTAAAAAGTTCCATAATGGAAAATAATAATAAAAAAAACCCATAAAAGATCCCACCAGAACAAAGTTGACAAAAACATATAAATTGTATGTGACATTCAAACGGAAAATGCAGGATGCACAAAACCTGCCTCCAGCCTGTAGACGAGAGCATACACAGAACTGCCAGTTGGCTAACCTGGTTTATAGAGCAGGTCTGCAGGGAAACACATGTAGCTAATGCTATACAGCTCTGTGCCTCATCTCCCACTGCCATGTCAGAACCACTGACTGGCACAGAATACATTATAAAGCAATACTTTGTGGAGCCCCATTCTGTTCAGGTGCAAAATGTTATTCATTCATCATGTAAAATTGTGTTTGAGAAGTCTTTAAAAGTAAGTTAAATACATATATACGTTCATGGCATCGGCTGGCCCATATATCAGGCCAATATTTGCACTTTTTAGCTGCTATCCGACTCAACTTTCCAGCACAGGATATTTTGTTTTGGCCGACTTGCTGCATAAAGAACACTGATCTACAAATTTTTGGACTCGATCTGCTTCCCAGATAAAAGTGGCCAAATCTCATTTATATTGATGAGATGAACTTAAAATCAATTGATAACTGTGCTGGTTAGCTAATGTATTCAAGATATTTAATGATATAATAATAATAATAATAATAATAATAATAATAATAATAATAATAATAATAATAATAATAATAATAATAATAATTAAGATAAGATCAGATCAGATCAGATAAGATAAGACTTTATTGATCTCACACAGGAGAAATTCACATGCCACATTAGCTCCAGGCAGCTTAGTTCAAAAGAAAGTTAGAACAAAAAAGGTCCATGCAGACAAGATAAGTAATAATAATAATAAAATAAGTAAATAAGAGAATATAGAAAAAAATGCACATTTGGACTATATAGTGGAGTTATACAGTCTGATGGCGGTGGGGATGAAGGATCTGCAGTAGCGCTCCTTCTTGCACTGGGGGTGCCTCAGTCAGCTGCTGACAGAGCTGCTCAGCTCCTCTACAGTCCGGTGCAGAGGGTGAGAGATGTCGTTCATGATGGACGTAAGTTTGGCCAGCACCCTCCTCTCAGCCACCTCCTCTACAGAGTCCAGAGAACAGAGCTGGCCCTCCTGACCAGCTTGTTAAGTCTCTTCCTGTCCTGCTCTGTGCTGCTCGGGGCCCAGCAGACGACAGCGTAGAGGAGAGCAGAGGCCACCATAGAGTCGTAAAAAGTCTTGAGCAGAGGCCTGCACACTCCAGAGGACCTCAGTCTCCTCAGGAGGTGAGGTGACTTTGGCCCTTCTTGTACAGGGTGTCAGTGTTGTGGGACTGCCTCTGGATGTTCACCGGTGAGTGGGGTAGTGATCTTCTCCTGAAGTTGATCACCAGCTCCTTTGTCTTACTGGTGTTGAGGCTCAGGTGGTTGCGCCCACACCAGTCCACAAAGTCACTGATGACAGAGCGATACTCCAGCTCGTTCCCCTCAGACACACAGCCCACAATGGCCGAGTCGTCGGAGAACTTCTGGAGATGGCAGCTGTCCGTGTTGTATGTGAAGTCCGAGGTGTAGATGGTGAAGAGGAAGGGTGAGACGACAGTTCCCTGGGGGGCCCCAGTGCTGCAGACTACCATCTCTGACTCACAGCTGCGCAGCCGCATGTACTGTGGACGGTCAATAAGGTAGTCGATGGTCCAGGCACCGAGATGTCCATTCACTCCCGCGTCCTCCAGCTTCCCCCGCAGCATCGCCAGCTTGATGGTGTTGAAGGTGCTGGAGAAGTCAAAGAACATGACTCTCACAGCACTCCCTAGGCGATCTCTAGGTGGGTGAGCGCCCGCTGCAGCAGGTAGATGACGGCGTCCTCTACTCCTACGTTTGGCTTGAAGACAAAGTACAGCGGGTCCAAGGTGGGGCTCACCACAGAGCGGAGGTGGCTGACGATCACCCTCTCCATGGTCTTCATGAGATATTGATACATGTTAAAACTCTAGACATATTAAATGAATACTAAAAGACATATAGACATATTAAAATGAATGTATTGGAATGTGCAGACAGGCTTTCAGATAGAACTGGTTGCTTGTAGACACACTGTACCTTCTGATAAACTACCATCTTTGCCTTATTTTGCATAAATTTCCTATTTTCACCCAATACTATATTTTGGAAACTACAGCCAATCAGCACTTCTGACTTACTTTTTTTTTTTTATTAGTGACCTAAACCAAGAAAAATTTCACTACTTTTGTTCCGGAAGTATTTTACTTGTAGACCAGTGGAATACACAAAGCTTTATGTTAACACAATGCAAAGAGATAGCACCACAAAAGTTGACTACACAGCTCTTTTATAAAAAGGGCTGTAGATGAGTTTATGTATAGTATAAATTGATTGACATAATGATAAATCTCTACCAAGAATCATGGAATAGCTATTGATTATTACATTATGACAAAATTATCCAACTACAGTGGTACCTCACCTTACGAAAGACCCAACAAACGAAAATTTCAAGTTACGAAACGCCTTCACGTTAAATTTTGGTCTCTAGATACGAAAGAAAATTCAAGTTACGAAACGCGAAATCTCAAAAATTCTAATAATGCGCGCTCAGCCACACACATTATACGCTTTTCTCAGACTGGATTTAAACTTTTCTCACATTTCTCTCTCGTTTAAACATTCAAACTTTCATAGATTTTCAACAAAATGTATTAATAGTGAAGTGTGGGGGGAAGGGGAAGGGGGAGGGAGGTGTGTGTGTGCGCGCGGACATGTGTGTGATAGCGCAGCATGACCCGGCGCGGGGCTGTGAGTACGAGACCCGTGCTCAAACCGTGCCAGGTCTAAACCAGGTCTAAACCAGGTCTAAACCAGGTCTAAACCAGGTCTGAACCAGGATTAGACCACCGCGGCTCTTGCATGCGTTCGTTCATGCGCTCAGACTGCGTGCGGTCCCGAGGCACATCCCCTCCCCTCCTCGCTGCTCGCCTCAGCCATGACTCGAAACGAAACCAGGAAATAGACCCGCATGCGGCGCTTTAATCCACCTGGTTTAGACCTGGTTTAGTCCTGGTCCAGTCCTGGTTTAGTCCAGGTCTAGACCTGGTCCAGTCAAGGTTTAGACCTTGGTCTAGACTGGTATAGTCCACGTTTAGTCCTGGGTCTACAGTCTCTACGCAGGACACAGTGTTACACTATAAAAAAATGTTACACTATTAAAAAAAAACCTTGGAACGAATCAGGCCTTTTCCATTGAAATAGCTACTCAACTTACGAAAAATTCACGTTGCGAAACCACTTCTGGAACGAATTAATTTCGTAAGGTGAGGTACCACTGTATAATTACTTACTACACCAGCAACGAGACAGGTATGAAGCTAATTACACACACAAACGCACACACACACACACACACACACACACACACACACATGCACACACAATCACATATGGCCATAACAACTAGCAGGCCTATCTATAGTGCAGGTCGTGGGTCATGTTCTGGTCCTATACTCTATGTGCATGTGTGCATTCTCTGCTCTGTGCAAAAACGTCTATTTATCCAGTGTCAGAGTTGTGTCGAGTTTATCCAGACTTACACATCATATGGATCGAGTTTCTGCCTCTGCTGTTTCCTGTTACAGTCTGATTAGTCAGTGCAGCCCTGCAGATTGTTGGGCTATAGATGACAGCTGTGTGTAAATATGTGTAAAAACATGGTAAAAAGGAGATGCTCTTTCAAACTGCGCATTATTGGAAAGTTCTGTATTGCATGCAATAACTCCAAATTGTATTCCACCAGATGCCTCACTTCTTACTATGAGTAAGTTTCTATATGTCCAGTAAATCTGTACTTGCTAACATATGGCAAATTATGTTTTTAACCTTATTCAAACTTTTAGTCAAGTCCATGCACTGTCTGCTGCCGTGTTGAAAACCGCCCAGCCTTTTCATGGTAGTACAGTCTACATGTACTTCAACCAGCCACAAAATGGATTCAGATATTGCTGAATTACTTAGATGTAGGCCACCTAAACTAACTCACCAAATTATTCACTGAAACAACAAGTTTTCCTGGACTTGGATTACGACCTGTATTTCTTTTATATTGCACTGCTCTGAAACACTTTTAAAAATATGCCAGTCTCCTCTCCGAAAGCAGAACACATGGGGAACAATAACGGATCCACACAAGTACAGACAAGACAGGTTTTACTTTCTGCAGCCGCTAGGTTATAAAACACAGTCTGTGCAGAGCAATCAAGAGCAAACATGTCCAGACACATGGCAAATATCACTCTGAAACAAGATATACAAGCAGTAAGCAGTGAGGAATGATCTGTTATGTTCTTCATCTGTGGCAGGCAAGATACGAGGAAGTGATCACAAATGTATAACAGTAGCCCCTGTGATGCACTTCACTAGGCCTATGTCTCAGGTTTTTCTGTGGTGATTCTTTTTACACTTTCACCATGTACCTTTTCTGGTGGAGTGCCTGTTAATGTATGTTAATAATGTTTTGCCTGAATTTTTTCACAGCATGACATTAAATGCTCCTCTCCATGGAGACAATTGACACTACCAGGCCAAGTTACAGGTCAGATCTCAGCAGACCTGGACCGTTGCCCCCGTGACACGAAAATATGGAGAAAGCGGAAGAAAACGAAAAAAAAATAAAATAAAAAAAATAAAATAATAATAATAATAATAATAATAACAACAACAACAATAGTAATAATAATAATCGTCATCATCATCATCATCATCATTTATTTTTATCTTTATTTTCAATGCACATTCTATTGCACATTACGGCACATTTCACTGCTGCATCTTCAACTGCACATTTGATGCACACTGCGCATTTTGGACATCTGTAATTAGGTATTTATCTATTCTTTGCACTGCTTTTAGATTTTAGATTCTCCATTTTAGATTTTGTGTTAAAAGTTTTTGTATTGTCTTTATATTGTATTTTTATTGTTTTTATAGTTTTATTTTATTTTATTATTCTTTTTGCACTGCTTGGCCAGAGAGAAAATAAATTTTGATTCGCTGTACAGTATACTGTATGTTGAACACATATGGCAGAATTGACAACTTTGAACTTAATAATAATAATAATAATTTCTCATTAGGTTTGCTTGTGTTTGCATTATGTGCCCTGTGTGCGCAGTACAAATATATGGATTAAAATTAACGGCGGAATTTACTGACCGTTTATGTAGCGTGACTGGCGGCGTGCATGTGCAGAGTGTGTGCAGTGTGTGCGTACGCGCGGGCTGGCTGAATAATTGGGACTTCAATGCCCACAATCCCCACAGACCCGCAGCTCACGTCCGCCCCCTTTTCTACCGCCTACACCCATTCAGACGCCGAGCTGCGATGCGATTGCTCCGCTCTCGGGATGACGTCAGGAACCAACGTGGGGTATAAGACATTTGATTGGATAAACTCTTCTGCGGTGTCACCCAATCGGAGCGCAGAGTGAGGTCTCAAACGAGGAAGCGCTGTTAAGGTGGAACGACAGAGATGCTGCATGCTTCTGAATCCTGCAAATTGAGATGTGTAAACTTCAAACTTTGCTTCTTTCTAAACTTTTTTGTACCTCGTTAATTTAGTGTAATGGTGAAATGGCAATGTTTTCTGATATTTAGCCCAGTGAATAAGAGATTTCTACATGAACACAGTAGTAAGGTAGACATTTTCCAAATTTTTCCTCAACAAGGTAAGCCGGAGGAGATTTGAAAAGACTCAGTGTTCGCATTTGCATCAGCAGGTTTACCACCGTATTGAGCCTAATAAAGCTTTCATTAAGTGTTATCTGGCATTGAAAAGCCAATAGACTCATTAGATTTTTGGTTGGCTATTTATTTAAAGTCTGGTTTAGATAAAAATAAAATAAAGGGCTAATTAACGAGTGGGCTTAATTGGAAGAAAACTGCTTTATTTTGCGTACCTAAAGTAAACTTGGTATACACATTCAAATAGGACACATTTATGGGATATTTTAGACAACAGTTAAAAGAAAAGATAAAAAAAAAAAAATCAAGTTAATCTGGGTTTCATCATTTGTGTAACATCTTTTGTAGAGCCTCCTGTGGACTGATGCTGACAGGGTTTGGAGCTCTTCTGTGATTCAAGAGCCATATCTGAAGATGCTGACTTCCTCTTCTGCACCCAACATCTTTCATCCACGGTCAAGGTCAGCCACACCACACTCACTGTTCGTTATAAACAGGCTGGGCTGCAGTGGCTCGAGTAATTTGAGCGTTCATACACACACACACAACGTGAAGGTCGTTGATTAGATCCCAACTCGGAGCAGTTGTGTTTTTGGGCAAGGCATTTCACCCAACCTATGTATAAATGTACCGTGTGAGTGAGTAATTGGTGGTGGTGGGAGTTGAGAGCCCAGTGGAGCAGATGGGCAGCTCTTCTTCTGTCTACCTCAGGGCTGCTGTGGCTACAAGTGTCTTACCACCATCAAGTGAATGAATAATGTATGGATGTACTGGCTATACAGTGGTACCTCACCTTACGAAATTAATTCGTTCCAGAAGTGGTTTCGTAACGTGAATTTTTCGTAAGTTGAGTAGCTATTTCAATGGAAAAAGCCTGATTCGTTCCAAGGCCCCGATCCAAGTTTTTTTTTATAGTGTAACTTTTTTAATAGTGTGACATTGTGTTCTGCGTAGAGACTGTAGACCCAGGACTAAACGTGGACTATACCAGGTCTAGACCAAGGTCTAAACCTGGACTAAACCAGGACTAAACCAGGACTAGACCAGGTGGATTAAAGTGCCGCGTGCGGGTCTATTTCCTGGTTTCGTTTCGAGTCACGGCTGAGGCGAGCAGCGAGAGGCACCGCACGCAGTCTGAGCGCATGAACGAGACCCGTGCTCAAACCGTATCTCCTCTAGACCTCCTCTAGACCTGGTCTAGACCAGGTGACTCGAAACAAAACCACGAAATAGACCCGCGCACGCCGCTTTAATCCACCTGGTCTAGTCCTGGTTTAGTCCAGGTTTAGTCCAGGTTTAGTCCTGGTTTAGTCCAGGTTTAGTCCTGGTCCAGTCCTGGTTTAGTCCAGGTCTAGACCTGCTGGCAGCCCTGGGCCGGGTCATGCTGCGCTATCACACGTGTCCGCGCGCAGTTTTCTCCCCCCTCCCCCTTCCCCCCACACTTCACTATTAATAATTTTGTTGAAAATCTATGAAAGTTTGAGTGTTTAAACGAGAGACAAATATGAGAAAAGTTTAAATTCAGTCTGAGAAAAGCGTATAATGTGTGGCTGAGCGCGCATTATTTGAATTTTTGAGATTTCGCGTTTCGTAACTTGAATTTTCTTTCGTATCTAGAGACCAAAATTTTACGTGAAGGTGTTTCGTAACTTGAAATTTTCGTTTGTTGGGTCTTTCGTAAGGTGAGGTACCACTGTATTAAACAACACTGACATTTGTCCTGTACAGTTTTACTAATGTATGCAGTGCATGTGCCCATTTGGATTTCTGAACCATAACGCAAGGAGTCTGGGGATTAATTACCTTCTTCATCTCTTCTAGACAATTAGATAATGGAGATTAGTACAAAGGGCTACTTGGTGAATTAACTTTGGTTTTGGCAAAAGAGGCTACCTTTAAAAGATGATGAGGTTGTTACTGTAAAAATGAGACAGAGTTGATGAAATAAAAATATGTAAAGTCTGTGCAGGGGAAGATAATTTTGTCACACGGTGGTTATCCTGGGTAAATGTGTTACCTTAGAGCAGGTGGCTGTTCACACGTCTCCATAGCCCGCTGCAGATTAAACACAGCGGGTTCGATAACTAACTCTAAATTGCTCAAGGTGTGAGAGTGCTTTAGTGAGTTGTTCATGGTCTACTTCTTATTCAGTGTAGGAGGATGTGCCTTTTTCAGAATACGGTCTGTAACTTGTATAGCTGCACTTAGTGGAAGTGGCTGTTCTCCTTTCTACAAGATGAAAAGTCAGCTGTTGATACATCTTTACATCTTTTTTTGATTCGATACACAAATGTTTGGGTTTGGGTTCCACAGGATAGAATGAAAACGCCATAAAGTTGTTGACATAAAATCTTGAAAATTCTTATGCAAAAACAACACTGTGCTAGGCAGTATGAGTAGCAGTAGAGAAATTAAATAAAAAAAAATGTTAGGCTATAAAAAATATCATTCAGCTAATTAATTTCACAACTCCGCCAGTGACTCCAGCATAATCTATAGTTGGAGCCTATATCTAAGCCTGGGTTAAATGAAGATGCTGAGTTTCCTAAAAAGGGTCTGTAGTGTTTGTTCACTCTCTGCATTGGATAATGGGATGCTGGTAGGTGACCTTAATTGAGGCTCGGGGACTGCCCTTGGGTTAACCCACTTGTTATCAAATGCAGTTTGTGTCTTACTGGAAGCCCCCACGGATGCCAGGGCTGACTGTGTCCCATTCAATGCTGCTGGATTAATGGTCGTTTGATCAAGTTCAAAGGCAGAGCTGCCCTGGATAAACTCATTATAAGCAGCGCCAAAGACGACTGGGATGTTCGGCTGCTCTCTGCACAGAAAGGCTTTAAATACTCTGCTGTAGACTGTGCAGGTTTAACCGGGCACTCTGTACATAACATGTGCTAAAGTAGACCGACAGACAGCTTATCCTCCAGTAGTGAGGCTATTTCCAGTTAGTTAATTAGTAATTACCCTAATATGTGACCTATTAGTTGTGTCAATAATATTACACCATTTGTCCTACATATTGATTTTGCTCTGTGTTTATGCTGGATGCCCTTCTGGAGGAAACTGGGCACAAGGACTATTCTTGCCTCAATGTTACTTTTTGTGTCCATTACCAATCCATATATGAATTGCTGCTATTGTTCACAAAATAATAGAAGAAATACACTCTTCTTTTGCTAAATTGATATTTTGGTTGCAGAGTACATTTCCAGCATGTGACTGGAAATACACTCTGATCATCTGTGGATGCATAGTTGCAAAAGCATTGCAGTGAAACTTATTGGTTAAGGGTCTCATTACCTCTTTCGGTCTGACTGCTCACACCACAAACTACAGATAATGTGAGTATTAGTAATGTGACTTTCTGAGGTTAAACGGAACCCTATGAGTGTGTTCCCTTTATTTACAAAAGTGAATGGTGCTGCTCTTATTACATTATGCACTGGAGACTTTCAAACACAAACATCAGAGACAAAGTGATGCTGATACTTGTACAACTCCTCATCTCCGTCTAGATTCACTGCTTCATTTGTGTGAGCGTTGCCTCCTCACTGCCTTTACACCTGGTCTTTTATGCAATTATATGTCATCATAAAGACGTTTAATCACTCTGGCCGCATTGTAACAGGGAGCGCTGATCTGAGTAATAAACCTCTTCCTCTGCTCTGTATCTGTGCATGTGTGTGGCTACACTAATGCTAAGTGCGTCCACATAAGCTGTCATGTGTTTGTGTCAGCGCGTCTGTGTGAGTGCGATTCATATCAGTCGGAGCTTTGTGCATGACTGATCGCTTTGTGTGTCTGACCACAATTGAAAATGGATCCATCTCTCTCCTCCCTCCTCCCTTCACTGCTCTGTCACTGGCTGTTCGTGTGTGGACTCGCTCCACCTTAAGAGCAGCTTTAGCAGCCTGTCGTGTTTGTGTTGAAGCCAACAGGCACAATATATTACAGTCTAGGGCTTGCTGCTGAAAAGCCCGCTGGATCCTCCACTGACCTGCTGTTCTTTCCTGCCTTCCTCTTGCGTTTTTTCCACATTTAGATTAAAAACAAAGCCCTTACTCTCTCTCCCCTCGCTCCTTCTCCTCTTTCTTCTCTTTCTTTCTGCGGCAGTAGTCAGGACTTGAGCTTGTCAGCAGAGGTTGTAGAGGAAGGAGAAAGCTCAGAAGAAGACTGTTTATGTTTATGTTTTGCCTTTGGACGCATAGGTGAAGCAACTTGCAGCGGAGAGGAAGGAGTTGGGGAGGAGGAGAGAGAGCGGAGGTGGGGGGCTCGCCTGGATGAAATTACCCCTGTCATGTCACTACGCGTGGACCTTGACTGATCACAGAGCCAGGAATACAAGGTGAAGAGAGAGTGAGCGAGACAGACAACGAAAGAGAGAGAAGTCTTTGGGAAACAGCCGAAGAGGAAGCAGGTCAAAACAACTGCTCTGTTTTATCATGACATTGGATAAACGCGAAAAGGCAATGCTTAAATGTGTGTCAACAGGAACTCTTTGTAAAGGACACTGAGAAAGAAGACTGTCTTGTACCCAGCAGCGAGGACTTTGTACCCAGTCTGAAAGAGCAGAGTGACCAGTGGAGGGCAGAGGAGTGGAGGGCCAGGGCACTAACCTGGCCATCAAACGGACTGGCAGCCTCTCCTCTCCAGGGATCATGTACCCTCAGGGCAGGCATCCGGTAGGTACATCCACATGACCCCTCATCCCTCCCTTCTCATCTTTTCTTTTCTCCATGCTTTCTGTCCTTGTGGCCACTTATTTTAATAGGCCCTCCCCCCTTTATCAGTTTAGTTATAGACACTCTAGTGTAATAAGAGGAGGAGGAAGAGGAGGGGAGTGTTTGGGCTGAGTGATTCCCTGTTACACCTTTCACAGCTCAAACCAGGTGCCCGTGAAGTGCACTGTGCTGGTGGCATTTGCCTAACTCTTTAGTGTATTACAGCTCGGTCATGTTTATGGTATATCCACATCTGTTTAACATTACATTATGGGCTGTCAGTTTTGCGTATCCCCTGTTGCCAAGAAAACACCACGCTTACAGACAACTTAATGAGTAGTCGGACTTCACTTCAATCTCTTCCATTACCGCACAAAAAGGTCACAAGTTCATGTTCGGCTTCCCCAGTTAATGCCTTCTCGAAATCCATCTCGAGTTTCCGCCTTCATCAGCAGCGACAATTTGCCGGTGTTTTTTCCCCACGCCGGCTAAAATAAAGGTTAACCGCAAGGACCAAAAAGCACACAGGAGGATGAATGGTGGCTTAAGCTGAGCATGGTTTAGAGTCCACTTGTTTCAGAAGGGGGGGCCTGGTCCGGTTGCTATAATCAGATTTGGTTGTCAGTCTCTTTGTATCTGCTACAAATAGGTCAGTGGACACTTCAGCCTCTCCAGTCATTCTGTCTGTGAGCCAGCCAGCCAACAAGCTATCACAGAGAATTATGAATGACATTTTCACAAGAGGAGAGCATGAGGAATCAATTATAACGCACAGGGAGAATGCTAATAGGCAAGAGCCAGGGCGAGAAAGCAACGTAAAGAGGGAAGGATTTGAAAAAAAATGTAAGATAAAAAAGTCTAGAGAAAGAGTTCTTAGAGAGAGCGCGGCTGGTGGTGGCAGGAGAAGTGGAAAAAGACAAGACGTTTGTGTGAAACTTCCTGTGTTGTGTTGTATCAGAAGGCTTCCAGCTGAGATCTTCTGCGTTTGTGATAAAGTTGAGTAGTAGATTGAGCTACCAATCGATCGCCCCTGCTCTTCCACCCTCTTCCTCTCTCTGTTGCTCTCTCTCCCTCTCTCTCTAGCTTTCTTTTTCTCTCTCTATTGATATATCCATCTCTATACATCTGTCTCCCTACGTTTCTCCATTCCCTCTCTCCCTCTCTTTCTCTCTATCCCTTCCTCTCTCTCTCATTCTCTCTTATGTTCTATTTCTCATTTATCTCTCTGTCTCTCTTAAACTCACTCTTTCACTCTCTCTCTCCCTCTCTTTCTCTATCTCTCTCCCTTGCCCTCCTCCCTCCCTCTCTCCCCCTCTCTGTTTCTCTTACACTTGCTCTATCTCTCACTCCTCCCTCTCTCTATCTTTATCTCTATCTCTCCCTCCCCTGCTGCCCCTCTCCCTCTCTCTTCCCCTCTCGTCTCTCTCTTGAATCCTGCCAATGGAACTTTACTGGTGTTGCTATGAAATGTGATCTTTGTTGAGGTGTGAGGCAGTGTGTGTGTGTGTGTGTGTGTGTGTGTGTGTGTGTGTGTGTGTGTGTGTGTGTGTACATGTCACCCTTTGTCTCAGAGGAAGTGTTTGCATTGCTCTAAACAAGCATATGTCATAGAATACACCAGAGTACTGTTACTTTAAAGGAAAAGTAACATTATTTTACAATCTGAGCCTTCTTTCGGTAATAAAACAAGTCGTTTGACTCACCCATATCACGTTCGTGTCATTTGGAGCTGTTTGAAGAAAGTTATGTTGTAGCGTATCCGTTAGCATCCGTTAGCATTTGTATTCGGGGCATTACTTTGCGGTCTCCAAATAACACAAACTTTAGCACTTTTCAAATCATAGAAGCCTGATGTCTTAATGTAAGAATTCGTTTGAAGCAAAAGTGGCCTGTAATCCGAGATTTATCCATAGTTTTCAGCTTTGCGTTTCATGTTTGGGTCCCGGGAGCTGATAGCACAGTCCGCGCATGCGCACTGGCGTCCTCATCTACTCGAAACTATGGCTAAATCTCGGATTACAGGCCACTTTTGCTTCAAACGAAATCTTTCATTAAGACATCGGGCTTCTATGATTTGAAAAGTGCTAAAGTTTGTGTTATTTGGACACCGCAAAGTAATGCCCCGAGCAAATGATACAGCACCATGTTAACGGATACGGGATCATTACTAGAACAGAACGGCTCAACATAAGTTCTGCGATACTGCTCCAATTGACAGAAAAATGCTATGGGTGAGTAAAACTACTTGTTTTATTGCCGAAAGAAGGCTCAGATTGTAAAAAAACGTTAATTTGCCTTTAAGTGAATGATTAGCTTTGTCATACATCATTCCATTTTAGTCTCATAAAACAGTTGCATTGGTAATCCACATATTCTGCAATAATAATACGTCATCAGATTGGAAACAAAAAATTATTTTCATATCATATATATTTTCTTTCTTGTTTGTCAAGAAAAAATGTTGTGTTTAATGGAACTATATTACGTAAAATGTACTTTTGTGAGCTTTTAGCCATGTTGAATGTTGTTACCTCCTCAGAATCATACCCAGTGTTTTGTTTTGTTTCATACACACATGTTTGAGTAATCCTTTATTATTAGTCTGCTTACATCTCCATAGCTCAAAATGCTCTGTTCCATTCTGTGATTTCATGAAGTGGTAGTTTTCAAGTTATCAGGTACCTTTTTACCTTTTGTTCAGTAGGGATCTGCAGTTCCAGGGCTGAAATCACAACTCCAGGTATGTTTTGTGATGGTGATGACGTTGCTGTAAATAAAGCTCACTGTTTGCGAGTGCGACAGAGTGTAGGAGTCTTTCCATTTTTAATCTTGACGAGCATTACGCACACCCTCTCCAATTCACCTGGCTTCAGAAATACAATGTGTGAAGCAACCTCTATATATTATGTTTGTAAAGAGGACATAACCTTTTAACACAGATCAGAAAATGGCATAATATGTGCCCTTTAATGTTGTACAAGATGCCATACCTGTGGGTTATCAGTGGTGACAATGAAAATCCTCGGAGTCTTAACATGCTTACAGTGGGGGATGTTGTCCAGACAGGCATCAAGCTACGGTGTAAACGAATTAAGCAGCCTTATTTTGCCCTGTATGTTATAAACAGGTAAAACATATTGAGTTGTGTTTTGTTTCATACATTGCAGTAACCATACATACTTACTCAAGTTCCCTGCAGAGCTCCACTGGTATACAGTAGATCAGCATGTTGTAAAATTCCATGATGCTTCATTTTTTTTAGGCCATACCATACACATTCACCGCACTTGTTGTAATAGTTTCAGTTCACTAATTCTCTTCTCTGTGAAGCTGAGCATGTTTATGGTTAGTACACATAGTTTTTAGCTTGTTACAAACTGCTCCCTCCCCCACTATGCCTGGAATCTTCCACAGTATAACTTATCTAACATGCATTCATTTGATAACACAAATGTTTGGACTCAATCTGCTTCCGAGATAAAAGTGGCTTAATCTCATTTATATTGATAAGATGAACTGAAAATCAATTGGTAACTGTACTGGTTAGCTAATGTATTTAAGATACTTGATGATCATCAAAATTGCATCTGTTTATTCAGTAGATTTACGCATTTTTGCTTAAAAATATTTATATTTTGAAAATATTTAACTTGCACTTCTTTATAATAATAATTAATTCATAGCATTTATATAGCGCCTTTCATGACACCCAAAGCGCTTTACAGTTCATTGTTCATTCACTCCACACTTGGTGGTGGTAAGCTACTTTCTGTAGCCACAGCTGCCCTGGGGCAGACTGACGGAAGCGAGGCTGCCATCGGCCCCTCCGACCACATCCAACACTCACACACTCCACTTTCATACTAGGCAATGTGGCTGAAGTGTCTTGCCTAAGGACACAACGACTAGTTTTTGTGACTGGCGCCCCACTGTGACACCTGGAATTCCCAGTGGTCTCCCATCCAAGTACTAACCAGGCCCTGCCTTGCTTAGCTTCTGACATCTGACGAGATCAGGCTTTGACAAGTAGGTATGGCCATGACCGTCAAGAAATAAACAAGAAATGTCTTAAGACAGGGGTCTTCAACGTTTTTCAGGCCAGGGACCCCCAAACAGATGGCGAACTGGGCCAGGGACCCCCTACTATATATACGGCATAGAATTGTGTTTTATATTAAATTGAGCTTAGTGTCATGTATAAACATTGCTACTCTGTTATGGTACATCCAATACAAGGAAATAATACACAGGTTAATACTGTATTTTACAGTATAAAATTATATTATTTTAAAGTGAAATCAAAAGATTTCGCGACCCCCCTGCAGTACCTCCACGACCCCCCTGTTGAAGACCTCTGTCTTAAGACATCAGGTGCATATCTTAAGAGGCATCTCTCTTATGTGAAATAAAAATATATTTGGTGTTAAAACTCTAGACATATTAAAATGAATGTATTGAAATGTGCAGACAGGCTTTCAGATAGAACTGGTTGCTTGTAGACACACTGTACCTTCTGATAAACCGTTTTTGCCTTATTTTGCATAAATTCTTGGAAACCATAGCCAATCAGCAATTCTGACTTACTTTTTCTTTATTAGTGACCTAAACCAAGAAAAATTTCACTACTTTTGTTCCAGAAACATTTTGCTTGTAGACCAGTGTAATGGGTGTTTTTAAATACTTCGGAGAAACATGCATTGTTACTGGGTCACCTCTCCACAGATCTGACATCTGCATGAAGCTAAAGTTTTAGAACCTAAAGCTACAATCTCCATGGAAATGAGCAGGTGGCGTAACCTCCATCAGAAAAGTTACAGTATGCACATTTAAAAAGTCTGAATGTAGCAGAATTTTAATCAGAGGGCAAAACTTAAGAAAGTGCATCAGTAAGTTCCCATTCAGTTTCACTGCGAGTCCCAGTGGTGTCTGGTCTGCAGCTCCCTCTATTCATCCCTCTTCCGTTTGGCTGTCTTGGTCTGAACAGATGAAATGGCCATCAAGGCTCATGCTCTGTGTTGTTTTTCATCAGCACAGACTTTGTTCTCCGTCTTTGGGAGGATAGGGTTAAAAGTGGTCTGATTTGCCAAGCGAGCTGAGCTGTAATTGGTTCCACTGGATTTTTGTGGCAACAGCTATCAAAAGTGTGTGTATGAGGAAGTGTGTCTTTGTGTGTCTGTGTACAAACTGCATGCTTTCTTCTTGTGTATCACTATTCCCCGTGTGTATAGTTTAAAATGACGTTTCCTTCAAATGTGTGAAAGAATAATTTATGCCTGTGTTTGTACCTATGTAAATGTATGTGTTTTAACGGTTGTCCTTGTGTTCCTGTAAAAGTGAGAGGAGAGAGGCGCTGTGCTGTAGCGGTGTGTGACAATAACAATAAATAATGTCCTAGCTTGACCTCGGATTCAGCTGTAAATGTGGAAGCTCCTGATTGGCTGCCACGCCCCCCGGGATGTGGAAGAACATTGCATTTTATACATGACTCTGGTGTGAATTAAGAAAAGTGGTGTTTGCAGACTCCAGCTGAACCAAATGCGCAGGTGCTCTGAGGAAAATGAGAATAGGTCTATCAAAGCTTAATCTTCCTGCTGTTGATGAAAAAGTCCACAAAGTTAACAGTGAAAATTGCAACCTGACCTTTTTATGGACCAGCTGCCGTAGTTGTGGATATGCCCTTTGCTAATGCTGTATCCTTGGGCTTGGTCTTGGTTATGTTCCAAGAATAGATTGGTTCCAAAACTCTGGGTCGGAATCCAAAAGTGGGTCTCTGGGAATTTTATGGAATTGCCTTGAGTTTTGATCAGCTCAGAATTGAAGTGGATCCAAGGAAAGCCCACTTATTGTTAGCATTGCATTTTTAGACAACAAAACCTTGTGGGGTGTAGTCCTTTAGTCAATTAATCAGTCGACGGTGTCTTAGTTAACCAAAATCTATATTAGTAGACGTATCATTTTATTCAGCTGCATTTATATGAGATAGCGGCAGGAAGGAGATCTGAAGATGTTCTATTTTTGGTATTTAATTATAAAAAGGCAGATTAAACTCATGATTCACAAATGTAATCTGTCTATTTAAATACACTGTTTTCCTAGTAGTACTTTTTAAAGCACAAATAATTGTTTTTGCAGGAACTCCCACTTGCAGTTGTAGTTTTTTGAGTGCAGTTTGAGTCAGATGTATAGAAATATGTAATAGTTTTGAGAGCTTATGCCACGCCCACTTTTTAGTCGACTAGTCTATCAGCAGGAGATGTCTTTATTCAACCAAAAACTTAAGTTGAGTAGAGCCCTAGAAACTTGTCATATACCAGCACATATATGAAACAAATTAGCTAAAGTAGAAATAATCCTTGGTCCAAACATCCATTCAGTCTCTTACTGGATCATAGTAATAACCAGTAGTAACAGTATCTATAGTTTGCTTGACAAATACGACGCATAGTTTTTTAACTTAAAAGTGTTCAAAGTTACTTAATAAGCCAACAACTACTACCAAATGTGCATTCCTGCCAGTCACTTCTTTTCCTTTTAACCATCTTAAAATCTTTGAGCTGATTAAGAAAAGGCGAACAACAATAACAGCACCTGATTAAATTAATTTAACAACATTCCTTGAAAATTGTTGTTGCTTGAAGAGAGTGTGCCTGCAGGTTTCATTTGGCACAATATAAAAACGGTACAAAAATTGTTGTAATCAATTGTGCATCTGGCCTTGAGTATATTTAGGCTTTTTTACATGGGGCAACTGTAGTGCGACATGTGGTGGGTTAATGAGTCCAGAGACACTCTATGTCTGTGTGTTTGGTATTGATATAAAATGGTACAATCTAAGGTATACACATATATGACCAAAACTGAGAAATGGAATTGAAACTTGTTGCTAATTTGAGGAGAATAGATACTGGGAAAAATACATAAATATATCAAAGTTGTAGTTGGACCATTCCTGTATAGTTTTTAAATGGGAGAGGTCTTTATCAGAACTAGTACGATCACATGATAACATTACACTCTAATTGTATTACATTACACTTTATAACAAAGCAGTGTGTACAATCATCATTTTGGTATCAGAATTTTCCATAGTAATTTCCGTAGTGTTGAGTTTGAAATTTTTGTGTTGTAACAACACTGTAGAGTTCTGGAGGTGAGTCTTTCCTCTCGTTCCATATTTGCCGTGTTTTGTTCCCAACAGCATATGTGAAAACCACATATGATAAATAGCCCGGGCAGATTACTGTCACGTCCCTTCAATGACTGTCTCTCTCCTCGTCTCTGTCCCAAGTTTGTTTACATTTAATTTTTCACAGCCGCTCATATTGTGTCCTGAGGAAATGGCAAAAAGTCAAGTTGCAACAATACAGCTGCTGAAGACGACCCAGAAAACAAGTAGAGAAGTCCTGTAGCTCCTCCATTTAGGCAAAACAGATTACGTCTGTCCTCTGATTTATAAAAACATTTTCTATCCCCCAATTCTACCTTCTTTGTTGTTCAAAGAAACAATCAGAGCGAAGCTTGGATAGTGTCCAGGCCTTTGACTGCCAGTCCCCCTGATTTGTAATCCACAGATGACTTACTGAGGGGCTGTTGCATTACCGGGTTAGTTCTTTCAGTGCGAGCACTTTTCATGATTTATTCCTGGGCTATTCATCAATGCTTGAATGAACAGCTCTTCAGATAACTTTGGTGACTATAGCCATCTTTTTCATTTTTTAAATTTACAGTAAAATAAACTAAAACAAAAAAAATTGCATTTTGAAGTTATTATACTACCTTAGAAAATGGGTGTTTAAAATATAATTTGAACAAATAGTACTGGGATATGATTGTCAGTTCCCTTTATTTCACATGTATTTTTTCACATTCTTTTACATGTATGTTTGTTATTTGTCCAGCATTAAGAAAGAAACTAATTATGTGTGATAAGAGTTCTTTCATTAAAGGGAGGGCATATAGATTTTGTTCATCTGTGTCTCTAAATATGAGCTAGACATGTTCAAGCTGATGCTTTATTCTTAATTACAATTTTTATGGACATGATGGTCAAATATTTTATGTTGTCATTTGGTGTTTTGGGCCTCAAGCCAATGATTCAATCAGAAAGCAGAATGACCCTCACGGGAGGTTTTCATTTTTGTTTCCAGTTGGAACTAAACCTAAAAGGCCTCTAAATATTCACTACCAGAACTCCAGCTGCAGCCAATCATGAAGAGTGCTAGTGCAGCCTCTGCAGCTCAGTGAGTGAACTCTGGAGGTTCTCAGCTTTTACATGAGACATGGCCATATACTGAGAATGAGAAAAATGTATGTGTCCTCTAAATGCACTCGGGCATTGGCAGCCCAGGTTGTGATTGTAGTACATTTTATACCCTTTTAATTAAGAGCACAGGTTACAAACCCTTCCTTTACCTTTTCTAAATTGTTGCACAATTCTCTGTCTAATAATAATAATAATTAATAATAATTCATTGGATTTATATAGCGCCTTTCATGACACTCAAAGCGCTTTACAGTTCATTGTTCATTCACTCCACACTTGGTGGTGGTAAGCTACTTTCTGTAGCCACAGCTGCCCTGGGGCAGACTGACGGAAGCAAGGCTGCCAATCTGCGCCATTGGCCCCTCCGACCACCTCCAACACTCATGCACGCGCCACTTTCATACTAATACTAATAATCACTAATCACTTTATACACCCATGTATTTGATTCATTTCTGTTTCCAAAATCATCTTGAATTGGAATAATTTGTAATATCTGGTTTGACTAATACGTCTGTAAAAAAGTTGGAGAGGGTTAAATGTCCCATTGCGGCTCAGGTCAAACATTGCGTCTGAGAATAAAATGATGAGGTCATCAGCAGAAGATGGAGAATGTGATTGCTGTAGTTACATCTCTCTCCGTCCGGCTCCTCCCTGCAGCACTTGCATTTTTCATCTCCACACAATTCAAACCAATGAGCTGTAGCATGGGCCCATTGCTCTGCACATCACAGTGCCTACACACACATACACACACGCGTGATGGGTACACATGGGGCACTGACATCACTTCGCCACGCTTTCTCAGCTATTCCTCTGCCTTTCCTTAATATTTCACCAGCCAATTATTATTTTATGTCCCCTCTGAAACTGCCTCTGCTAAGTTGTCTCACAGATGAATGGGCAGATGCATGAACAAAAGCCATAAGAAGGAGGAAAGAAAGCCAGAAAGGATTGTTTAAATGTTGATTTGGAGGTGTTCAAATAAATGCCAGTGTGCCCAGACATGTCAGCACATTTATTGGATATGGGGCGGAAGTGTGCCACAGGCTCGACAGCAGAGCGATAGAAGGATCTCTCTCCCAATCACTCCCACACTCACATCTGGATCAGTTTGAGAGGATCCACCGCCAGAGGAAAACATGCATCTGCTTCAACTGCCACTTCTATCACAGCAAACTGAGAAAACAACTTTGTACTCATGAAAAATATTGGGCTTAGTAAATAAACTACAACACATGGGAAAGCAGAAGATGCAGAATTAGTTGGATAATGTTTGATACTTATCTTATTGAATCTTATTATCTCTTGAATAGTTTTAAAATGATCTTGAACCTTTTCAAAACTATATGGCAATATTTAACTAACTGTACTGTTGAAAATATATATATCATGAAAAAACATTTTCATTGTTATTAAAATTTGTAGTATCAAGTATTTTCCTTTGAACAGAAAGCATGAAAGCAAATTTCAGCATTGGGACAACACGTGTTATTGCTAAATTGCAGTTTCCATGTTAAAAATTGCCTGTGGTCTGTGCATAAATAAAAAGTTGGATCATGTTTTGGAAAGGTTTAATATGGTTTGGCCCTGGACTCCTGATTGAGCTCTTATTTAATCAGGATTTAGCCAAAGCTGAAGCCTTCTGTTTCTCCTCATATCGTAGATGAGGCTGATTCACTGTGTTACAAATAGCACATAATATTCTGTCTATATTTAACAGTTGTCTGGCTGTTTCATGTAAACTCAAACCCACTTTAGTATGTACTAAAAGTGGCCTCCCCATGTCCCGGCAGTGCTAACTATCAAATGTTATGAAGCGACAGACAGGTGATGGTTACAGTGGGTGCGCTCGGCTCTGGTTCTGTTATGTGATACGCCTCACCCCTCGCTCCCTCAGATAATCCCTTCCTAATTCCCTGTGCGCCCTGTGCCAGCTTCGTCCAAATTGTGATTGACTTTTGTCCCACACCGCGACTCCCCTCTCTGCCCCCCCTCTCCACCAGCTCCACTCCTGCTTCTAGATTAACTGGATCAGTTTTGGGTTTCAGCGCGGTGCTGTTGTATTTCTCACTCGTAGATCCACACACATAAACACCTAGGTAGGTTGTTTTTTGGCCTGTTTGACTATCAGACCCCTAACAGACTGCGCCGCCATCTGTCACAACACTATCCATACATATACATACACTGACATAACAACTGTTAGTACAGTAAGTGTTCGTACGTGCGGCTTTACGGATGCCTCTGTCTATGTAAACAGGGCAGTCCATATTGTTAAATTTACACACCATTCCTTACATTTCCACTTTGTCTTCTCCTAATACAAATAAGAAGATACTAATTTGGCTTTCCACACTAGTCTTTTTATTCTGACAGGCAGGGCTCAGTGCAGGCACAAAATCATTCTGCCTCAGGAGCTTCTGACTCTTTTTTTTGGTATTTTTCATTTCCTTCTTGCTCATATGGAATAAAAAGTTTTATTGCTCCAGGCTTTTGGGGGATCTTTTTAGTAAGGTACAAGCCGAAAATCACAAATAAGACATTTTGTTCGACAGTTGATAGAAATGAAGCGGCGCTCTATCAGTGGCATGTTCACAGATGCGTTTGGACTCTCAGATCTGGTCTAATCCTGATTTGTGACTATGGGCTTTGTTAGATGACTTAGTGTTGCTGATGTAATGCGCCCGCAGCACTTTGTTTGTGAGAGTTGCTGGCAGCAGATGGTGGAGTGCTATTACCACAGAGCAGTGGACACTGGAGAGACGAACTGTGTTGACTGCAGCAGATCCTCAGCTTCTTCCCTTAGTGTCAGACGATGAACGACCCACTCTTTTCTCTCTCGTCCTCCCCTCCCTCCCCCCCCCCCTCTCTCTCTCTCCAGACACTCTTTCATCATCTGTCTCTCTCTGTGCCTCTCATTTCTCTGTATGGATGTCAGTGTTGTCCATCACTGCAGTCATCACACACTCAGATCTATGGGTGTGTATTTATCACATTGCGAGGACTAAAATCTAAATCTTCAAATCATGTGACCTTACGTTGACAAAAATCATCTTTAATTATTACAACATGATTTGAAATTCAGTTATGCGTTAAAATATGTTAAGGTTAGGGTTTAGGTTAGGAAAATGGTATCATTAAAGTTAAGATCAGTCTCCTGGAAATGAATAGAAGTCAGTGCAATGTCCCCAAGAGGCATGTGAACCCAACATGTTGTGCGTTTGTTTTCAGTCTGGTCTGTGTGCGTAGTGGCAAATACTCGATCTCTATCTCCCTCACGCCCCCCACCACTAACCCCCGCGTCAATGCTGCGTGTGAATCAAGGTCAGTGGGGATCTGTTGGCAGTCACCCCGCCTGAAGCTCCTCCTCCCTCTCCAACCCCCCTCCTCAAACGATGGACACCACGTGCACATGCAGCCATCACCATATACCCACTACAGCGCACTTTAGCTCGGCGAGTTTCAGCGGATTAATTACTGAGGAAGCCAGCGCATCTCTGACCTCCTCTGTTGGACTAATTGAAATCTAATTGAATTGTGCTTGTCTAGACTAATGAAACCCCACTGCTGAAACCGACAATCTTTTAGCCATAGCTACAAGCCAGTAACCACCCAGTACAGTACTGGCTGCATGGTGTGGCTCTGTTTGGTAACTTTGGAGACTGAAGCAGAGGGCACATAGCACTGAAAATACTGTCTACATGACACAAGACTTAGACTAACTGATTAATAAGGGAAATAATTTGGACACATTAGCTCACACATCACAATATAAGATACTAACAAAGATAATAATAAAGTCATAGTCAAGGCAGTTGGCTATGACTTTATTATTAGATATTTAATGTTAACATCAAAATCGCATCTGTTTATACAATAGATTTAGGCATTTTTGCTTAAAAATAATATTTATATTTTGAAAATATTTAACTTGCACTTTTTTATCCGTCAAGAAATAAACAAGAAATATCTTAAGACATCAGGTGCACACAATTTCGAGGCATCTCTCTTATGTGAAATAAAAAAATATTTGATGTTAAAACTCTAGACATATTAAAATGAATGTATTGGAATGTGCAGACAGGCTTTCAGATAGAACTGGTTGCTTGTAGACACACTGTACCTTTAGATAAACTACAGTTTTTGCCTTATGTTGCATAAATTTCCTATTTTGATCCAATACTATGGAAACTATAGCCAATCAGCACTTCTGACTTACTTTTTCTTTATTAGTGACCTAAACCAAGAAAAATGTCACAGCTTTTGTTCTGGAAGAATTTTTCTTGTAGACCAGTGTAATCAGTAAAGGTAGTCTAAGTCTTGTAGTCAAGGCAGTTTACTCGTGTGGACCCACCACCTGCAGGAGGATCCAAGGGGGCTGGTGAATTGTGATCTGGGGGACAGGCCTGTTTGGATTGTTGCCTCCATGACCCGGACCACGGATCAAGCGGAAGAGGATGAATGAATGAATGAATGAAAGTCAAGGCAGTTTACTTAAACTCATAGATTATTTGATTAAAAAATGTTGCATTTTAATGTAAAATAAGACTCCAGTAGAACTTAAAAAGTAAACGTTAATACCATGGTCGGAGGGTTTGCCACTCTCCATGGAGATGCGTGTCCCTGAGTCCCTCAGTCGTCCAGGTAGAATCCATGATAAAAGACGAAATTCAATTTGTCAACTGCCCAAAGTTTGTTTGGTTGAAAACATTTCGCCGCTCATCCACCACTCTGGCCACTCTGGCCCTGACCTGCCTGCCCAGGTCAGGCAGGTCAGGGCCAGAGGGTGGAGACTGTCGTTAGGGTGAATAGATATGCTAAACTAGACGCCAGAGAAATTCGAAATACAAAAGAGAGAATTGCAATACAAATTAGTTGAGATAGTTTCAGAAGAATTTAGTGTAGTGAGCTCCTCCCTGCAGCTACATATAAGCAGTGTCTTACCAGCACTCAAATCAGAACTGACGAAGCCTCTCGGATGAGTGCCGAAACGTTTTCAACCAAACAAACTTTGTCCAGTTGACAAATTGAATTTTGTCTTTTATCTCCATGGAGATGTTATTGTTTTGCCACTAATGTTGTGCAAAAGTGTGGGTCACCTCTCCATAGATCTGTCCAGTAACTTGACCTGCTGGTGTCATCTTCTCATCTCCATGGAGATAAATAAGTTGGACCTACCATGGACCATACCTCTCTATGGAGAAGCAGGTTGTGGCAGGTTCACACATGTTTAAAACACAAATCCTGCATATTTAGGCTAAGTTCTCCTCTCAAACACAAAACACTGTTCCAATTTGTGATGTCATGTGGTAATATAGGAAGTGCTCCACTGTGCTTTTAAACTCCATACACCTTCACTACAATCATTTGGAGAATTTCTGCTAGGAATCGCCTTTCTTAACTGAACTAAAAGTAAAAATCAACTGCTAACTTTAATACTACCGCTTCATGACACATGACATGGAGCATTATGAGCTTTGGTGATGTAGACAGACTAATAATAAAGGGTCACTCAAATGTGTGAATGAAACAAAACATAATCCAGGTATGTTTTTGAGGAGGTAATATTATTATTATTATTACTATTACTATTATTACTATTATTACTATTATTAACCAGTGCACCATGACTCGGCAGAGGCTGTATCTCACTGCTGAGCTGTGGGTTGTGGAGACTCATCGGTGTGTGACAGGCCACTTCATGAGTCCTGCAGCGCTCCATCAATTAGACCACAAGCAAATAGGCAAATGCTGCTCTTCTTCTAAATAAAGTGATCCTCTGGGACTTTTGAGACATACTCTACATTTCACTCCCTGTAAACATCAACAAACAACCGCAGTGGCCTTGTTTCCAGACTTCACACTGAGCAGAAAGCACTGAGGAGGGGAGTGGGACACCCATGGGAGAAGCTTGTTTTTATAGGTCTTCTGTAGCTTGTAGCAAGTGAGAAACATAACTATTCTCTTAAGGTTAATAATTTGACGTTACCTTTATTCTTAGCAGAATATATTACTTTGCTAGGCAAGGAGGATGGTGCCATGGGAAAGGAGAGTGCATGCTTGTTGGTAATTAGACAGACATGGGGACATGGTTTTGTGTGGCAACAATAAGTGATCTTTACAGCTGGTTTGAGTCCAATTTGGTCTTGATAGACATGGTTTAGTCCTGGTTTGGACCAGGTTTTGTTTCAGGTTTTGTTCCAGGTTTTGTCCCAGTTTAACACCAATGTTGATTAGGCATGTCACAATAACAAATGTTGAATTATGATATATTTATGAATAAATATCCGCTATAAACAATCATATTAAATGCCATTATGCCACTGACGCAATCATCCCCCCAAAAACTGTCCTTAAACTTGGACAAACTTTATTGATTCACGAGGGAAATTATTTGGTTCTTTATCTACAGTATTGTTAATGAACATGAATAAAACAAATAAATAAAACAATTAAAGAGCCACTAAACACTAAAAACACTTTTTTTAAACTGATTAACTCTGTAAATGGGTCAAAAACAGAAGAGTATACCTATCCCTGGCCTTATTTTGGTATTTTAGTGCTTATTTGTTAAAAAAAATCAGACTTTTGGGCCAAAAGCCTTGTCTCTACAGGCCTCTTTAGGATCAACTATGGCCACTACATTTGAATTTCTGTGTTAGACAAAGAGCTGCCAATGAGTCAGAAGCAGGTTATTAAGTAACAAGCACAGCCACTCACGGTCATCTCACGGTCTATAGGAGGAGCACCTCTTATCCCCATCCTATACCTGGCTAAAACTCGTGTCACTGTCACTCTCCATTGGCAGTGTGTTATTGCTAGCTCTCTCTCTGACCGGCGCTGTCACCCGGTTGTCACTCATAGGTCAAGCCCCGCCCCTCACCATCACCCCACCCGCGCTCCCCAACCCGCCGAGTACTGCCCACTTTGTTGGATTTTTCAAATTTTGACTGTGGGTGGACCTATCTCTGGCACAGGCGTTTAGCGGCTCTTTAATGAGTCATAGAAGTTATTAATTTAACCCTCTTCAGCTAAAAATAACAAAAAGTTCCCCTCTAGTACAAGAAAAAGTACCCATAATAAATAATTGTTCCATCTATCATATATTGAACAACAAGTCGACAGAGTAATTATTGTGACAAGCGTAACGATGATGTGGCGTACAAGTGTGAAGTCTCCACATCTCATCCACCGCTCCTGCTTTCAAGTACAGATACAGCTATTCACACTTTATTCATGAGTTTTTGCTTCCTCTTTATAGACGATAACTTGAAGACTTTTGCCCATTTACAAGATTTGCTATGGCAACAGTGCTAGATTTTCATCACTCTGAACTTGATGGATAGCACACATGTACAGTATATGTATATTATCCTGAGCTTTCTGTGTATGTTTTGCAGGTCCCCTTGCAACCTGGCCAGTCCTTTAAATTCACTGTTCTGGAGACGCTGGACAGGATCAAGGAGGAGTTCCAGTTTCTTCAGGCTCAGTATCACAGGTAAAAGCATTTCAAGTTAAGATAAAAACAGCTAAAAACAAGAGCAAAGGTGTTAATACAGGTTTTATGTTGCTTTCTGTAATGTTTCCGTAATAGCGCTGGGTTTGGAATTAGTGATCAAAGGGATCTGTTTTATGCAAGAATAAATGTTTATAATGTAAGACTAAATCATTTCTGACTATTGCTTTTGTTAATCAAACTCCAATATGTTATCAGCTGTATGAATCAAATTTTTTTATTATCCGTTATTTTATCCCTGTAGGGAAATTATTTCTCTGCATTTGACCCATCCTTCAGGAGCAGTTAATTATGATCTCTTTACTTTAAAACTGACAGTAACAGTGTTCATATGGTGCGTAAGCATCCCTTAGGATTAACCATCTCTACTAATGTCTAGCACATAGCTATTGTAACTGCAAAGTGTCACTGGAAAGTGGCCATCATGTGAAACATTGTGTTTTGTTTCATTGAGCTCATCTATGTGCGTATGGACACTTACAATAGTGAACACAATGAAGTAAAACAGTAAATGTATACAACTCCTATTCCTATTTCCACACAATGTTAAACTGCATGTGACCTCAGCAGTAGTGACAGTAGGCTAGAAATTATAATTTAATTCAGTGAATGCAAATAGGCCATATTAATATGTGTCCCTTATGCCTGCTGCAGCCTGAAGCTGGAATGTGAGAAACTGGCCAGTGAGAAGACGGAGATGCAGCGCCACTACATCATGGTGAGTCCAATCAGGCCTTTCCCTTTTCCTAACTCTGATTTAGAGCTCCCCTCAGAGCTCAGAGGCTGTGACCGCTCTGAGACGGGCCCCTCTGTTCATATTACAACCAAACCAGCTGTGCATGGGTCCTGGATGTATTATGCTGTATGTACATCACTCACTTAAAAGCTATTTTTACCTAAGCTCCAGTTTTAGTCTTAATGTTTTTGTTATTAATATTTTTGCCATCTTATCTTATTCTTAATTCGAAAGTAATCAGCTCAATACATTGGCTTGAAGGACATGGTTTTACTTTCTATAATAGAAGTTAATGAAATTTCTTCAGTGCAGCAGCAAACCTCTTCTTCTGGTATTTGATTGTTCCACCAGTAACAACGCTGTCAATAGTTACCTTTTATTGCAAGAAATATGAAAGAATTACATTTTAAGCTTAGTCCTCACTAGGGATTTCAACAATTAATCGACTTACGATTAATTGTCGATCAAGACGTTGGTCGAACAAAATGCATTAATTGTAATTAATCGCTAATCGCGGACACGCGCACCCGCGTGGTCACGAAACAAGGCAACCGCGCACCGCGCTCACTCAACGGCACTGCCCGGTACACCGGGGCTGCTGAGCACGAGATCGAACCGCGGCGTCCGGAATGCGTAGTCTCAGCCCTAGCCACAAACCAGCCGCACGAAACCAGCAGCGGCACGTGGTGGTTTAATCCTGGTTTAGTCCAGGTCTAGACCTGGTCCAGTCCTGGTTTAGTCCAGGCCCAGTCCAGGTTTAGACCTGGTTTAGACCTGGTTTAGTTCTGGTCTAGACCTGGTTTAGTCCACGTTTAGTCCTGGTCTAGTCTCTTAGACAGAACACAATATTACACTATAAAAAAATGTTACACTTTTAAAAAAAACTTGAAAAAAAACATTTGTCTACTTTTTACTAAGGAATAATTAATTGAGGAATATACAATATAATAATACTATGATATATTTTTGACTCAGTGTTATGTATACTATAGCTTATATTCTTAAAGATCCTATTGAAACACTAAAATTCAGGTGAAAAACGCCGTTTATCAGTTAATCGTTAATCGATCGATAAGGTCAATCAACTATAGATTAATGAATTAATCGATAATTTGCATCCCTAGTCCTCACAGTTAAGAATAAACTGCCTTTGCATCACTTTTGGATTGATGCTGGTATCTCTGGTGGTGGTGATAATTAATAATGGCTTTTTACAATGCTGTTTTTTTTAACTTTTTCTTTTACACCTCTCTGTCCGTGTTCAGCCCTGCGCTGGTTCATCTGTTGCTAGTTTTTTTTCTCTCCGACAGCCCTGAGCTCCCTGTGTGTCTGTGCGACTAAAGGCGCACATGTATCGTAAGCCTTCGTCTGTGCTACACAAACCCACTGCGAGCCGACCAGAATACGATATGCACCATCTGCTAAGCTGCTAGCATTTCATAAACCTGGAGAGTGGTTAGGATCAGGGCTGTGCGTGCCGCAGACACACAGACGGAGGCAGAGTACAGAGGAGAGGGGACGCAAAAGCCCACAGATAAAATAATGCCAGTACACAAGAGCTGGAGACTGTTTATATGCAGCAGAGAGCAGGGAAATGGATACAGCAGGTGCACAGACCCAACGCTTACACATCTTTATTTTACTTTCTTAAAAAACAATGTGACTCAACCAAGAAGGGTTTTCACATGCACAGAGACAAGCTGTAGAGATAGTCTTAGCCTATGCGATGGTACTTTGCTGATGATGCTATTGTGTTTTTATTGTATTTGTTCACTTTTTAGTTTACTTGCAAGAAAATAAAGTCTCTAATGAAAGATTGCAGGCATTTTTGGGGCCTATAATTCATATAATATAATTATTTTTCCCGTAGTCCCAATTATACACAATTTGAAAACAACTATTTCTCAGTCTTTCTTGGATTTCCCAGCATCCCATAACTGTTAGTTTTTAAAGTACATTTAAACTTCATTGACTTTTCAAAGAGAAAACACAAGATTCTGCTTGCACACAAAGTATAGTACAGTGAGAACCACACACAAAGAAAAGACGCCTCAGACGCCTTCGTACACCCACTTCCCTAATCTCTCCGGCACTCCCAGTTTTAGCTGCGGTTTTCTACAATAACTGTGCAACAAACACCTCTTACACAATGCCAGCATCCTGCCTGGCTCTACCTTTTTGCATAGACAGGGCCATAGATGACATTTGAGTGAACTTTGGGCATATTAAATGTCACGGCCTTTGTGACCAGTGTTGAACTACAGAGAGCAGAGATAACACCAGAATCCTGCACTACGTTCTTGTCTTTTTAACAGCTCCCTTTGGCAGTGGGTGGGCTTTGAGGTCAGAGAGGCGTCCATGTGGTGTGTACACTCATCCATACATGCATACATATAGGCTACGACTGCAGGCTTTAATACTTGAACTGGATCTCTGCTGTGGAAGTGTGGATCTAGCACTGAGAAGAGAGAGAGAAAATGAGAGGGGATGATAGCTCAGAGAGAGAGCGAGAAAGAGAGGGAGAGACAAAAAAAAAGAGAGCCGCTCGTGAGGGAGGAAGGGCACAAAGGAGGCTGAGGGAATAAAATAGCAGAGAAGGATTCAAGAGGAGTACAGAGAGGAGAGGAGGGGAGGATGAAACTAACAGACAGAGAGCAAGAGAGAGAGGGAGTGATAGTGATGTGTTTTTTGGAAAAGGATGGTGGTAGTGGGGGGTGATGCAAAAGAAAGGGATGGAAGGAAAGAGGGCACACTCACAGACACGTAAATAATGTGAAGCAACAACGGCCTGGCTGTGCCCACAGAGGAGATAACCCAGAAGGCTATATTTAGCTTGTTAGCCCTGGCACACACACACACACACACACACACACACAAAATAAGGCCTGTTTCCACCACGCTGCATCACTGTGTTTCTATTCTGCACCTTTAAATACTGCACTCGGGCTTCTACCTTCAGCCCAAATTATGATATTAGAACGTAAAAGGAAATACAGATTAGAAACCATAAACACAGTAAATAAAATCATCTATATTATCATCAATTATCAGGTGTTGCTGTTTTAAGAGGTCTTTGTTAAATTTTAATTATGTTACTGACTACAGAGAAAGTTCTTTGTATTGACCTCAGTGAATTCCAGATGTTTCCAGTTATGGATTAATCTTATTATTGACAGTTTTATTTTCCACACACACCAATGAGCCGTGGAGTTTTCTTTTGTGTCACCAAACTTGTCAATGTCACTGAAACTTTTTCATTGGCAGTGGGCACGTTTTACACTTTTGATGCTTTAGAGACATGTTGCAATAGCCCTCTTAAATTGCAGCTGTCTGTGGCGTATGGAGCCAGCTTTTGTTAGATCTTTGGCAGCTTCAGTGTGTGTAGCTGCTTTTTGGATGGAAGACATGTTTTGTGTTGGCTGCTTTAATAGACTCATGGTTCATTGTGAGCCGTGGAGAGCATGAGTGAGACATTGGCATGTTTAGGGGGGAAGCTGCCATCTTGATTTTAGTTGGTGTTTATACTTCTGATAGGTTAGGTTTATTAGGGCAATACGACAAAAACATTTATAACACAACATTTATTTATTTTCCTAAAATTGATTCATCACGGTTTCAATTTTATTTTGTCATTTTCTGAACATGAACAACAGACTTTTATTGAAATGTCAGAACGCTGCTCTAAATCACATGCTTTTACTGATATATGATTGCTATAGACCTCTCGAAAATACCCAAGCATATTATTGACGAAGCATAGAAATAACTTGTTCTAGATTAAAAGTTGATGAATTGCCCCGTGTTGTGATTTCTCCTCATACACCTCAGTGTATCTTTAAATAAAGGGCTGTTGATTGTTAGCCTCTGTAATAAGAGTGTGTGGATGTGTAGGTTGTATAAAGGACCTTTCCTGCAGAGCAGCATTCACCTCTGGCGGTCTGGGAGATAAGCAGAGGAGCATCAGAGTGTGACTGAAAGAGAGATGGAGCCGTCTTGCATCATAAAACTCCACCCAAATCTTTGGCTTATTTAAACAGACCTTTTGGACAAAAGGCTTTACTGCCTTTCAGTCCAGGGGTTTCAGTGGCAGGAAAATCTATTATTGTTGCCATTGCAATTAGCAATTCAACAGGAAGTTGAAACGCAGAACAAGATTTGAAACTCATGAATAGTGATTGCAGTTTGAACCTGAAAGTAAAAAACACGTTTGGTGAAGGTTAAAATGTGTGAAATATATAATTTCCATTTTAGTAGCCTACAAACCAGCGGACCTTTCATAAGTTACAAACATGGTGATTGTCTAAAGGAAATCTATAGAGTCTAAAGTCTAAAGCCTAAAGCTTTATTGATGGTATTGCTGGAAAACTATTTAGGAATCTTCTTGAAATGTCAGCGATGGTCCAAGAAAGATAAAGTTCTTGTCATATATTGCTGTGTTTGATAGATAGAGCCTTTACTCCTGAACTAAGATCCTGCTGCTTTTTTTGGAACACCTGGTATAATCTTTAATATGTATGTTTTATTTCAGCTGTCACTCTGGCTCCTCAATAATTTCTCAGTGCGATTAAATGTTCTCAGAAACCCATTTTATTTCTATCAATGTCCGGGCTGTCAGACAGAAGACAGAACCACAGGAAGCGATGCGCCCACCCCTTTAATATAGAGTCCAAAGAAGACGTGTGCTGAAGGGTGACAGCTCTCAGCCAGGGGCACATCAGGTGGCCTCTGTATGTGTGTGTGTGTGTTTGTGTGTTTAAGAACGGTGCACACTCGCGGCAGGGGCTCTGTTTTTAATGAACGGATGGGCTGCTGTGAAAGACGAAATATTGTTGCACTAAGCGTCAGCATAAGAAGAAATGTAGCACTTGCTTTGTTGGTTATATTTGTGGAAACAAGATGCTAGATGCTCAAGATGCTTTGAGTCTAAGAGTTTCGTTCATTTAATTTATCTTGTAATGCCTTAAAAGTGGTTAAGAGTCAGCTCCATAATTCAGTAATACGTCCCACTCCTCTAATTATTTAGGGAACCTTTACATTTATGAAGGTAGCTGCGGTTAGCTTTAGGCCAAATAGGTAGGAACTGCATCTCCTACCAAATTATAGCTTTAGGCCCATAGTTTCAAGATAATGTATCATTATCTATTTCTATCATTATGTTTTTCACAGTGCCGAATATTGTATATGCCCTTTGACTTATTAGAGGAAAAACATGTTATGAATGTATGATATGCATCTTGTATAAATATGCTTAGAGCTCGATCAACAATGATGGTGGAGTGGATAGCAATCTTGTCTTAGATGAAGATCTCAGGTTTGCCCGTTCTTCTGGGTTTCATTCCTCTTCTAAAAACATGCACAGTAGACCCCCAGTGGTAGGTCTGTCACAAAATTTTGAAGCATGATATATTGCTACAGAAAAACACCATGATAAACAATACTGAGACTACTTTGCCACTGACACAAAGCAGGATAATGCCAGTAAACCTATTTTTAAATATATAGGATGCAACAAATCAATAGCAGAATAAAGCAATAATTAGCAATCGAAGTTGTTTATTCAACCCTCTAGCTCAAATGTTATTGTATTACAACACAAATAGCACAAATCTCCTCATTATTGCAAAGTAAAAGTACAAGCTATACATTTTGAGCCCAAAAATATATTGTTACAGCTTTAATACATTGAATGATAAGTCAATATTGTAATTATTATGGCAGGTCTACCCAGCGGCATTGAAGGGTGGGTCAAATGCAGAGGATAAGTTGTCCTATAGGGAGAATTACTACTTTTTCTGTAGTTTTTGAAGCTGGAATTTGCAAAAAACAAGTGAACTCCAGTGCTGAAAAAGGTCCTATATTAGATTTAGTTAATTTTCCATGTGTTTAGTCTCATCCTTCATGTGATTGCTCCGAGCTGTGTGCTATGTTGTGTTGAGTGCAGCCCTGAGGTGCAGACACTGTGCGTTTAGTGCTGCTCTCAGCCTCTTCCTGTGCCTCTGCTCATCTGTCTGATTCAGTCTGACACTGTGGGCTCCTCAGCGACATCACACACACACTCCGAGAAGGGCGGGAGAAGAAAGGAGAGAGGGGAGGAAGAGGACAGGGAGATGGGAGTAGAGTAGAGAGATGGGAGTAAGAAAACGGGGGTGGGGGTGAGCGGAGAAAGGAGGAAAGCTGGAGCGAGGAGAGAGAGGGGAGGAAAGAGGTGAGGTAAGACAGGGAGAGAGTTTATAGAGGAAGAGGGGGATAGAGAGAGGTAGAGATGAGAGAAAAAAGTGGGGAGCCGATAGAGGAGAGGGAAGAGGAGAGAGGGTGAGGAGGCAAGGATGAGGGAGGAGAGAGAAGGCAGAGAAGGGAGACAGTGGAGAGAGGAGGGAGGGCAGAAGAGTAAAAATATAATAAAAGACAGGGCATGCAGGCTCTTTACAGCAGCGTAGAAAGTGAGGGAGGGAGATATGGGAGGGGGAGAGAGGTGGGACAGGACGGAGGGTTATAGGAGGGAGGGGTGGAGAGCGAAAAGATAAAAGACGGGGCATACGGGCTTTTTGCAGCAAAGACAAAACCGCAAGGACTCATAAAGGAAGAACTAAGAAATAACAATATCATTCCTTTACATGTGGCTTTCTTGATGCATTCTATTAGTGTTGTGATTAGGGATGCACCGATTCTGCTTTTTCATTTACGATACCGAGTACGTTATGTGTCTGCCGATACCCGATATGAATCCAATACCAGAGCAGAGACTGAAAACCTCCTTAAAACAAAAATAAAGCCAAAACTGATTCAAATGTGTGATGTAGCTGTGATTTAGCCCTTAAATAACTATAGAACAGTTTTGTATACATAGAAATTCAAACACTATCAGTTGTTCTACGACTCCTGAAATAGTCTTTTTACATTAATTTATATGTCTAACCAGGATCTTAGCTGAATCGATATTGTGAAGCCGATATCCGATACCAGTATCAGATTGGTGCATCCGTTGTTGTTTCCAGTTGTGATCATTGGCTCTATCAACTGCTACATAAACAAAAATCTAAGACAAAAAACAAACTAATCCAAAATAAGACTAATATGACCTAGCAGGAAGAGAGGGGCTCAACTGATACTGGGATTGCGCTCTGCTTAAGCTGCTTCACTCTGCCAGCCAATAGTGTGATTCATCCAGAGGATTTGAGCAGGGCCAGATGTAGGGAAGTACTGAGTCTGTTTTAAGAGTCTTAAACCTGTCTGATCAGTCTGGAACTGGACAAATAAACATCCACAAGAATTCATAAAGTTTGAATTATTCTCAAGCAAACTGCTGCAGGTGATAGTGTCTTAACTACAGAGGCCCAGTGTGCAGACATCAGCTTTAAGCAAAAAAATACATCAGGGAGCCATGAAGAAGTGGTCTATTATATTTAGTGTTATCAGTGGCAGCGCTGCATGTCTCCTGTGGCACAACAATGAGGAAATTAGACTATAAAGCACTAAATAACTACTTTGTTCACTATTTTTGCTTGTGCATTTTAACTCTCATCCCAAGTTGTAATGCGCTGTACCCCTGTTGTGTCACCTACTTAAAGGTACAGTGCACAACTTTTCTGGTGGAGGGTCCATTACCTGCTTGTCTCCATGGAAATGTTATTGCTTTCCCTGAAATATTCCATCGTGTGACCTTTCCATCTAGCATTTATTCATTACAGGTGTTTCTATTGCTCAAAAATATAATAATTCCTTCTGTGAATAGAGGTGACTCTCCACAGATCTGAATTGTAATGTAGCATAGCGCTGTAACCTGTCTCACTTGTGCTAGATAGATTTATACTGTGGAACATTCTAGACAAAGTTATAGCATTTCCATGGAGACAAGCAGGTGGGTGACCCTCCAATAGAAATGTTATGCAGTGCACCTTTAAGTAACATAATGCATAATAAAATACCTGAAATTCCTCCACCTCTAGTAGAGGTTAATGCCATATACTCATTTTCCAATAAGGCTTTCAAAAACCTATTGACAACCAGCTGAGTGTGTAAAAGTGCCCTCTTTTTAGCATGTCAAATTAACATGTTTTTGCATTTCTAAAACTGCTACAAGCTCAGATCCAGCTGCAGCTCCTCTGATGAAACCTCCTGAAAGACAAGCCTTAGTGTAACCAAGCGTTTACTGTGACTGATTTAGCCGTCACCCCCGTCACAGAGAAGTCAAAACCTGCTAAAACAACCTGTGATGTGGGTTCACTTTGAGCAAGAATAAATGTTTTCGTGTGTGCGTGTGTGTGTGCGTGTGTGCGTGCGTGCGCGCGGGCAGATGAATGAGACCAAGTCCACCCAAGAGACACCCATGAACAATGTTGCTGTTGCGGTCCCCACACTTGGAGACAGCAGTACAGACAGTAAACAGCCACACGCTAACGTTCTATTTAGATAAATCACCTTGGATTAGACCCACTTCCTAAAGCTCATTTTCAAAGATCCTGCCAGAATCCATAGAGGCATGCATGAGGGGGATTCTGGCTGTCTTGCACTCTCTCAGCGATGCAGGAGGGGGGCGACGGGTGCACCAGAAATAGAGAGCTGAGAGATACGGAGGAATGCCTTTTGTCTGTCCCGATGATGACAGCGCTGCGTGTGTGTGTCGTTAGCGCAGATACACACCAGATACAGCCCGTGTTCACAAGACTGGAACCTCACAACGCCATCAGATAAACTAGGATTACATTGGACCTCATTAATCTAAAGTAGCCCGCCTGTCGAACACACATAATGAGCTAAATGTGAGCTAAAGCACAGGTAATGGAGATGGTAATAAGAAAAATGATTGTTGTTAGGCTTCATATTGGCTTCGCTAGAGTTACAATAGTGGGGTTCACCTCATGATGTATCAAACAAATTAGCACATTTTGTATGGCCCAGCACATCAGATATGATTTTGGTCGGTTGGTTACTTTTACTGTGTAACATTTTTCACAGTTAGAATACACATGTTGATTCAGATGTAGTGAACTAAAGCGAGTTGGCTCTGTGGGTGGACACTGGACAATACTTCTTGGTTTGGAGTTTGTTGGTCAGGGCATAAGTTACATAAAGAAATCAATATACAGCTAGCACATAAAAAACATATTTCTAAATACAGAACAGTGTGAGGTCAGTGGTTTTGAATGGTTCTTTTTAGGTTGAAAATCTTTGGTCTTAACACATAGTAAGTCCCACCATTTATTCTTCTTTGCAAAATATTTCACTGGGCACGAGACTTCTAAAGATTATTGTGAGTTAAGATTTGTATAATGGTCAGACAACATTTACAGTAGTCTTAGAAACCATGTAAAATAGTTATATTGTAAGAGATCAAGGGATGATGATCTTTAGGACTGTGCTGACACAATACAAAAATTTCGAACTTAATTTTGATACTAAGAAATATGCTCAGTGTCTTATTTGGATAAGATCAAGGTCATTCGAAAACTTTTCAGAAAAGGGATTTTTTTCCCCTGTTCTGATTTTTGTTTAGCACGAATACTTGTTTTACCTATTTTCTATACTAGTTTTAGTATTGATTAGTATCAGATTTTCAATACTTTTTACTACCCTTATTTGTACTCTGGGGATATGAGTCAAAGCAAATGAGCAGTACTAAGTTTAAGCACTCCTGCAGGGTGACACTGCTCTGCATCTTAACTACTGTGACCCAGCATCTATAGTGGAATAAGCTAAGAGCAGACGACACCACAGGGAGCCATAGAGAAGTGGACTATAATATTTACTGCCATCAGTGGCGTCTCCTGCGGAACAATGATGAAAATGAGTCCATAAAAACAGCTAAATAACCTTGCTCAGTTGCATCTTTGCTTAATGTGTAGGTCCCAAGTTTAAAAGGACATCGCGCATATAGGCATTGGTTTTGGATAACACAAAGAGGTTAAAGGGACAGTGTGTAAGATTTTTACCTGTTAATTACTGAAATTGAAGATACCCATTCAAAAATACATTGTTTTCCAAGCCTTTTCACTTCCATCATGAAATCAAAGTATTCTTTTGGACTTAGATATAGTCACATAAAAGGGGGATCTTCCCCATATAGAGGCAGCCATTTTGAATACGAGAGCCGCAGAAGGACATTTGGGCTCATCCTTCGCCGAGGCTCCTGCTAGCAGCTGCTCAGCCGCGCTGCATGTGGGAGCGGAGGAGCGAAGGAGAGAAGGGGAAGGGAAGGGGAGGGGGGAGCCTCGTGTAAACAAGCATGCTGCTGTATCACACGTCGTAATGGATCTAACACGTATTTTGGACTAAATTGTTTTACTGGATTTTATTCGCTGGATCCTTATGGACAGATTGAGGCCAAGTTTATGGTGAAATACAGAGTTTGTGCAGAGCCTTCAAAGGTAAGCTAAGTAACAAACCTCGTTTTGTGCTTTTCTGTATAAAAGCCCCATGTGCTCGGGGAGTGATTGTTTTGCAGGGAAATGAATTGCATAGTCAAAAAGAGGAGACTGTAAGGTTTCATTTGATGTGTAGATTGTCATGAATCATGATCGGGATTGTGTGTTTTCATGTGAAAAGAAAAAAAAAAAAGTGAACGGGGAACCGCGTTTTATGTATACAGCGGCGCGCGGTTCGTGCGCGGGTACGCGAGCTGTCGGCGCTACGGCGCGCCCGGGTGACCCTCCAGGTCTGCCATAGCCAAAAGAGGAAGTGGAATAGCTACTAACCACCTATGCGCCACGAATCCTACACACTGTACCTTTAAGAAAAATATTTGCTTTGAGTTGCAAATCTAGTTCTCAAAACGTTACATGTTTTCAGTGTGACGAACCACACAAGTAAAGAAATACACAAGTAAAACTACTGTATATAAGTCAAATCTGTAGGTATCTGTAAGTAGTAGTTTACTTCATGACAGCTGAGTAATATTTGTATTTTCTCCACTACATTGAAACTGGACTGAAATAAGTAGCAGAAGTAGGTATAATTTGCATATGGTTTAAAACTTACTGAAAAGGCTGAGGGGTTATTGATTTGTTAAATATGTGTGAAATACTTTTCCTTTTACTCTAAATGAACACTTTCAAAAAAGCACTTAAATACTTGTATACTTAAGATGATATTTTTATGGGATACTTTTACTTTTAATTAATATTTCTGCTCCTGTGTCTATACTTTTACTTAAGTAATAAAAGTGTGTACTTATTCCACCACTAAATCACAGAACAAACCATCTGAAACCTCTCTAATCTAAACTTCTGACATTGCTGACCCGTAGTGTGTTCCAGAAACCCCCCAAACGGCACCAAAAAGAGGAAAGATATGAAAGGTAAACATTGATCTAGTGTTAATGCGTTATTTTGAAAGAATCTCTCTCCGTTTTGTGTGGTCTTATGGGAGGCAGAAACATGCGACAAAGCCAATCGTCTATGTTAATGTGGACGGACGCATTGAGCTGAATAGTAGTTTTAATTAAACAGTTTTGATGTAAGTGGACTGAAGATGATCTCTATTCATTTCTCGGCCACATCGAGGCTTTGCACACTTTCCCTGTTTCTATCATTACTTATTGCACGCCTTCTCATAATGTCACGTAATTTTTAGTTTGAGATGAACAGTTGTATGAGTATGAGCCAAGGGTTTATGCAAGGTGTTGGTACTACTGGAGCTAGAGAGATGGACAGAAATGGAGATACAGTATAGTAGAATGAAACCCTTTTTTCATGAGATAAATTAAAGGTCCCATGGCATGAAATTTTCACTTTCTGAGGTTTTTGAACGTTAATGTGAGCTCCCCTACCCTGTTTAGCCCCCCCCCCCCCATGGTTAAAAGTTGTGAAATGTCTAAACTGAGCATTTGCGATCCTTTTCTGCGTTACAAAAAATCGGAGCTCAAACGGGCGAGTTTGAACAAGGCACCTTATTGACGTCAGATCGAAAAAAGAAATGCAAATGCAGTTCCACCCCCGTCTGTCTGTACTCAGCGTCTCTGTAAATCAGCCCCAGAGAGTTTGGACTGCGAATGCGCTAGGCAATGCGAAATGCGTTTTTTTATTTGCCTGGAGGCACGTCCGAGTGTTTCTAGGCTCGGAAGTCCTTTATCTGAGCCTCTGGACCTTTGAACAGCAGTGGTTTAATTTTATTTTATGAGGAAATGTGTTTATTTTTCAATGGAACGCTTGAAATCTCTTCCCCGTGCAAAAACACGGAAATGGATCAGCTGTGGGCTCTGGGCTCTGAGCTCTGAGCGGAGATTTTGGCCACGCCCCCACCCTCTGCTATTGGCCAGCTTTTTTCTCCTCATTTGCATTCAAGCAACAACTCCCATTATGACCTGTTCTGAGGGAGAAAAAATACTCTTTCTCATCTTATCTCTGTTTCTCATGCACTGAGTGTTGATTTTGAAGAAGGATTCATTTACAGTATTAGGGAACCATTAAGGAGCCATATAAAAGCATCAAGAAGTACCATGTCATGGGATCTTTAACATTAGTTTTGTCCAGTACAGATGTATTATAAAAGCAGCTCTAAGGGTTAAAATAAAGCCGCTGTTGTCTGCATCTTATTATAGTGTTTTTTGTTTTTTTTTAATCGAATAGGCTTAAGTAATAAAGCTGCACTGTTTTTATTCTAGTTGTTGTTGGCATGACACGCAAACTCTGCTCTGGCCTCTGAGATTTGTGAAACATGCTTTCACAAATTTCACAAGAGAGTGAAGAACAAGTTTGGACAGCTAAAAACTGTTTAAAATTAAGTAGTTCTGTTTTTCATGCTTTTAAGACGTCATAAATCAGATACAGTGCCTTTAATTTTAAGGGGAAAAAGTGAATGTAATAAAAGAATCATGGATGACGTCGTAGGCTATTCTGAAGGAACAAAGAGGCAATCACTCAAGTAGAGGCAATCTCAAGCATATTTTTATATAGATGTTTTCAATGTGTGTTGCCAGGTGCAAGATGTATGCATAAGGTATAAAAACAGGCGTTGAGATGGCTAAGACCAAAAAAAGATATAGCAAATAAATGGGTGAAAGAAAAAACTTTATAGAAATAAGAGGAGATGAGACGCTGAACTAAAAGAAGAAACTGTAATGCTTTAAGAAATAAATAAAAACCACATCTGTTACAAGTATACATGTACGTGGTATGTGGCTAAATGCGCAGTACTTAACAAGAGACAAATGTAGATGCCACCACTTGAGAACGGGAGAGCAAATATATAGAGCAAAGCAGAAAATGAAAAGGCAGAGAAAGAGGGAGCGTGAAATGGGATGGAAGATGATTGATAGAAATGGCTCAAAGGGGAAAAAAAAAATTGAATGCATTTTAGAATGAGTGAAAAGGACAGGGACACGATCAGAAAATTAACATAATAATAATAATAATGATAATAATAATGATAATAATAATAATAATGCATCCGTTTTATATAGTGCTTTTCTGGACACTCAAAGACACTTTATTATTCATTCACTGCAGACTCAGTGGTGGGAAGCTACTAATGTAGTCACAGCTGCCCGGGGGCAGACTGACAGAATCGAGGCTGCCAATCTGCACCATCTGCTCCGCCGAGGCCTAAAAAAAATATATGTTGCTTTCCGATTTGTTGACAGTTCTAGACATGGGTAGGTAGGGAATTTATTTTATTTTTATTATTTTTTTCCTGTGGGAATATGGAAATTTTGAAAATGTATTTTATTTTATTTCCTTCCGCAGCAGTACTATTTCAATAAAGACTATAATTGACATTGGCATAATTTCCCAAAGCTATCTCAATACTAAGGGCATATTTTATAGTATAGTCGAACGAAGCTCCAACATGCCATGCGAAACCAGGTCGTTGACTGTACCAGAGTACATGTAGAATATATCTTACAATGTTACAAAAATACATGCTGATTTTGTATTGTTTTTTATGTTCTTCTTTCAGATGGCAGTCATTAAATTTAGAAGCAGTAAACAATTTTGAATACTACATTTATTTAACACGGTGTTGACATTGGTCAACTTAAAACTGGCACTGCATAATCTTAACAATGATATGTACAGTATACTTAACATACAGATATGCTTTAGAACAGTAGAACTCTACACAGTTTGCGCAGGGGGTATAGTGAGAACAAAAATCTGTTCTGTAGAAATTGTGGTGACAACACAGACTTGGTGACAACACTCATTCACCATTATAAAAGAAGAAATTCAATTTGTCATTCACCATTCTAAACATGTCCCATTACAGGCCAACAGAGGCCTACTGGAAGAAGAACAACAAGCACAGTACAGTACAGTAAGAACAAGAGATGTATTGAAAAAGGTACAGTTAAATAGTTTCCTCCTGGGCATGAGTCAACAAACCTAATGCTGATGTAGGTTAGCTACTGTACTGTTGCAAGCAAACAGCTGTTGTATGTATGTAAAAGCAAATGGGACACAACCCCACATAAAACTGTGTTTGTGCGTTCAAAACAGTCATTTCTCCTTTCCCAGACCCCCCAGGATTTCGCGGGCATTTTTTGTGATTGTTGCGGGCTAAAATCCCTGAATTTCCGGGAGCTTTTCCAAAAAGTTGCGATGAAAGTTGCGGTGCTTTTAAGGTTTTTGTTGAGATTTTGTTGCGGGAGGAAGTGAAAGTTGCGATAAATAGTTGTGATTTTCCCTTTTTGTCATCAAAATTGAGTAATATTTTGAATACTGAGTTATTACTGACAAAGAATAATACAAGGATACAGAGATCACAGATATGGTCCTAAAACAACCTTACCAACATCGAAAATAAATTACTACTAGGAGGGGAACTGTTTCGCGCGGTCTTTTGCTGTTATTTTTGTGGGCAAATGGCGCCGCAGACATGTTTCTTTGCCATTAGAAGCCGTGTCCCAATTCCCAGAACGCGCGGCTCGGAGCGTGGCCCGAAGGGCATGTGCGTCACACATTTCGACAGTACACCGGCGCGACGACTGCTGTCCCACTTCTTTTTTGTCCCATGCGCAGTTAACACGCGGTCCGAAGACCGCAGTCGTTAAGCGGTCCGCGGACTGCAGTCAAACCTTTTAGCCGCCGGGAATATGAGGTTGGGTCCTATGGCTTATGGATTTGTCCTATGGATTTGTGACGCGCAAAGAGGAGGCTATGGTGACAGATACGCTGAGATCCAGATATGTTTTGTGCATTTATTACAAAAAGAGCGCACACAGCTATGACAGCGCAGCAGGATGAAATGGAACTCATGAAAACCAGCAGGATAAACAGATTAACGTGAAAGATGAATGAATGGTGTGCGTTCAACAAAAAATACGGCTACACCCCAACCCTGACTCTCTCCTCTGTGTGACAGGTGAGCGCGCGCTCAGAAGCACATTACATTACACATCGCAGCGCAGGCGTGGTGAATGACGTCGATTGTAGTCTCGCGGAAATCGAAAAATACAGTAGGCTATTAGTTTTCTTTCTTTCTTTTTTAACCAAAGCTTGTAAAATTAATTTCAGTATCAAATGTATTTTATTTTATTAAGTCCAATAAAATAATTTGGGTCGCATGCAAATCAACAGGGTCGGTCGGCAACCGGAAACTTAGATTTATTTTTTTTAGGCCCGACCACCACCAACACTCACACACACTCTTCTTTCTGACTAGGCAATGTGGGTGAAGTGTCTTGCCTAAAGACACAGTGACAGTTTTTGCCACTGGCGCCCCCCTGTGGCACCTGATTTTCCCAGCGGGCTCCCATCCAAGTCCTGACCAGGCCCTGCTGAGCTTCTGAGATCTGATCAGGCTTTGACAGGCTGCTATGGCCATACAAAAGGTTCACCATGTAACTTTTCTGATGGAGGATCCACCACCTGCTTGCATCTGTGATGTATTGCCTGGAATGTTCCACAGTATGGTATTTAACTTGTCTATCTCCATGGAGACAAGCACACAAGTCAGATCTGTGGAGAGATGAGCCCACTCAAGGTAGAAAAGTATTTTTTTCAATTAACTCTAGTTAATTAACTCCAAAATAGATATGTTTAATGCTAACGTGTGAAGCATTTCTTCCAAAGCAATGATATTTCTTGGAGACAACCAGGAGTAGATCACCTAAACCAGAAAAGTTCCACAGTGCACCTTTTAGAATCCAAACAAACAGTGACAAAAGAGGGAGGAGGCCTGATTAAAGTTTGGTAAACTTTTTTTTAGGAATAATTACTTCTGCAAATTAAGAAAAAAAATTTACATACAAAAGCATTAATGTAGCACTTGAGGTGACGAGCTGCCTGCTCTGTCTGAGGGGAATCGACAAATTAACCTCTTGGCAAAATCAGCTATTTCACTTTTTTTTGTTCTGTGCAACATAACATTTTCAGTCCTTTATTACGCTCTCTTTATTCTATTCCAGCTCTGTGGCTTTTCAGTACAGTCTAATTTGAGTTTTTAATTGGATCGATAGATGGAGACCGACAGATATGGTGAATGAAATGGAAGATTGGTGCGTAATGAAGAAGGGCTGACAGAAATGAAACGAGAACATAAGTGAAAAAGGAAAGAGCGGAAAAATAAAACGCAGAGGAAAAGACAGGAGCGAGAAAGCGCGGGATAAATGGAGGAGAGAGGAGAGTGATGGAGTCAGCGTGGGCCTGTCTCATCAGTCACAGAGCTGCTCATCTGCCTCTGCCACCAGCCCTACAGAGCATTACTGCTGTATACACTCACACCACAGGAGACAGGGGTTTAACAGAAAACACACAGCAAAACCTGATCTACATTAGCCTAATATATTTGACAAGACTATTTCTTCTATATTTGAGCTCTTTCTTTGAGATTCCTTTAAGATATATATATATATATATATATATATATATATATATATATATATATATATATATATATATATATATATATATATATATATATATATATATATATACAGTGGTACCTCAACTTACGAAATTAATTCGTTCCAGAAGTGGTTTCGTAACGTGAATTTTTCGTAAGTTGAGTAGCTATTTCAATGGAAAAGGCCTGATTCGTTCCAAGTTTTTTTTTTTTTTTTTTATAGTGTAACATTTTTTTTATAGTGTAACACTGTGTCCTGCGTAGAGACACTAGACCCAGGACTAAACGTGGACTATACCAGGTCTAGACCAAGGTCTAAACCTGGACTGGACCAGGTCTAGACCTGGACTAAACCAGGACTGGACCAGGACTAAACCTGGACTAAACCAGGTGGATTAAAGCGCCGCGTGCGGGTCTATTTCCTGGTTTCGTTTCGAGTCACGGCTGAGGCGAGCAGCAAGGACTCCCCTCGGGACCGCACGCAGTCTGAGCGCATGAACGAACGCATGCAAGAGCCGCGGTGGTCTAATCCTGGTTCAGACCTGGTTCAGACCTGGTTTAGACCTGGTTTAGACCTGGTTTAGACCTGGTTTAGACCTGGTTTAGACCTGGCACAGTTTGAGCACGGGTCTCCTGCTCGCAGCCCCGCGCCGGGTCATACTGCGCTATCACACACGTGTCCGCGCGCGCACACACCGTCCTCCCCCTTCCCCCCACGCTTCACTATTAATACATTTTGTTGAAAATCTACAAAAGTTTGAGTGTTTAAACGAGAGAGAAATGTGAGAAAAGTTTAAATCCAGTCTGAGAAAAGTGTATGTGTGTGGCTGAGCGCGCATTATTTGAATTTTTGAGATTTCGCGTTTCGTAACTTGAATTTTCTTTCATATCTAGAGACCAACATTTAACGTGAAGGCGTTTCGTAACTTGAAATTTTCGTTTGTTGGGTCTTTCGTAAGGTGAGGTACCACTGTATATATAGTATTGTAGTAGTAGTGTAGTGGTTACAGTAGTGGTTACAGGGCTGCACCTCTGAGTGTGGAGTGAATACTGCACTGTAAAGCACTTTGGGTGTCTTGAAAGGCGCTGTATAAATCCAATGATTAATTAATTAAGATTGTCCTTTTTTCTTGCATTGAACTATACCATAAGCAAATCAGCATTATACATTTTGTTCATTGTAAACTGCAACATTGATCTAAAAAAGCAATAACAAACAGTAGAAATGGGACCAATAACTTCCTCTTCATAACTGCAATATCCCTAGCCACTTCATAGTGACATTACACAGATGAAGGCAGCAGATTGTCATTTACATGTTTTTATTTTTGAAAAGATAAAAAAAACCAACTAAATGTTCCCCAGTAGTGTAATGAAAAGATCCCTGATAAATACTGAGGCCGAAATATCTGTTCCATCTCTTATTTATTGAACAACAAGTTGATAAAGTCATTGTTTTAACAGGCCTATGGTGGAGCATATAATTGTTTTGATAGACAAAAGCTTGCAGCAGATCACACAAACTCAGAGAGCACAGTGGTTGATTTTCTAACCCGTGTTCACAAAGACACACTCTGTGATCACTCGTCACTCGCTCTGGCACATAACTGCCTCATTATTTATACTGCTCTCCTGTTATTTTTTTCTATTCATTAAAACTTCAGTAACAAACAGGGCCATATGTATGTGAAGCTGAGCAACAGATGTTCAAGAGAAATACTAACAAACTTCTCGCTTTGTCTCCACAGTACTATGAGATGTCCTACGGCCTCAACATCGAGATGCACAAGCAGGTAAAACTACATCTATGCTACTGTATTTGTAGAGGGTGTAACTTTAAATGTTGAGGATGGGTGTTTGCAGTGGGCTGTAAATGATTATGTCTTATTTTTGCTGCTAGTTTTAATGTGTGGGTGGTGTGCTCTTTCATGTTTTCTGTATATGCAATGTGGTGCCTGGAATTACAGTCCACAGCACTGTGTCCCTTTCAGTGGAATAGCATTGGTTTACATACGCAAATGAGCTGATCTGCACAGGTGGTGTCTTTTGTTTTTGGGGAAAATCCCGTGTGTCTGTATACAATGTGAATCACAGAGGTAACTCACATGCACTGAGTTAAAATACTTAGTTTTATTGGTCAGACTAATAATAGCCTAAAACACAAGCGCTTTTAACATAACCACAACAAACACTAGCATTAAATGGAAAACATTGTGATATCAGTAAGCTATGCTGGGGTGCAAAAATACATTGTACCAATTGTCGTCCTGCTTTAGACCTGTTTTTCATATATATTGATCAGACCTAGATGAGTATTTCCAAGTTCATAAAAGTATAGTTTGTAAACCTAAGTCCAGATTTAGCCTGATTTGTGTTCATTAGATGGCCGTACTGGTGGCATGCTCAGACAGTTAGCGTTTGAGAATCATTGTTCAGTGTAAGCGATCACTGTAAACATGTCTGACAAGACACAGGATCTTGGCCACTTCTCCACAATCACATCTTTGGTCTTTTCAAATGGACAGATCAAATGGCAGCTGGATGTCATTAGCAGAGGCTCACTTGAAACGGAGAATCCTGGTGTTTTTCCAGTTCAGCTGTAGATAAGACAAAGTTAAATGAGCCGTGGGTTTGGTGCACTCTGTGGCCGCCTCGCACTGGTCCGCCCTGGTTCTGTTGCTGGTTGGGCTCATATGGCATTGAATGGAAACAGAAGAAAGTCTTAAAGGTGCACTTTTCTGTAACTTTTCTGATGGGGGGAACTCTCTTGTCACCAAAGAGATGTTATTACTTTGTCTTGAATATTCCACAGTATGATGTAAAACTGAAGATAGAAGTATACAGCTCCATCATGCCACAGTCAGAATGCATGTCTTTCAAGGTATTTTTCAGCAAGACAAATCTGTGGTTAAAAAAATTCTTGCTTGATATATTGATGCTATAGTGTGGAGCATTCCAGGCAATGCAATAACATCTCCATTGTGACAAACATGACTGACTCCCATCAGTTAAGTTACACAGTTCACCTTTAGTATTGTATGTGTAAATGCTAGGGATGCAAATTATTGATTAATTCATTGATAGTTGATTGACCTTATCGATCGATTAACGATTAACTGATAAGCGGTGTTTTTCACCTGAATTTTAGTGTTTCAATAGGGTCTTTAAGAATATAAGCTATAGTAACATAACACTGAGTCATAAATATATCATAGTATTATTATATTATATTCTTCAATTAATTATTCCTTAGTAAAAAGCAGACAAATGTATTGCTGAATAACAAAATACAGTAATCCCTCGCTCTATCGCGGTTCGCAGATTTTTTTTATTTATTTTTTATAGTGTAACATTTTTTTATAGTGTAACATTGTGTTCTGCATCCCGATTGGCTAAGAGACTAGACCAGGACTAAACGTGGACTAAACCAGGTCTAGACCAGAACTAAACCAGGTCCGGACCGGGTCTGGACCAGGTCTAAACCTGGACCTCAGTCCAGGTTTGGACCTGGTTTAGACCTGGACCAGGTCTAGACCTGGACTAAACCAGGATTAAACCACCACGTGCCGCTGCTGGTTTTGTGCGGCTGGTTTGTGGCTAGGGCTGAGACTACGCATTCCGGGTGCCGCGGTTCGATCTCGTGCTCAGCAGCCCCGGTGTACCGGGCAGTGCCGTTGAGTGAGCGCAGTGCGCGGTTGCCTTGTTTTGTGACCACGCGGGTGCGCGTGTCCGCGATTAGCGATTAATTACAATTAATGCATTTTGTTCGACCAACGTCTTGCTCGACAATTAATCGTAAGTTGATTAATTGTTGACATCCCTAGTAAATACTAGGGGTGGGTATTGGCAAAGAAGTCACGATTCAATTCGAATCACGATTCATATGCCACGATGCAATACTATCACGATGCATCACGATACTTGAATTATTGCGATGCATTGCAATATATTTGACATACTTCAGTGAAAATGTACCCAAAAAAAAGAGGATAACTTAAATATCAGTGGCTGTGTATCTGGGTAGTGTCTTCAAATGATTCATAACTCTGAGCAACTCAATTCATAACTTAATTTATTGAATAACAAAAACAAATAAACCAAACCAATAACAAAAAAAGTGCATAGGATTTTTTCTAAAACGAAAAATGATGTTCAAACATTTGCCATTTTGGAGGTAGCTACCATCATAACAAACAATACCCTTTCACAAAGAAAAAAGTGCATAGGATTTATAAAAAATTAATAAAAAAAATGTATTTATTAATATAAAATTATTACATATTAAATTATTAATTAATAATAATCGATTTTTGGCATCAAGAATCGATGCAGTATATTGTGAAAGTTAGTATCGCGATGCATTGTCATGATGATTATTTTGCACACCACTAGTAAATACTGATTTCTTTTCATTATCAAAAATGTTAGTAAAGGAGTACAATCAGTATTTAACACTGAGTTACAAGTTTTTGATGTTACCAATGGTTTTGCAGAAATATGTGCTTTTGAGTGTCTTTTTAGCATTTTTTCATTTTCTTGCAGACCACAGTGTGTCACTGTAGACATTTCTTATGGACTTTGTTTAAAGGTGATCTCTCCTTCTAAATTGTTCTCCGCAGTCGCCTTGTATACTGTCACGACAAACAAGAGGGGGCTTTGTTTTTTAATACATTTTACACTGCACGCAGCACGTCCCTCAATGTCATTTAGAGAGCACCATTGTTTGATTTTTCATAAAAAACACCCCCAAAATGACAGCCCCTGCTCTCTGCACTTTAACCCTTTAATCATGGTGTCATCCCATCAGCGAAGTAATTATAGCGCGCAGCTCAGAACAGTAGGGTTTTGTCCAAATACTTCCAGAGCACAAACGGTATGAGCAGCAGCCACTGACACACCACTGTGCAGAGAAAGGTTATTCCAGTACATTAAAACATAATGGCCCAGTACAAGCACACTGTAGGGTTACACACCAACAAAACTCTATGTACAGATATATTGATTTAAATGGTGCAAAAGATCTTGTTTTTAATCTTTTTAATTGAATACTAGGCCTGGTATGATAATTACTATATCAACTTATCGTTCATTTTTTTTTCTGTCTCAGTATTTATCATTTGCACTTTCTTTTTTTTTTTGCAACAGTGGTGAGATTTTTGTTACAATAAGATCTGAGCCATAGAGGGTTGAATAAGTATTTTTTTTATGGCTACTTATTTTTTAATTCTGCTATTTATTCATTGCAGCTCAGGCCTTTTAATGAATATTAAAAATAGTTGACTGGAATTATCCTGCTTTATTTTTTATTGTGTCAGTGGCAAAAAGAAGTTTAAATATTATCGTTTATCACTGTACCATTATGTTGTGCTTCAAAATGTGTTATTGTGACAGGCCTATAGAATACATTTCACCATACAAGTTTATCGGGCCATTTGAACATAATTGTAGATTTGGTAGTAAATAACATCTTATTGTACATCAGAGTATCTACCATTTTTTAGACTTTTGTGACTTGCAAATGTAGCCGTCTGTCAAAAATTTCAGAGGTTGTACAGTTGTTCTTGTACTACTTTTTTTCCTTTTCAACATTAACAATGTCTTCACTATCCAAAGCTCACATTGTAATGTCTAGTTTCTTGCGAGACTTTTGCTAGCCAATAACGCTGAGTGACGAATGAGGCAGATCGATTTTTTGTGAAACCCACAGCAGAGGTATTGACAGAGCAATAATCAGAACAGGAGAAAGAGAGAGAGAAAGGACCTGCCAACAACATAAAACACAGACTGAGAGAGAACCGGAGAGGGAGAGGATCTGGGGAGATGACAGAGGGACAAAGAGCAGAGGAGATGAAGAAAAGTTGAAAAGGTGCAGAGAGCTGAGGATGACAGAAGTTGAGCTGTACAGACCGAACAGGAACAAGGTGGCAGGAGCATGAGCAGAAGAAAGGGAGAAAGATTACAAATGAATGGATTTAAAAGAAAGGAGCTAGTTCAAAATTTGGTAGCTGAATCTGTGTTTATTCTATATATTGTTTTAATTTAGTCAAACTGTGTCAAATTTTGGTATTATAATTTGTGTGTTTCTGCACACAATGTCATAATTATTGTACACTGAAAATGGAGAGAAATAACTTCTGTCTGTGATGCCTAGGTCTGTCATGATAATCACTATACTGGTTTATCGTTCAGTACATGAAACCTGGAACAATATATTTTTGAGCACAGGGGCGGCAGTAGCTCAATTGGTAGAGCGTTTGCCTAGTGATCCCGGGTTGACGGGTTGACCGCATGTGATCCCAGCTCCCACAGATGAGCGCTGCCATTGTGTCCTTGGGCAAGACACTTAACTCCACCTTGCCCCCAGTGTCTGGGGACACTGGTAGCCCCCATGGCAGAAGATACATCAAGGCCTGTTGTGACGTGAGGTGTCCTCCTGTGGACCCACCACCTGCGGGGGGATTCATGGGGGCTGGTGCATTGTGTTCTGGGCAGCAGAACACTGCTTGGACTGCTACCCCCCGACCCAGAAAATGGAAAAAGCGGAAGAAAATGAATGAATGAATGAATATTATAGTACTTACCAGTTGGAAAAATGCTTAGAAAACTTTCTGTAAATATGTATGGCCATTATTGTATGAACACATCTGTGCTCACGGACCGTAGGAGTAGGTGAAATTGGCAAGGTCAGTGTAAATAGACAGTAAAGTACAGATAAGCGAATGGAAAAAATGAGTGTATGTGGAGTTATACGGTAGATGAATGAACATGTTTAATGGAAAATCTCTGTAGATTAATTGCACGGATGAAAGCGAGAGGTTAAACAGGAAGCCACAGCAGTGACAGATAAAGACAACTCCAAGAAAGGAAAGAGCTCCAGAGTGAGAGGGCAGGGACATCAAGAATAGAGCGCCGCTGTAAGAAAGAATGAATCATGAATAGATTTAACACTATGCGCTCTTGTCCCCCCTCACATCCTGTCTTCATCTCTGCCTCTCCCCTCTCTGTCATTATCAGCAGCAGGGTTGTCTCATGTCTGCAATTAATTGAGCTTTAACACTCCACTCTGCTCTTGTGAATTTAACCCATATTTGTCTTTCAATCTTTTACTCTCCTCCCCTGTATTTCAGAGTATTCTTCTCTGAGCTGACCATTTCCTTCAAAGCTACTGTATATGGACTCGCAAGCATTGTTTCTTCCATATTATCATATCATACAGGCTCTGTGGATTCCCAGGAGGAGGCAGGCGTGCTATAAGGACTTTACACTTCTCTCTGTAGTTGTTCTATATTCATAGATATACTACTTCTGGGGCTGTTTTTGCCCAAATCCACTGCACTACATGTATATTCAGAGACAGGTGCACAGCGGGAGGTAGGGGGCAGCACTGTGCTGATGTGGGCCATGTGATGTTGTGAGGTGTGTGGTGAATGGGATTGAGCTGGTTTAAACTAGTGATCATTGTAGAAGAAGATGAAACATTTTGCCACCATTGATCAGAATTTTTATTAATTAAAAGTATCAAGTGTATGAAATGTACAGCGAATATGCAAGGCTTTTAACCGTCCTCCGAGCTGCAGCGTTCCCAACTCTTAAATTTGTTGAATGTCCCTGCCACTCTTTATCTCCTTTCACACTTACATAGCAATAAACCTATATGCACAATAAATAAATGTTAGCTAGGTAGCCTGCGTCATATGAAATGTTCAATATTCAGTTTTAATTGTATTTTTAAGTCACTACAGATGCATTGCAGAACACAATTCGGTTAATTATTAAACTATATAATCTATCAAGGATTAATCAATGTGTAGCCTGTGGTTTAGTTTTTTCCAGTAGTTTCTCTAATCACTGTGATTACTGAGAGCCATGTGTTCTCATGCCTAGCATAACATCAGCAGCATCATAACTTCACATATATCAGCACTCCACATGTGTTCTCGCCTAATTAGCCGTGATATGCAAAGTAGCCTCTACCCCAGTGTAGATTTGTCATGGTTAAAATTAGGGATGTCAACAATTAATCGATTAACGGTTAATTGTCGATTAAGACGTTGGTCGATCAAAATGCATTAATTGTAATTAACCGCTAACCGCGGACACGCGGACATGCGCACCCGCGTGGTCATGAAACAAGGCAACCGCGCTGCGCCAAGCTCGACTCACAGCCGACCGCAGGCGCCAACGGCACTGCTCAGCAGCCCCGGGTGTAAGCGCGAGGCGAGATCGAACCCGGAATGCGTGCCGCGCCCGCGCACGCATCCCGCGCCCCGAGCCCCGCGCCCCGAGCCCCGCGCGGCTGACCTGCGGCTCGGGGCGCGGGCCAGCCGTGCGGGGCTCGGGGCGAAACCACCAGCGATACGTGGTGGTTTAATCCTGGTCTAGTCCAGGTCTAGACCCGGTCGAGTCCCGGTCCAGTCCAGGTCCAGTCCAGGTCCAGACCTGGTTCAGACCTGGTCCAGTCCACGTTCAGTCCTGGTCTAGTTTAGTTTAGTTTAGTCTTTATTTGAAGGGACAATGTACAGAGCCATTATGTACAAAGACAGAGATGTTCTGCACCAGAGTATAGCTACAAAGCTAATTTCCATCCGCAGTCCCTGGTTACATGGATAAAAAACAACGGTCTATATCATTAAAAACAATCAAAGATTTTCTCTTAAAACACACACACACAGCATCACACATTTAACTTTGACACACATCTCATTACGCAGTAACACAGCAAAACATAATATACACCCACTAACATTAACCCAAAACACACAATCACACACATTCATGTACTATTTACACACCATATCATTCACAATAACCATAACACATAAAAACATCATTCTTATTTTTGATTTCAATGCTGTATGAACGGATTAACGGATTCACTACTGTATAACCTGCTGGTTAACGTGGTGTGTGCTGGCAGTTTTGCCTCTCTTAGCTAGTCTCTTGGCTAGTCTCTTAGCCAATCAGGACAGAACACATGTTACACTATAAAAAAATGTTACACTATTAAAAAAAAAAAAAAATTGGATAGAGCGAGGGATTACTGTATTTTGTTATTCAGCATCAATACATTTGTCTGCTTTTTACTAAGGAATAATTAATTGAGGAATATACAATATAATAATACTATGATATATTTTTGACTCAGTGTTATGTTACTATAGCTTATATTCTTAAAGACCCTATTAAAACACTAAAATTCAGGTGAAAAACGCCGCTTATCAGTTAATCGTTAATCGACCGATAAGGTCAATCAACTATCAGTTAATGAATTAACCGATAATTTGCATCCCTAGTTAAAATGAAACTGCTCATTAAAAAGGCATGCAAGTACCACTAAATAGTTGTAAAAGTTTGAAATGGATTGCTGCTACTTTTTGCTTAACTTTTATAAAAGTGCTGTTATTGACTCATCTGATGCCAAATAGGTTTAATACTTCACGTATCAACAAAATATCCTGAATGTCGAAATTAACTCTTCTGCTGCCCAAAATCATCCACAGCCAGCAGTCTGGTAATTTGATAGCGGACATGCGGAAATTGCCTTGCCCCACATTTTACTCACTAACCTGACCAAATAATATTACCTTGTCAGTTTCCAATTGAGAGGGGGTGTTTCATCACAGAGCAGAAGTGAATGTTCACATATTGTATACATATCCTGTGCATCTCATTTTGAATATGGAAATAGTGTACATTTTTCTCTAGTGACAGGGGAGCCCATCAGCGGACCCCTGGGGCCTGCTGGAAGCAATTGTACGAGTCCATGTGTAAGCAATTCTCCACAACTGCAATGGAAGCTGACAGAGAACCAAAAATTGTCACATCAGAAATGAACAAGATGAACAATTGTCTATTTTTTTCCCTGTAAAAAGAGTCACACAATCATATTACACCAAGCAGTACCTTTTGGACACAGTAATTTGGGTGGTTCAGTTTAGTTAACAAAGACTTGATGCAGGAGACTCATAAAGCCGTTAGAAATTAATAGGCACATAATAAATACAGTGGTACCTCACAAACGAAAATTCCAAGTTACGAAACGCCTTCACGTTAAATTTTGGTCTCTAGATACGAAAGAAAATTCAAATTACGAAACGCGAAATCTCAAAAATTCAAATAATGCGCGCTCAGCCACACACATTATACGCTTTTCTCAGATTGGATTTAAACTTTTCTCACATTTGTCTCTGTTTAAACACTCAAACTTTCATAGATTTTCAACAAAATGTATTAATAGTGAAGCGTGGGGGGAAGGGGGAGGGTGGAGAAGTGTGCGCGGGGACATGTGTGTGATAGCGCAGCATGACCCGGCGCGGGGCTGCGAACACGAGACCCGTGCTCAAACCGTGCCTCCTCTAAACCCGAATTAAACCAGGTCTGAACCAGGTCTAACCCAGGTCTAAACCAGGATTAAACCACCGCGGCTCTTACCTGCGTTCGTTCATGCGCTCGGACTGTGTGTGGTCCCCTCCTCGCTGCGGTCCCCTCCTCACTGCTCGCCTCAGCTGTGACTCGTGAGAAACCAGGAAATAGACCCGCACGCGGCGCTTTAATCCACCTGGTCTAGTCCTGGTTTAGTCCAGGTTTAGTCCTGGTCCAGTCCAGGTATAGACCTTGTTTAGACCTGGTTTAGTCCACGTTTAGTCCTGGGTCTACAGTCTCTTAGCCAATCAGGACCCAGAACACAGTGTTACACTATAAAAAAAAAGTTACACTATAAAAAAAAAAACTTGGAACGGGGCCTTGGAACGAATCAGGCTTTTTCCATTGAAATAGCTACTCAACTTACGAAAAATTCACGTTACGAAACCACTTCTGGAACGAATTAATTTCGTAAGGTGAGGTACCACTGTATAGCTGTTTCTTACCTGCTACATGTGTGCTTTGTAGGCTAAAATACTGTGAATTGAAATGTATATTCATCATAAAATCAAATTCATCATAAAACAAGTGTGTTGGGTTCAAAAGGGCAATACAAAAATGAAGTAGTAGTTCTTTCACTCATTCAAATGATTCAGGATTCCATTATTTGCACCTATTGTAGATATATTTAATAATTATGGTTATAGATACAATTTTAAACAAAACAAACTTAAAGCCATTGTCTATTTTTCCTGAAACGTTACAAGTTTAGATAGTCTAGGTTTTTCTGTTCTGTTTTACTGTTCCTGGGAAAGACACCTCACCCACATTACCCTACTCCTTTCTTGATAAATAGGACTAGCTGCCATATCCACATGCACTTTGCTATGGCAACGAGGCAGGGAAAAAAAAAAAAAAAAAGTCAGTCTGAATGAAAGAAAACATTTACCTATAAGCAGCATTTCCAACTTGAAAACATTTGTATTTTACCTTACCTTTTTTTCCAGAACTAAACCTAAATGTTGACCTGAAAGTATGGAATTCCATATGTGCTGAGAGATGCAGCAGTAAAATCGCCAAACCTCAAACTTTGCCCTTTAGCGCCAATACTGAAAATGCCAAATGCTTTTTCTTTGAGTCCTTTGCCTGGATGTTATAAGCCCATGTGTACATACAGTGCAGTCTTTATTGTGTGGAGCATACATAGAGGCTCTGTGTGCCGGCAGGATATGATAGGAAGTAGTGTTTGATAGTCAGGATGCTCCACAGCCAGACTCTTCCCCCTGTGGACTCCCGAGGACACATGAAGCAGCTGGCTGTCCTTCCTTCCTGCTCGCTCCTTTCATTTCACCAGCGCACACACACACACACACACACATGCACGCACACACATACATGCATACATACACACACGCTGGGTTTCCATGCTTTTTCAGACATTATAGTGACTTGCAGACATTTCCTGGAGACTAATATTTTATCCTTTAACATTTTTTTGTCTGTATAAGATGGCTCCCCATGATCTGAGTGCATATTCAGATTTTAGTCCCCACAATGTGATGAATAACTCTCTCTCTCTCTCTCTCTCTCTCTCTCTCTCTCTCTCTCTCTCTCTCTCTCTCTCTCTCTCTCTCTCTCTCTCTCTCTCTCTCTCTCTCTCTCTCTCTCTCTCTCTCTCTCTCTCTCTCTCTCTCTCTCTCTCTCTCTCTCTCTCTCTCTCTCTCTCTCTCTCTCTCTCTCTCTCTCTCTCTCTCTCTCATACACACACGCACACACACACACGCACACACACACTGATTTTGTCTTTCTTATTCTTTTGTTAAATTGCTAAACCTCACTGGCATTTGCAGTCGTCAATGACGTTGCCATTGAGCTAAAATAGATGGTAAATACAGAACATGAGGGACTGTGTATCTTGCTGCTTAATTAGCCTGTGCTGTCTGTGTCCCTTTGATGCATGTATTTACTGCATACTTTCGCATATTTGGCTCAAGTTCTGACCCAAATTTTTTTATTCATTTGGAAGACATGAAAGAGAGACAGGAAGTGTGTTCATTTTCAACTCTTTGGTTAATAATAGGATTGGACTCTCTCTTCCTCCTTTCCCCCCTCTCCATCTCTCCCTCTGCCTGCTCATTCTCTGTGTGTCATCTCTATCACAGAGCCAGTCGATAATCCGAGCCGCTATGGTTTGAATTTATGCTAACTGGTTTTATTTAAAGGGCGGGATTAGGAGAGGGCTGCCTATATGGGTCAGCTGCAGCAGGCGTCCAAGAGGTCAAATGATGTCTGTTATTACAGTGTGTCTATGATCAGTGATGTGGATATTTGGATTCATCTTGTTGAGCTTTGATTTTCTCTATGATAATGGAGAAGAGTTTATTGGTGTGTAATGAGACACAGAATGAGTTTGGGACTGTGAGAGATGGTTTAGATTACTACTACTACAAATACGCCCTTAATATTCAACATTTGTTGCATTATATAGGGAAGGGCAATGTGGTCTTTTTATCATGGTATGAAGAATTGGGTGTAAAATATACACAGTTCTGCACTTCAATCTCGGACGGATGCGATCGGAAAAATGCAGAACATGACGATGATTATTTGAATCTGATTTGAATCTTCCCAACAGCATAACATGCCAAAAAATCAATATTTTGTTAAATCCAGTTGAGAAAATAGCACAGACCTTCATCTCCATCCTCAAATGCTTAAAGCACTTACCTTCTGCTTTCACAAAGAAGAAAATAGTTTGTATTGCCACTACGTCTGTCGCCGTCGCCGTGTTTGTTTTGGTTCACTTGGGTGCGTCGCATTTGGCTTCCGCACAAACCTCAAAGCTGCTCTGTGATTAACCAATCAGACGCATGCTCTGTTCCGGTAAAAACAATATGGCAGTTTACACGTAAAAAAGGGAAAAACACTGAGACTGTGAAATGGTTGAGATTTCTGCAGAATCAACAATCAAAGCACTAAACTGTTATTGATGTCAGTTAAAAGAATGTATGTATTTTGTTCTGAATGATATGAGAATTTTCAAGAAAAGTTGCCCTCCGCATTTCAGTGACACGTGCTACAAAATAATGGCTGTGTTTGGACTGTCCCAAGTTTGGATGGAGATTTTTCAGGCTCTATGGTCTGATTCCAGACCCTTCTGGATTCTAACAAGTATTTTAGAAGGGACAGGCTGATCAGCACCATTGACACATTTCTCCCTATGTGTAACGTATCTCCAGAAGCCCTGCCTTTGTGTACACATGTGCATATTGTCCTCTTTGTAACTCTGACTACTTTAAGGCTGATTGCATAGTGAACAACATGAGTTTAGGCTGTTTGCAGTCTGTCGGTGCAGCTGGTGTGCTGGCACTGTGTGAGTATGACTAATAACTCTGTAATATCAGTGAAAGTGTGGAGTGAGAGAGGAGTGATGGTGTGTAGTATTTTAACAATAAATTCACGCAAGACTCAATATTTAATGGAGCAATGAAAGTTTGATAATTAAAGCACATTTGATATCCTGCCTCCTCAAACTCTTTTATATGTGTTGAATATTTCTTTATGTTTTATTCTTCAAATTTAAAAGCTGTATTTTAAACCATTTTGTCATGCATTATTCATGTGATGTGCATATGGTTACCAGTGAGACACTGTTATGTGAGCACTTGCAACCTGCCTGTGGTAAACATGGGAGCAAAAGATGCCATAATTTGTGGACAGTGCCTGCGTAATGAAAGTATTTTAGAATGACATTTAAGAAGCATTTAAAAATCACAATGCAAACTGAATTAGTAATACATGTGACAGTGGCTTCCTTTTTTTAAAATATTCTTTGACAAAGATGGTGTCGCTGCACAAGTCTGAGAATGGTAAATTACTTTGTATTTTATCACTCCCCTAGTTTCCATGTAGTCACCATACCCTTGAACACAGGAAAACCCACTTCTCGTGTGTGTGTGTGTGTGTGTGAGGCTGCTGATGTGTGTTTGCGGGGCTGTGCTTGCTCTGCACACAGCCGTCGTATGTGTGCTCGGCTCTGTTTAGATTGCCTCTCTGTGCGCCCTTGTTGCCTCTCTCTCCTTCACTGTGTGATTTGAGAAGCGTGCACGTGGAGGCCATGTCTGTCTACGTGCACATGCAGCTTAGGCATACACTAGAATTTGTTCTGTGTGTCTGCTCTTATATTCTCTATCTCTTTGCCTCCCCACCTCTCTCTTTCTCTCCCTCTCGCTTCCTCTCTCTCTGTCTCTCTTTCCAAATAGTGGGGCCATCAATCAGAAGGTAAGGGGGATAGAAGAGAGGAAGGAGCAGGGGGTTGCAGTTGGCTCAGAGCCAGGGAAAAGGAGCTGGCACCCTGCCCAGAGGAGCGAGGGAACAGGGAGAGAAGAGGGAGAGAGGAAAGAAAAGTGTGGCAAGGCCATTCTCCAAGAGAGAGAGAAGAGCAAAAGAGCAAGGGCAAGTGCACTATGGGAAAAATATAACATAGACAGTGTGGAACTAGAGGAGAGCAGGAGGCTGATTGTGTTGGAGACAGTAGGAGTTTGACAAGGAGCAAAGCAGCACGAGACATTAAGCAGGTGATTAGTTTGTTGAAAATATGTAATACGACTAAAGAAGTGGGATAACTGGAAGCATCTTAAATAACACAAATCCCAAAGTCGCTTCAAACAGTTTGAGTTGATTTTATTATTTTAGGTAGGCATGATTTTTCTTGAGAAGCTGATACAATGGAAACAAGACTTTTTACAGACCCCAAGTCTAAATTAGACTTAAAGGGATATGCCACCCCCAGGTCAAATTTGGGCATCTCCCCACAGTCCAGAGACTAAAATAAGTGGTGGAAAGCGTTTTCCTGCTCACCCAGCCATTGTCCGAGTCTGTCGCCACTGACCGCCGCGGTATCTGGTGCTCCTCCGCCTTAGACTGGAGTCTAACGTAGCCAGAGAAAGATTTCGGCCAAAAGGAATTAATTTGCTCGATGCGTTTCCCAATTACTTTATGTGTAGTGCGCATTCATATCGAGTGCAAATAAATGTGCAAATCAACACGGAGAGCTTGCCTTGGTCATTTTGGGTGGGAACTATTTTCCAGTGCGTAAGAATACAGCCGTATCACGCAGCACGCTACCAGGGGAATCCCAGTTACGCACCGGGAAGGGAGTTCCCCTGTTGCACAACGTGGTGCGTGATACGGCTGTATTCTTACGCACTGGAAAATAGTTCCCACCCAAAATGACCAAGGCAAGCTCTCCGTGTTGATTTGCACATTTATTTGCACTCGATATGAATGCGCACTACACATAAAGTAATTGGGAAACGCATCGAGCAAATTAATTCCTTTTGGCCGAAATCTTTCTCTGGCTACGTTAGACTCCAGTCTAAGGCGGAGGAGCACCAGATACCGCGGCGGTCAGTGGCGACAGACTCGGACAATGGCTGGGTGAGCAGGAAAACGCTTTCCACCACTTATTTTAGTCTCTGGACTGTGGGGAGATGCCCAAATTTGACCTGGGGGTGGCATATCCCTTTAATAGGTTTATTATAGAAAAAAATTGGCATTGTGCATCTTTTATTAACTTCATGTATCACGTTGTTGCTGTGGCACGCATTTTGTTTAGTTTATGGATTTCCACCTCTGAGGGATGAGTGTTCTGCTTAGGACTGCCTTCTGTGTTTTCAAGCTGGACCTGACGAACGAATAACAGCAATTGTTTTAGTAAATAGATTAGCTAATTGATAGTTGCAGAGTTATGGCTCATGGTTTAAGAGTAGATGATGCTCTCATTTGGTCAGACTGGGACTTGCATGTGAAAGATAAAAGTGTCATTCTTCCTGCACAAACCTTGCTGTGCTCTGCTCTGAAGCCAAGCTGGCACAGACCCTCACTGGGCACGCTCACCCTGCACCTGTGCCAATCTGCCCACATGGATCACATTCAAATTCACCAAAGCTTTATTGGCAACATGATCATTGTTGCTTGCTGTTATGCCGGGAGACCAAACACAGCACTGATCTGACATAGGACGTGGCTCACACAATGTTCCAATTGAATATGCAATATGCAAATGAGAGGTGACTAATTACCCCCTTTTAATACCAGTGAACATTACAATTGCAGGATCTGAAATACTTGCTTAATTCTAGTCTTAACTGATTAATAGACTGATTTATACTGAAAAAGTACTCAATTACTACAAGATAATAATAATAATAATTTACGGCTTCCTCAATCCTTCGATTGTCATGTGTTAGTTGACACTATTTCAGGACAAGACTGTATGACTGTATCCTACACTCTAGACTTAAACAAGTTTAAAATCGGCTCAACGCATTTGTCCTGTACCTTTTTAATTCACAATGAAGTTCTGTCTGAATAAACACCCACAAACAGAAAGTAGCCAATATGCCTTACTGGCATACAGTTGATCTAATTGTAGATTTTTTAAATATAGTACTTCCCAGAATAACTTTTCAGAAATCTGCGTATACCCTGGGACTTTGTTTTATAGGTTAAACTTGTGGATTTAGATAAAGCAGCATTTACAATCACAATGCAGAAAATGCAGGTGCCATTGAGGATTTGGCCTTATTTTTGGCAGTATTATGAGTGTTTATTAAAGGAAAAGTAACGTTGTTTTACAATCTGAGCCTTCTTTCTGCAATAAAACAAGTAGTTTTACTCACCCATAGCAGTTTGGTGTCAATTGGAGCAGTATCGCAGAACTTATGTTGAGCCGTTCTGTTCTACCAATGATCCCGTATCCGTTAGCGTGAGTGCTCGGGGCATTACTTTGCGGTGTCCAAATAACACAAACTTTAGCCCTTTTCAAATCACAGAAGATCGCTGTGTCAGGGTAGACTTTTAGTAGATTCCAAAACGGCCTGAAACCCGATATCGCAACAGAAAAGTAAAGTTCAGAGCGGTGTTAGCTTCTTTCGGACTAGCGGTGTTTACAAAACAGCTGAGTTCACGCATGCGCACTGTCCTCTCTGATGACATCATCAAATGAAACTATAGCTGGATATCGGGTTTCAGGCCGTTTTGGAATCCACTAAAAGTCTACCCTGACACAGCGATCTTCTGTGATTTGAAAAGTGCTAAAGTTTGTGTTATTTGGACACCGCAAAGTAATGCCCCGAGCACTCACGCTAACGGATACGGGATCATTAGTAGAACAGAACGGCTCAACATAAGTTCTGCGATACTGCTCCAATTGACACCAAACTGATATGGGTGAGTAAAACTACTTGTTTTATTGCCGAAAGAAGGCTCAGATTGTAAAAAAACGTTAATTTTCCTTTAACACTTCAATACTGTCCGTGGATTAATTATGAAGAAGTTGTGTTTCAACCAGAGATGACCTTTATGTATTGTAAGTGAAGCCATGGACAGGGTAGTTGACCCGGGCCCCAGGGTCCCAAAATTCTTCCTATTAATTTATATTAAAGGGGGGCCCATGTGAGGCTTCTTGCCCTGGGTATACAATATTTAGCTATTTATTTATTTATGTATTTATTTATTTATTTATATATTTTGTCTCATGTCTCTGGACATTTGATTATCTGAAGTCTGTTGTTTAATTAACATTAAATTATTTCAATTTTCAATGTAATGAAGCATGATTTTGAATTTTAAGGACACTTTTATTCAGCTCATTATAGGCCAAATGCATATGTAGATCTTTATGGTTGTAATATATTGTCATATTGAAAAATACATTTTTGTAGATGTTACAGTTCTATATTCACCATCTTTGTAAATTTTATTGCTGTGTGTCCCGTGACAAAGTGCTTGATATATTAATGGATAAAGTGGAAATACAAATTCCCCATTCATCTCCATTTTACCATCTCTCTCTTTCCCTCCCTCTCTCTCCCTCTCTCTCTCTGTCCCTCTGTACCAATGCCACTTGGCAGTCTTTGAGCTCTCAGGTGTTCAGTGACCCCCCCCTCCCCGTCCCTCCCCCTCTCCCTCCCTCTCTCCCTCCCTCCTTTGTCTCTGGCCGTGCATTCACCCCTCCACATGCTTCATCCCCTCATCCAGTCAGCCTGTGCCAGCTCTCCATAATGGTGACGTTTTGGCGCTGTGGTGCAAAGAGACTGTCCCTTGTTTTGTGTGGCACCTGGCTCTGCTCGTACTGCTTCAGCCAGATCACTACATTGATTCATTGCAGTAAAAAGCATCATCTGATTGGCCAGGTTAACATACATCGATGTCCAGGAAAGGATCTTGCTCTACTGTCATGCCACACATGTTTAGCTGCATTATCTGCATAAAAAGAAATAATTTATCAAAATCTGCATCTTTTTCCAGTTTTATGTGAAATTATGTACTTGATCCAGGGAGTGATCATATCAAAGGCTGTCATTCATTATATACAATATTTTCTTAAAAATCCGCAACAGACCTGTAAAGGTGAAGAAGTAAAAGGTGATTATAATGCCAGACCCAGTAGTAATATTGAAAAATAAAAAGACAAGAGTAAATGAGACAGAGCAGAGGAGCTGGAGGAAGCTTGAATAGGGTAATGATGGCTCATTGTGAGAGCTGCTGTGTGAACGGCTGAGTGAAGAACAGAACAGAATGAGGCTGAGGGCACTCACTGATAGAATTAGACACACCACAGAGATGGTGTGTGTGTGTGTGTGCGTGCGTGCGTGCGTGTGTGTGTGTTTATGCATGTGTTTGTATGGGGTGGGCTTTTTCCATTTGTGTGTGCATTTTTGTGATGATCTGAAAGCAGGCAGGTGTATGAATGAAATGATGAATAATGCCAGGCAGGTTTTTTTCATTTTCCTTGAAGTCTAAGACAAAACTGTATCCTGTCAATTATTATAGAAATTGTTAACATGAGGCAAAACATATCACAACAATAGCGTAATAAACATTGTGGTGCAATATTATTTATAGTTCATTTGACAAACTATCTACAGATTTCAGCATAGAAATCTTTTTTTTCCTGGGTTTCAGAGTAATGAAAAATTTGTACTGTTGCTATAGCAATTAAGAATTCAAAACTAAATATTATCTCTTTTCAATAGTGAAATGTCCTCAAAATGCCACCTATAACAGGAAGTTGAAGCCCATGAATATTTGTTGCATAAGTGCAGCATAGATAAGTGGAATGGGTTGCATCAGAAACAATATCTAGTGTTAAGCTTAATATTAAAACTACAGCATGTGAATAAGTAAATCATTATTGTGGTGACTCCAGAAAGCCACAAGCTTGAATTAAATTATATAAGTAAAAATGTATACAGAAATATTTGACATTTGCTTCTACAGAGCAACGTTACTTGATGTAACGTAAAGACAGTCATATGCTCCGCTCATTATTGTGTTCTCATCATATTTCATCATTTGAATCCCTCTGTCTCTCTCCTCTCTTTTTGTCACAGGCAGAGATCGTCAAGCGTCTCAGTGCCATCTGTGCTCAGATCATCCCATTCCTCTCTCAAGAGGTAAGTGTCACCACTGCCACACACACACACACGCATGCGCACATACACACACGCACACACATGCACGCACACACATGCACACACACATCACACACTAAAACAGTGTCGAAGCACTCGTTACAATCATTTTGTCTGGCCTGCAATTAGGATTATATTGTATGTTGTACAGTTTTTATATAAGATTCAAGTCCACTGTATATCCTGGTTTAATTACACAGTAAGTTGGAGCTATAGATTTGTAATAAAAAGGTAGCCTATACATCTTTAAATGTAGCACAAAGATTTCTCCATTAGCTATTGATTTTAAAATCTTTTTTTGGATCCTAGGTAAATCACTCTCAGTATGATATATATGATGTATGTATATGTATGTGTGTATATATATATATATATATATATATATATAAGGGATGTCAACAATTAATCGATTAACGATGAATTGCCGATTAAGACGTTGGTTGAACAAAATGCATTAATTGTAATTAATCGCTAATCGCGGACACGCGCACCCGCGTGTTCACGAAACAAGGCAACCACGCTGCGCCAAGCTCGACTCACAGCCGGCTGCAGGCGCCAACGGCACTGCTCAGCAGCCCCGGTGTAAGCGCGAGGCGAGATTAAGGAGATCGAACCGCGGCGCCCCGTAGTCTCAGCCCGAGCCACAAACCAGCCGCACGAAACCAGCAGCGGCACGTGGTGGTTTAATCCTGGTTTAGTCCAGGTCTAGACCTGGTCGAGTCCTGGTTTAGTCCAGGTCCAGTCCAGGTTAAGACCTGGTCTAGACCTGGTTTAGTCCTCGTGTAGTCCTGGTCTAGTCTCTTAGCCAATCAGGACAGAACACAATGTTACACTATAAAAAAATGTTACACTATAAAAAAAAAAATTGGAAAAAATAAAAATAAAAATCTGCGAACCGCGATAGAGTGAGGGATTACTGTATCTTGTTATTCAGCATCAATACATTTGTCTGCTTTTTACTAAGGAATAATTAATTGAGGAATATACAATATAATAATACTACGATATATTTATGACTCAGTGTTATGTTACTATAGCTTATATTCTTAAAGATCCTATTGAAACACTAAAATTCAGGTGAAAAACGCCGCTTATCAGTTAATCGTTAATCGATCAATAAGGTCAATCAACTATCAATGAATGAATTAATCGATAATTTGCATCCCTTATCCCTTATATATATATATATGTGTATGTGTATGTGTGTGTATATATATATATATATATATATACACACACACTCAACAAAAATATAAACGCAACACTTTTGTTTTTGCTCCCATTTTTCATGAGATGGACATTCCAGATACACAGTATTACCATTTCTCTCAAACATTGTTCACAAATCTGTCTAAATGTGTGATAGTGAGCACTTCTGCTTTGCTGAGAGAATCTATCCCACCTCACAGGTGTGCCACATCAAGATGCTGATCTGACATCATGATTAATGCACAGGTGTACCTTATACTGCCCACAATAAAAGGCCACCCTGAAATGTGCATTTTTTTGTTGTTGCTTTATTGGGGGTCTGGGGACTCAGAACCAGTCAGTATCTGGTGTGACCACCATTTGCCTCATGCAGTGCAACACATCTTCTTCGCATAGAGTTTATCAGATTGTCAATTGTGGCCTGTGGAATGTTGGTCCACTCCTCTTCAATGGCTGTGCGAAGTTGCTGGATATTAGTGGGAGCTGGTACACGCTGTCGTATACGCCGGTCAAGCACATCCCAAACATGCTCAATGGGTGACATGTCTGGTGAGTATGCTGGCCATGCAAGAACTGGGACATTTTCAGCTTCCAAGAATTCTGTACAGATCCTTGCAACATGGGGCCGTGCATTATCTTGCTGAAACGATGAGGTGATGTTCATGGATGTATGGCACAACAATGTGCCTCAGGATCTCATCACGGTATCTCTGTGCATTCAAAATGCCATCAATAAAATGCACCTGTGTTCTTCGTCCATAACAGATGCCTGCCCATACCATAACCCCACTACCACCATGGGCCACTCGATCCACAACATTGACATCAGCAAAGCGCTCACCCACACGACGCCACACACGCTGTCTGCCATCTGCTCTGAACAATGTAAACCGAGATTCATCCGTGAAGAGAACACCTCTCCAATGTGCCAGACGCCATCGAATATGAGCATTTGCCCACTCAAGTCTGTTACGGCGATGATCTGGAGTCAGGTTAAGACCCCGATGAGGACGACGAGCATGCAGTTGAGCTTCCCTGAGACGGTTTCTGACAGATTGTGCAGAAATTGTTTGGTTATGCAAACCAATTGTTTCAGCAGCTGTTCGAGTGGCTGGTCTCAGACGATCTTGGAGGTGAACCTGCTGGATGTGGAGGTCCTGGGCTGGTGTGGTTACACGTGGTCTGCGGTTGTGAGGCCGGTTGGATGTACTGCCGTATTCTCTGAAATGCCTTTGGAGAAGGCTTATGGTGGAGAAATGAACATTCAATTCACGAGCAACAGATCTGGTTGACATTCCTGCTGTCAGCATGCCAATTGCACGCTCCCTCAATGCTTGTGACATCTGTGGCATTTTGCTGTGAGACAAAACTGCACATTTCAGGGTGGCCTTTTATTGTGGGCAGTATAAGGTACACCTGTGCATTAATCATGATGTCAGATCAGCATCTTGATGTGGCACACCTGTGAGGTGGGATGGATTATCTCAGCAAAGCAGAAGTGCTCACTATCACACATTTAGACAGATTTGTGAACAATGTTTGAGAGAAATGGTAATATTGTGTATCTGGAATGAATTTTAGATCTTTAAGTCCATCTCATGAAAAATGGGAGCAAAAACAAAAGTGTTGCGTTTATATTTTTGTTGAGTGTGTGTGTGTATGTATGTATGTATGTATGTATGTATATATATATATATATATATATATTAGGGGTGTGAATCTTTCACTCACAAAACGGTTCGATTCGAATCTCGATTCACAGGCTACGATTCGATTCAGGGACGATTCATAAAATTAGTAAACGATCCGGTACGATTCGATTCGATACGATTCGATACGATCCGGTTCGGTTAATTTCGATTCAGTACAAAGGTAGATAAGGTAGATATCAAAAATAAAAAAAGTAGTTATAAAACAAGCAAGTTGCCTATTAAAGGCAAAAATCTGAATGAATCAGAATTAGTGCTTCAGTCACAGTTTCAGTAACTGTATAAAAGTGCAACATATCACTGACAAGAAGATAGATATTACTAGGCAGTTATAGAAAACACTAGCATGTTAAATCCAACATGTCTTTTTATGCCTGTAATTAACTTTTCTTAACAAAAAAAAAAGAAAATCAGAGAGAGCTCTTAACACTGAATAATACTTTCTCTCCATCTCATAACATTACCTCAGTCTCCTTTGAGACAAAAATCATCTGTGTGTGTGTGAAGTATGTTTCTATACACACAAATCATAAGTATTTAATACAGAAATGCACCAATTCTGATTATACATTGTATTTTCCACACAAAAGTAAATTAGCCAAGTCAATTTTAGCCCAAATCAAATATACATTGCCAATACATGAATGTTGTCTAAATAAATCACTCAATCCACTAACCGTGAAAATAAAAACGCTAGTATCATACATTGTTATGGTCTATAGCTGCCATGCAGACTACTGGGCAAAGTGAAACATCAGACCGACAGTGAAAGTTTTATCAACGCGACACAACACTGGCACAAAAGTTAACCACGTATATGAACCATGTCCATAAATAGCGGTAGCGCACCAAATTAATTTAACCACAGCTCAATAAAAGGAAACTTAGCTTAGCTTACCGATAGAGTAGATCTCCTGACGAGACACGACGTAGGCAGCGGGAAACCCGCCCTCCGCACAATGCGAATTGGGACACGGCTGTACAGTGCAAACATTTTGTGCTCGTTCCGCATATAGCCCGCGCCCGCTCGCATGATTGGCAGTTAACCAGCCTATAAGCTTCAACCCCAGGTAAGTGAACCACCCACCGTTCGCGAAAGAACGCAGACACTCACAGAGCGGCTGCTGCGCCATGAGAGAGACCGCTCAGGAGCTGGCAAACCGATTCTTGGCTGTAAATCCGGTGCATCGGACCTTTCGTAGTGAATTTGGACCGATCCGGGCTCCGCTGATCGGTACACTCAGATCGCAGAGGTCACAGACCGATAACCGATCCAAATCGGTTAATCTTTACACCCCTAATATATATATATATATATATATATATATATATATATATATATATATATATATATACATATACAGTCATGGCCAAAAGTTTTGAGAATGACACAAATATTACATTTTTACAAAGTCTGCTGCTTCAGAGTTTTTATATGTTTTTGTCAGATGTTTCTATGTTATAATGAAATACAATTAAAAGCATTTCATAAGTATCAAACACTGTTATTGAGAATTACACAGAATTCATGCAATAAGTCAATATTTGCAGTGTTGACCCTTCTTTTTCAAGACCTCTGCAATTCTCCCTGGCATGCTGTCAATCAACTTCTGGACCAAATCCTGATTGATGGCAGTCCATTCTTGCATAATCAATGCTTGGAGTTTGTCAGAATTTGTGGGTTTTTGATTGTCCACCCGCCTCTTGAGGATTGACCACAAGTTCTCAATGGGATTAAGATCTGGGGAGTTTCCTGGCCAAGGGCCCAAAATCTTAATGTTTTGTTCCCCGAGCCATTTTGTTATGACTTTTGCTTTATGGCAAGGTGCTCCATCATGCTGGAAAAGGCATTCTGCACATGGTCAAATGGTAAATGGTCACATCTTTCTATAGCCCTTCAAGGCACCCAAAGCGCTTTACAACAAGGAACCATTCACCCATTCACACACACATTCACACACCAGTGTACGCAGACACTGGGGGTGAGGAGGGTTAAGTGTCTTGCTCAAGGACACAACAGCAGCATTCATCTGTTGGAGCAGGAATCGTACCAACCAACCTGTGGGTCAGTGGATCTGACCGTTCAACCACTGATGTTTCTTATGTCAAGAGCGGGATTTGAACCGCCAACCTTTGGATCAGTGGACAAACGCTCTACCACTGATGTTTCTTATGTCAAGAGCGGCTACTGCCGCCCGGTGATGGTGATGTATGGCTTGGATGTAGCTGCTCGGCCATGGAAACCCATTCCATGAAGCTCTCTACACACTGTTCTTGAGCTAATCTGAAGGCCACATGAAGTTTGGAGGTCTGTAGTGATTGACTCTGCAGAAAATTGACGACCTCTGCGCACTATGCGCCTCAGCATCCACTGACTCCACCCCATCAGTTTACATGGCCTACACTTGGACTGGAGGGACAACTGTAATGCTGTCTACAAGAAGGGCATATGCAGACTCTACTTCCTGAGAAAGCTCAGCTCTTCCAATGTGTGCAGCAAGTTACTGGAGATCTTCTACCAGTCTGTGGTTGCCTGTGCCCTGTACTTCATTGTGGTCTGTTGGGGGAGCAACACCAGTAAAAGGGACATAAGGAGGACTGACAAACTGATCCGCATAGCTGGTCACGTTATTGGCTGTGAGCTGGAGACATTTGTTGCAGTGAGGGACAGGAGGACACTGGACAAACTGCTCTCCATCATGGACACTGCTCATCCACTGCACCAGACCATAGAGGGACAGAGGAGCTCATTCTCCAACAGGCTCCTACAGCTCCGCTCAAACAGTGAGAGATACAGGACTACATTCATACTATAATCCATACAACTGTTCAACAACTCACCCTTATGTAACAGATAATACTCCCTACAACTGTATAACAACTCAGTACCATGTACCATGACATGGTACTTCTTGATGCTTTTATATGGTGCCTTAATGGTTCCCTAATACTGTAAATAAATCCTTCTTCAAAATCAACATTCAGTGCATGAGAAAGACACATGTACACAGTCAGAGTCAGAATCTCTCTGTCTGAACAACTCATTCTGGGCCTTGTTGCTTGAATGCAAATGAGAAGGACACAGATAGGGTTAGAGGAGCGGGTGGGGGGGGCCAAATGCACCGCTGGAGCGCTGCTCTGTGCACTGTCTCCCACTTCCGCATTTTAAGCGCGAAGGAAGAAAGGAGAGGCATTTCAATGAAAAAAAAACAAATTTTCACAGAAAATAAAATCAAACCACTGCTGTTTCAGAGGTCCAGATGGTCGGGTAAAGGACTTCCGAGCCTAGAAACACTCGCACGTGCCTCCAGGCAAATAAAAAAACGCATTTCGCATTGCGTAGCTCCTTCGCGGTCCAAACTCTCTGGGCGTGATTTCCAGAGACGGGGTGGAGATCCAGACGGTGGTGGAACTGCATTTGCATTTCTTTTTTCGATGTTGCGTAACAAAGTTGCCTTGTTCAGAATCGCCCGTTTGAGCTGTGTTTTTTTCAAACGCAGAAAAGGATCGCAAATGCTCAGTTTAGACATTTCGCAACTTTTAGCCATTGGGGGGGCCTAAACAGGGTAGGGAAGCTCACATTAACGTTCAAAAACCTCAGAAAGTGAAAATTTCATGCCATGGGACCTTTAAGTAACGGGTAACCTTATGCTCTGTCAGTCAGTACATTATTGCACTGCCGTTCTTATCACCTGTATATAGCTGTGATTTTATATTTTATTTGATATGTTATTTTATATTTTATTACTTATTTCTCTCTTTTATTTTGATTTGTAAATATACACTTATTATTTTTATTTTCATAATTATGTCTCAGCTGACACTGGTCTATTGCTCTTTGGTTGCTATTCCATCTATTTTTTGTTACCCTCTGTTATATATTATATTTGATGAGTGAGCTACTGTACCCAAATGATTTCCCTTGTGGATCAATAAAGTTTGTCTAAATCTAAGTCTAAGTTTGTGGCTGAGTTGCTGTTGTTCCCAGTTGCTTCCACTGTTATAATATCACTGACAGTTGACTATGGAATATTTAGGAGTGAGGAAATTTCACAATTGAACGTGCTGCACAGGTGACGTCCTATCACAGTACCACGCTGGAATTCACTGAGCTCCTGAGAGCAACCCATTCTTTCACAAATGTTTGTAGAAACCGTCTGCAGGCCTAGGTGCTTGATTTTATAAACTTGTGGCCATGGAAGTGATCGGAACACCTGATTTCCATCACTTGGATGGGTGAGTGAATACTTTTGGCAATATAGTGTATATGTGGTGCAGCATAGTCAGGCACAAACATGTCATCCTTGTGTAAGCCTACATTTATGAGAGCATGCCCTAGGGATGGAAATGCCACATCTCCGTCAGCTTAATCAATATTGACTGTGGGGCGGTGCACTGTGAAAGGCACACATGCATGTTTGCATTGGTGCAACTGATTACACTGGGGTTTAGTGCAAACACAACACGTTTGTGTGTCTTTGAGCATACATGTACGGGCTCTTTTATGTGCCTCTTTGTATTCTGAATGGATGCTTACTCAACCTGGTGTTGATATTTGCACATCCTCTTGCAAAACCCTGAATCTATTTTCACAGTTCTAGATCTTTCTAAACATAATGTTGCAATATAACTCTTCATTCTGTATGACTTTGTGTGTCTCTGCAGCACCAACAGCAGGTGGTCCAGGCCGTGGAGAGGGCCAAGCAGGTCACAATGGCAGAACTTAATGCCATTATTGGGGTGAGTCATTGCTATTCTCTCTAACACGTTCACCCAGGTGAACTTGTCTTACTACTGTAATCTTACTGAATTATGGAGGGCATTCAATAAATAGGTCACACTGAGTTAAGAATGATGATTGTTTTAGTGAGACGAAAAAATCCTCAACTGTTATAAATGTAGGAGATCACTCACTACGTTTACATGCACAGGTAACCCTTGATCTGATTTTGTGAGAACTGGTCAGACCCCTCTAGTCCCAGTCAATGTACATACAAGTCAGAGAACCAAATAAGTGGGAACGAGGGGCTAAGAGACGTGCAGGTGCGTCTTCATGCATAAGTAATTTTTTCAGATGTGTGTAGAATCCCTCAGTCATCCAGGTAGAATCCATGGCAAAAGGAGAAATTCAATTTGTCAGCTGGACAAAAGTTTATTTGGTCGAATACGTTTCGCAGCTGCCATTTTTCAGACATGCTTGGAACTGCGCTGCTCACAAGTCATTTGCTCTCCACAGCTCTAGTAAACACATTGAAGACCTGGTAGTTTTTACTTTTACTTTAAACTTTTAACTTAGCGGATCAAAGGAATCCTCCACATTTGTTTATGGGATCTGGGACATTTGAATCAACAACTCAATAGATGTTCCCAGGTTTACATACCCCGGTATGCATGTAAAAGTAGTGATCGATGGATTTGAAGATACGCATATATACAAGTTCTGTTGTATAATTTTGTGGTATACATGACTGTTATATTTTGTTGTTTAGTTCACCCAGTTAAAGTTACATCGTAATATTATTTAATACTATGGTGTAGTACTCACCATAATTAACCTATACCCAGGAACTCGTTGTGAAGTCTTCTAAAAAGTTGCTACAGACTTCACAGCATCTTCAAAGCTCCTATCTTTACATATGATGCTAGTACATTCTATCTGCAGCCCACAGTCATACAGTATTTGTGTATAGTGTGCATGTAGAGGTGCAGTTGTGATGCGCTCTCTGATTCTTGTCAGAGCTCTGATCATATTACTGTCTACTTAAAGCTCTTTGTTCTCTGCAATACAAACACAGCCATCTCCTAGGTGTGTGTGTGTATGTGTGTGCGCGTGCGTGCGTGCATGTGTGTGTGCGCGTGTGTCTGACACAGCCCAGCGCCTCCACACATCACAGTGTTCCCCTCAGGATAATAGCCTTTCTTTATCTTGTACTGTTGCGTTTTGTCTTTTCATTTTCTTTGTGAGTTTTTTTTCTCATTCTTCATTTGTAATCTCTGGTCTTACTCTCATTTTGTATTTTATGTTTTTCTTCTTCCCCAACCACCCTTTGCCTTTTGGTTGTTTTTCCACTTGCTTACTTCTTACCATTCCTTCCACTTATATCACATACTTTCTAATCTCTATCTTGTCCTCTCTCCCTCCCTCTCCCCCCTCTAATCTCCCCTCCCCTCCCACACCTGGTCCACACCCCCCTTGCCCCTTTCCCCCCTCATCTCTCCCACCTCCTTTGTCCCCTGTGGCCACAGCAGCAGCAGCTCCAACACCTGTCGCACCACGCCCCCGGTATCCCCCTGACACCCCACCCATCAGGCCTGTCCCTAGGTGCGGGTGGCTCAGGTCTCCTAGCGCTGACGGGTGCCCTGGGAGTGTCTGCTCACCTGGCTTCAAAAGACGAGCGTAACCACCTGGACCCAGAACACCTCCGAGGTATCAACTTTTTATTTAAAACTAATTTGAACACACACTTTCAAGAAGAGTTTGGGGTATATCAAGGGTTGTAAAACAGAAGCATAGAAATAAATGACATTTGTAACAGTTCTAATGGAGAATTCGCCACCTCCTTGGCTCTGTCGACATGCCAATGCTTTGCTTGGAATGTTCCACAATTCCAGCACAATCCCCCCCCCCCCCCCCATAAAGGTTACATAGCGCACCTATAAAACTCATGAGTTCACAACATAGTTCTTTTATTTCACTGTGTAACTCAAGATTGGAATAACTATGATTGCTATGAAGAACTGATGACTAAAGGAAGGTTCTGACAGGTATAGGTTCCACAGGCATTTAACATTGTATTGATGTAAGCCTTTGTTTCCAGAACAACACATGCATGAGTACTGAGAATCAATTACACTATGGAATCTTTCAGATGGCGTTCACAAGTTCACAGTGCACTGGAATAGCACTTTCTGGGAAATGATCCAGACTCAAACCATTACACATTCATCTGCATTTTAACTTGTGCAGAATTTATTTCATTTTGGAGTGGACACCAAACAGCTGCACAGTTAAAGTAAATCACTTTACCATTTCAGAACATGAATGCATATCAGTCCTATACATTTAGAAGCAGACAATTTATGAGTAATTCTCACTGCAGAAACCTTTGGGATGCTGCACAGTCCTAATATGGACACAAATACTTGAACATTCAGATGACTTTCTCCCAATGAACTTCTTTTCACCTCAATAAAAAATCTTATCTCTTCTCTATTTCTGGCACTGGGCCAGGAGGCACTATCTCATGAATAAAATGGGGGTTTGGAAAGAGGAGAGGAGCGAAAGGAGCTATAAGGAGTCATCAATGTTCTCATATTTGTGTGTTAGGTTCAGTGAGGGCTACTGTGCATGTGTATGGATAGTGTGTGCTGATAGAGGGAAGCACGGCCCAGTCAGTCTGAGATCAGGACAATACCCCTCTGTGTCTTTAATAGAGAGGGCCCTGTTCTGTGCCTAACCTTGGCCATAGCTGTTGTTATTATTATCAGGACTGACGTCAAACTTTCTCCTCTTTCTTCTCTCTCATCAACTTGGCTCGGCCTGCCTGTCCCAGAGGGAGCCCCCAGTAGGGTGAGTAACACAAATACCCCAAAATATTACATGAAGTTCTTTATCATTTGTGTATGCATATGACATTAAAAAGACATATTATGCTTTTTCAGATATTTAGTATTATACTATAACATACATAGATTGTTATTTTACATGTTCATTGTAAACAGCAACACTGACCTAAACCTGCTCAATAATAAGACAGGGTCATTGACTTTCAGTTCAAAACTGCTGAGCTGAGAGGCCCCACCTCTTCATAATGACATTTCATTGTAAAAGGCAGCACATTTTCAATTAAAGTTTTTTATTCTTGAAAAGTGGCTACATTACATTTTTGAACTCTACATGTAGGACTGAGAGTCTTTAACCTTTTATTTTAACAATTTATAGCATGGTTATAATAAACTAACAATAATAATAAAATAAAGACATAACCTCTGCTGTATTTAATTTAGTAGCTGTGTATCATCAAACAGCTTCATGATGACACAGGAGCTCATTCTTGCTTTTAACCTTGAGCCATTCAAGGTTTGCGTCAACACTGTAACATGTGAGTCTGAGCGTTTCACAGTTATCTGAGAGAAAATACAATCTGAGTAAATGGATGAACAACTGTTTGTTTATTGGCACAACAAATGTGTCTAATCTGTGAGACTTGCCGAACAAGAGAGAGGATTAGGAGACAGTTAATGACATGCTGCCCAGATCACCAGTTTGTCTGTGAAAGTGACTCGAGTAGCCTCAGTAAAAAATCATATCATAGTTTTCTTACAGCCTAGGTTTAATTTGTATCTTTATTATTGCACACATTAAAGCTTTAATAGCTTGTGTTCACATGACATCACCACATAACAGAATCCCTATATTTTAAAATGGAGTTGGATGACAGGTCAGAATTCTATGGTAGATTTTGCTGTCAAATTACAGATATTATGACCTGATTTATAGATTAATATTGCTGTAATTACTGGGTCTACATAAAATAGAAAAAAAAAGGGTCGGCACTAATGTCTTTCAAAAACTGTAAATCTCTCATAGTTATATAGGCCCATTCCCGCCACTGGAAATTATTACATCAAATCCTAGAACGTGAACACAGCCCATAGGTAAAGCTAAATTGGTGTCTTCACAACGTAATGATCTCACCAAATTTGCAGCTTGTCACAGGGACTGATCACTTTCTGTTTTATACTGACTGTATTGCCCACCCCATTATAAAACACAGGCCTGCTTAGATCTGTACATATTGTGGAGTCTGACAATTTAGGATTCACTGACAGCCAAAATATGCAGGCGTTTAGTGGCCTGGTAAATCTGAACTGCCTCTAGAGGGAAATTGTTTGCGACCGGTTGTTTGTCAGTCCTAACTCTGCTGAGTTTATCCCACCAGAGACACATAGTTTTAGGGAATTCTGATCAGCTAAGTACATTTGATACCCAACTCTTAAAGGTACATTGTGTAACTTTTCTGGTAGCTGATCCGTCAAATGGTTTCATGGATAGCGACCCGATGTATCTATAGAAACAAGAAGGTGACGGACCCTCCACCAGAAAAGTTATTAAGACTTATAGCAAACATCTCTGTTTTTTAGACTTGGACAAACTTTATTGATTCACAAAGGAAATTGTTTTCTCTCTTCTCTCTGTTCAAAGTCCTGTTTAATTGAATTATTGAATTATAATGAATAATGTGAGCTAATGGTCTGATTGATTCAGTTTGCGTGTGTCGTTTAGATCACTAGAAACTCTGCCCCCATTTGTGTCTCTGTGTCACTGACTGGCTTTCATCACTGTAACCACTGACGGGACAGAGGGGGGACAAGTTTACGACAAGGACACTTAAAAAAAATAAACCAAATAGTTTTGAACAGAATTATATTAAAATAATAGCAAGTCCTTGTTCTGGCTTTTATTACTGGATGAAAATGATTTAGGAGAGCTGCTGGCTTAACTTCCCTTTTCCTCTCTTCATGCTCGCTATGAAACCCTTAGAATAATTTAATTGCTAAACACAAACTCCAGGAAAATGTTCCTTTTGTGCATCTGAGGTTTGCGTTGAACCGTAGCAAATCAGTGCAACATTTTCAACACAAGAGACTATTAGAAATACCACAGTGAGGGCCATTGTCAGTTCTTTCCGGTCTGAGTCATCGCTGTCTTAAACTCCACTGTCCCACTCCCCACCGAGGGACTAACAATAACGAGAGGCCCCCATCGCACCCCTGCCCCTGCTCAGTCCTAAACAACGCAATGCTTTGATGGGTTTTCTTCACTGCTTCAAGCACTGGCTGTATTGTAAATATGTCGGCACAGCTTTATTACCCATTAATGAGAGCCATATTTTACATGAAGACTGAGGTGTCGAGGGGGGAGGGCTAATTAGCTTTATAGGCCATCCTGTGTGTAATCTGTAACCTGCTGCTTACGTCTGCTCTTCCTCCTGTATGTGTGTGTGAAATTACATGTATGTGCACTTTTGGTGCGTCACTGTCTGATTTATCATGGCCTTTACCAAAGCTTACGTCTCCAGATTGTGCATGTTTCTATATGTGTCACTATACATTATGCCTAACTTGCTGGCTTTGTAGAATGATGACTTTAATTATCTATTTGGCCTATTTTCCCACTTTAAAGCTAATGTGCTGTCTCCTCTGCCTCTCAGAGTAAATCAGTGTCGTCGACAGACAGCCAGCCCAATGAGGAGCGCCAGGGTCCGTCTGGAGGGTACAGCTCTTCTCAGGGAGCAGCAGAGGCCAAGAGGAGGCGCTGTGAGGACAAGGAGTCCCTGCCTCCACACTCTTATGTATGCATCATCTCTGTTATTTACTACCCATTGAGTTAGTCATTTATTCCTGTCTTTTTACAGGATAATAAGGAATATAATCCACTGGACTTTATATTACATTTCTTTGCTCACTTAGTGGCATTTTACATTGCATAATTTATTTACTCCCTACCTGGTTATGCCACAGCTGCCTTGGTAGACTGATGAACGTTACTTTGGCCCCCTCTGACCACGACCGGTCAGTCACTGTATTAGACACTAATGCAAGATGGGTGAAGTGTCTTTCCCAATAACACAGCAGCATTATGCAAAACTAAACAAAATATTGATATTTAGGCTTTCTGCTTTTTAATCCAAGACAATCTTTGGCCAAAATAGTGTCACAGAGGACCTAAGAATATCCCATGTAAAACAATTGAATGTGAGGCATGTTTTCTGACTGTGCTGTTTACCAAACAAGTTGTCACTGGACATGAGGGATGTGTGCAGACAGTGACATTGCTTGTGACATTTCAGGGCACGCTGGTGTGGGGGCCCAGGGCCAACTGGAGCTGTGTTTGGTTTGGATTGGACCAATAGACAAGAGCCGAGAGCCAGAGGCGATGTGATGCCAGAAGAAAAGACAGCCAAGGCAGATAGCTGTAATGAATTAGATGACTGTGTGTTTGCAGTCTTGGGGATTGATTGACAGTGGGAGTCTGTCTGCAAAGATGGCCTCCAGCTAAAACAGTTTGGCATCAGCAACAGAAGTCCAAATCTTCCCATTAGTCCAGTGTGAGAACAAGCACAGATAGTTTCCACTTTGCCAATGTTTTATTTTTTTTTCCTCTGTAAAACCACATTACAGTCCTTCTATCTCCCTGTTTGCCTTTTGCTCTAGAATACATTTCTCTTTCTCTCTCCCTCTCTTTATATTTCTCTCTTTCTCTCGCTCTCTCTCTCTCCCTAAATCCTCCACTCCTCTTTTCTTTTCATTTTAAGCCAGCTCTTGTTCCCTCTCTCCTTTCTATTTTCTCTTTTGGACCATGCACATAGCCTTGTTTTGGCTGGGTATAATTAGGTGCTGATGTCACTCTACACCGATGTCAATAGAAATATCAGGCCATGATCACATCAAAGCTCAGTTGCCATGACAACTAAGTGCCATCGTTCTCACCCCAGAAAAACTAAGAGAGGGAGAGATGGAGGAGTGAGAGAGTGACATGGACGGAGGAGAGTGTTTTGATATTTCTGTGAAGAGCCATGTTTGGGTGTATGCAGTGTATGGCGCGTATATGCGCTAAATGTTGTATATGAACAGACGAAGGCACGAGTATATTGATACATTGATCCATGCTCATGTTATATCCAGGCTCACTTGTGCGTGGGCCTCTGTCTTTATTATTCTGTGTGCATAGGTACAATACACGCCACATCAGCCAACAGTCAATAAAAAAGTTTTAGTCTAAGATATGTTGACAGATCTTTTCTTTTTCAGGACAGTGATGCAGAAAAGAGTGAGGACAACCTTGTGGTGGATGTCTCAAATGAAGTAAGTGTAACATTTATAATACAGTCTTTTATAATAAACCAAATTAAGTATAACATTGATGTTTTGTCATTGTTGCACTTTTGGTATCTTATCTATATTAAAGGCCCTATATTACGCTAAATGGACTCTTGTCAATTTACTCCTGCTGTAAGCCATGTTAGAATGGTGTTACCTTCTCAAAAACATACAGCTCTGGAAAAAATTCCAACACAAACACAAAGCTGAGCTACTTCAGTTCTTGCACCAGGAGTGGAATAAAGTCACCCAAGAACAATGTGAAAGACTTGTGGAGAGCACGTCAAGACGCATGAAAGCTGTGCTTAAAAATAAGGATTATTGCACCAAATATTGATTTCTGAACTCTTCTTAAGTGTAAACATTAGTATTATGTTGTTTTAAAATGAATGTGATCTTGTTTCTTTGCATTGTTTGAGGTCTGAAAACATGTATCTTTTTTGTTATTTTGACCATTTGTCATTTTCTGCAAACAGATCTAAACGATAATATTTTATTTGGAATTTGGGGGAAATGTTGTCAGTAGTTTATAGACTCAAACAAAAATGTTCCTTTTGCCCAAACACATACCTATAAGTAGTAAAATCAGAAAAACTGATAATTTTGCAGCACTCTCTTATCTTTTTTCCAGAGCTGTATTTGGAGTTAGTCATTTCCAAAGCTCAAAATGCCCTGTTCCACCTTGTGATGTCTTGAAGCGGTAATTTTCAAGTTAACTGTTACATTTACCTTTTTGCTTAGTAGGACTGAAATAATTCAAATGGATCTACTGAAGTTGTATGACGTTTAAAGACAGTGTGGAGCACTTCCTGTATTACCACATGCCATCACAAGGTGGAAAAGATTGTTTTCCATTTGAGACAAGAGCACAGCCTAAATATGCAAGAACTGTGTGTTAAAAATCTGTGAATGATCCAAGCATGCCAGTACATGTACATTTGTATGCTATAGTTTATATCTCCTTTTCCCCTGAGCAGCATGGCTACCTCCGCATTAACTCACCCCTTTGCTTTTTCTTTCCACTGTGGAATAAAAACATTAGTCACTCACAAACTCTTACTTTGCTCCCCCTCACACAGCTAGGGTCTTGTGCAAAACCTCCACACAGCTGCTTCACAAAATACCTTAAAGAAACCACAGCTACAAGTTCCTTTTTTCCACCTAAGTCTGACACACTATGGCCCACACATGAATGAAGCAAGAATCCAGTGAAAGTGGGCATGGCACCTGTTACTGAGTGGGAAATTAAGTAAACATTTTGTCGCCAAGTTGGTGTTAATAAGTAGAAAATAATGCTAGAGCCACATAGTTTTCTTAATGCTGTAACCGCCGTTCCAAAACTTAAAAAAAAACTGTAATCAAAGTTATATATGAACAAGCAAGAGAAGGATGCCTCATGTGGTCAAATCCAATAGATGAGCTAGCAGTTTTTGATAGCTTCAGTAGCTATTACTGCTTTGATCATCTACTTTCCTCGACACTATCACTAATACTGTTTATTTCACCATGTAATTTATTTGGTCACAGATGTTCAAGAAAAACATTTTAAAAAGCTGAACTTGTATATTTGCTGTAGGCTGTATCAGTGGTAATGCTACACTACCAGCCATAAGTTTGGACTCATCCTCTCAGTCAGTGTTTTTTCTATATTTTACTACGTTCAACCTTTTATATACATACAGAAGACATCAAATATATGAAATAAGGTATATGGAATTATGTATCACAGAAAAAAAAGTTCAATAACTCTACTAAATATAGAATTAAAAAATATTTAGTAGTTATTTAACTTTTTTGCTTTACTAAATAATTCCATATATTTTGCTTCATATATTTGCTGTCTTCTGTATGTATCTAAAATGTAGAAATTAGTAAACATATAGAAAAAAAAAACAACATTGAATGATAGAGTAAGTCCAAAGTTTTGAATGGTAGTGTAGATTCTCCTTTTGTCCCTTGCATAACTCTGCCTATATATTTCCCTTCTGTCCAAATGATAGAGAATGACCCCTAAATTGTAATCCAAAGCTTTAATTATACTGTCTTATATAATTTATTTGGGTAATTGTGTCAACTCTACACTTTCAACCTTGTATTTTGTGACTAGCTTAATTTAGTGCTTTTAATATAGTAACCTTGGTTTGTGTGAGCTTGAGTTGTAAAGTGTGTACAGAGTCAGCAGGTACTAGCCTGGGAATTCCCAGGCCGCTTCCGTTCGTTTCGAACTGGAAGGCGGCCTGGAAACTCGTCCAAGCGAGAGTCCCAGATTTAGGGCCCCAATCAGAGAGCGGGGGAGGTGTGGCAAGACGGTGACGCGTACTACATGACAAACGGAAGCTTGTAGTTTGAACTGACAACTGACATGATTGGCTATGGACTTACGTATACGCTCAATGATAGACATTCATAACGCCCAATAAACGGCCGTTGGCAATCGCTAACCACACCTCCGCTACGGGATTTTTCGAAGCGAGTTTCCAGACCCATATCTCACTTGTGATATGGTCAGGTGTTAACCAGACTAAGCAGGTACGACTCTAATACAGTTTTCTCCTGCACTTTGTGTATGAGCAAGATGAACTGCTGTTACTCTCATTATCAATCAGTCTTTCAAAGTGGCTTCATAAAACATCTTCAGTTTTTTGGCTTCGTCTTCATAGTTCCCCTCAGTGTGTTCCTTTGCACTTCTATTCACCAATTGGATAACCACTGTCTTGTTCATTTAATGTATGCAAAGCCCTTTATGCCCATGGACTATTTAAAAATTTCAGGACTTTATGCAGTGAGCCAAAATAGGTCTTATCTAAGCTATTTTTGATATTGCATACAAAGGCTGAGGCAGACCATGTATGATTTTTTAAAACCCTTGCAATTGGGAACAAGAAAAGAATGAGAATGTGTGTAATGGAAAAATAAACAGGAGGGTCTCTGGTGAGTTCTCTAGCGCTGTTTCCAATCAGCTAGTTCTTAATTTAATGCCAAACTTTTGAGGTAATTTGTGAATGCTATTTCAAAAAATGAGTTTGCAAATTGTACTGAAAAGTAAGCTTCTGACGCTAAAAACAAAGGCACGCTTTAGCACTATTTTCATAGATTTCCAAAATATCTTTTAATTATCGGGACGACTGTCAAAGGCCACCCCTCCGGTCTGAGTATTAATTCACACATTCACAAAGGCTTATTTTGTCATAGCCTAAAATAATAATACCTTGCACTTTAAAGACTTTTTGAAGTCTCTCAAAGCACTGCATTATTCATTCAGTCCATACACTCTGGTAGTAAGCTACTTCTGTAGACCAAGCTGCTCTGGGGTAGAACCATAGACTGTATATAAATGGACATAGCAAAGCGCTAGTCGCCGCGCTCCAAATAGGAAGTCCGCATGCAGGCTCTTCTGGCTCCTACTGACCCTGGCTCCCATTGACTTACATTGGAATATTGCCGTCTCTCTCTCTCTGTAACTGCTGCAGTGAGTATCATTATTTGGGCTTAAAGTGTTTGTATTAACCCTCTCTACATAATCCTTTTTGTTTTTATTTCGTTATTTTGTCTGTTAAAAAAAAATGTACTCAATCACACTCACACACACCACATACAGTACATATGAGGCAAGGTAGGTGAAGTGTCTTTCCTGAGGGCACAACAACAAAATATTTTGTGCCCTTTTAATCTACTCACTGACATCGGAGCTCTTGAAGCCACCTTCAAGAGCTCTGAATTACACTTTTAGAAAGATGCATGCTCATAAAGCTGGGTCAAGAAACTCAACACAGATGGTCAGGGAAGCAATGTCAGACAATGAAATCCTCAAACAAACATTGGTGTCATAAGGAGCCAATGAAATATCAAATGTTACAAAATAAGTACAACTGAAAACGTCAATGTCAAGATAAAAAGATTTTTAAAAAGCCATCCCAAGGACATGTCTGAGGATCTCTTTGTGAATATGAAATGCAGTAAAATGTGGTGGAACTGTCAAAGTCCATATTACCATGAGCTCCAAATGCTTCAAGGGTGAATGAGCCAAACTAAAAGCATTGCATTTTGTTTTCCTTTTATTTCCTATTATTCATTCAGGAGCCAAACTCTCCAGCAGGCAGCCCTCCCCACTCTCCACACGGGAACGGCTTAGACCGGGCCCCCACTCTCCGGAAAGAGATGCCTGGCTCCTCAGGCACAGATGCCCCTACCACCCCAAACCCACGTAGCCCTACCCCCGGGAAGGCCAAGGATCCTGCACAGGTGAGATAAGGCATTCCTGAAATGGACTCACCTGCATACATTAAAATGCTCCTCTGTGTTCCCAGTTCTTTCTATCAAAATTTCACATTTTGTTTTATATTTGTGTGCAGATGGACAAATCGCAGTCTCCGTTGTCCAAGTCGGGCACTCCCTCCCCGTCCCATCGTGAGGCTCTTACCCCAGGGGCCCCGGGAGCTCCTGGTCCCAGCACGTCCTGCCTTCGCCTGGTCAGCAAAGCAGCCTCAGCTGCTGACCCGCTCGGTGAGACCCTCCAGGTTACATGTGAAAACACACTCCTGAACAAGATGCACTAGACTATTTTTCATTGACCACACGATAAAAGAGATAAATGCACTTGTCTGGCTTTATTGCTTGTAATACAATGGGTTTTGTACCTTGAACTCCCTTGTCCTCTGTGCCAATCATCGAGCCTTTATATTTTCCCCTTTTTCTCATTGACACTGTAACATGAAGGTGACCCTGACCCTGACTAGACTAGTGATACTGTTATTGTAGATTATATCATCTACTTTTCTCTCTAGATAAAAAGAATTGAAAGATGAAATAGTTTCCTTTGAGTTGCTCCTTTGTGACAATGATTTGATGTTCCTCCTCCTCCTGTTCCTTGTGCCCTGCTCCAGCCCTGCGCAGCCCCATGTCTGTACCCCCTGGTTCATACCCGGCTCATTTTGGGGTGGTGTCCCACGCAGGACTCAATGGGGAGCTGGCCAGTCCAGGAGGTTTTGGAGGGCCTTTGACTCTGTCCCCACAGATCAGTGCAGCAGCCAGTGCCTACTCCCGGAGCCCGATGGTGAGTAGAGGCAGTCAAATGATCTAAGTTTATGTGTAATTGTTGACTTTAAAATATTTATTGGTCTTATATAGCTATTGGTCTCACATTCAGATTTTTATCCAAACTCGTTCAGCATAAAAAGGATTATAGGACCATTTTGTTTGTCCATTATTTTATTGAAGCATTGTGTGGGGTTATATTTTGAATTTGTTGAAGCTTGTACAGGCAGCTACAGCTCCCATAGGATTTCCACATACCTGAGCCTCGGGGCAGGATGTTCACTGCAGAGCCTCATTCACCACCATGTCACCTGTCTGGGGAAATGCTCACAACATCACTTATATTGTCTGTACACATTGTACCACATACAGTATAGCAGCCTCTTAGTCATTCTTGTTTCCACCAAAAAGCAAGATACAGTGTGTTACTTTACAAATCCCTCTGAAATGGAAAACAGTTAGATTCATGTTTTGATTTGTGACTAATATATTTGTCATTCAGGTTGCTTATGATTCTCGAGCGCATCTGAGGGCGCCTGGGTTATCCTCCTCCCTACCTGGTGCTTCAGGAGGAAAACCGTAAGTGCTTTTACATTTTTTTAAAAACATGTTTGCAAATAAGCTTTCTGTATGAATAGGCCCATCATGATAATTACTATAATATCGACTTATCGTTCTGTATATGATAGTTAGAAAAGTATATTTTGGGGCTCAATTTTTTATCGTCTGCATATTTTTGTTGCAATAGTGGGGAGGTTTCTGCTATTTTTTATGTGTTATGGTAAGATCTGAAGGATGAAAAAATAACTTCCAGGACTAATTATTGGTTCTTTCTGCTATTTATTTGTTGTAGCTCAGGCTTGTTAATGTTATTTAAAAAAAAAAAAGGTTTACTGGGATTATCCTGCTTTGTTTTTTATTGTGTCAGTGGCATAAAGTAGTTTTGGTATTATTCTTTACTGTGATATTTCTCTGTAGCACTACATCGTGCTTCAAAATGTGTCATTGTGACTGGTCTATATATAAATATATGAAATGCATCTCACACCATTCACCTTCTCCTATGCATGTTTACATAGAGAATCAATCAGACCCGTCTTTCCTGTTCCAGAATAGAATTGTGTATGTCATTTGCAGCAAAATAGCAAATCATTCTAGCAGTGCTAATTTGAAATCAAAACACTGCCTTGGTTTCCAGTGGCTACAGTATTGATCAGCCATTAGCAACAGCACATTGACTCTGGCTGAAGCTTAATCTTAATCACTACTACTTACATTTCTATCAAGTAGAAACAACCAGAAAGACTGTATTTCCTACACGGTTCATATTTTCACTCATATGTTTGTCGCTGCTATTTAGCGGTATCTTCACATACATTTTCCACAAATCACATCTCAAGCTGTTCATATACTCTATAGCCTATAGCCCATATGTAAATTTAAGTGCTATAATTTCAAGAAAAAATGCACGGCTAAACAGAGACACAGTAGTGTATGTATATTCTTTCTCTCTCCCCTCTATCGTCCATAATACAAAGCAGCCTTGAGTCACAACCCTCCTTCATTCCACCCTCCGCAGCAGTGTTCATGGTCAGCTACCTCAGCCTCTCCATGTTCTTTCCATTGCCAGATATCTAAACTGCAGTTTCATTCATTCATTTGTCACTTCTTCTTCTCTCTAGGCCTGTGACGATAACACATTTTGAAGTGCGATATATTGCTGAAGTAAATATAGACGATAAACAAATTTATGCCACTGACACAATAACCGTTAAGCAGCATTACCTCTCTATTCTAAATGTACAATATTGGTAAACATGAACTGCAGTAAATAACAGAATGAAACACTTTATTATTAGTTTGCATCTGTAATGAGTCATAGAATTATTCATTCAACCTTTTACATCTTAAATCTTATTGTACAGCCAAAAAAATAAACAAACATTTCCCTGTTGTAAAAAGAAAATGTGCACATGATAAAAACTGACCTCCAAAAAATATTGTGCCAACGTTAAGTGGATATAGTAATTGCTGTGACAGGCGAATTTGTGCCCATACTGCTGTTCCTTACCTGTTCACTGTGTGCACCTTTCCAGAGCATACTCGTTCCATGTGAGTGCGGATGGGCAGATGCAGCCTGTGCCCTTCCCCCCTGACGCCCTGCTGGGTCCCGGGATCCCTCGACACGCGCGGCAGATCCACACCCTGAGTCACGGAGAGGTGGTGTGTGCGGTCACCATCAGCACCTCCACCCGCCACGTCTACACCGGAGGCAAGGGCTGTGTCAAGGTGTGGGACATCAGCCAACCGGGCAGCAAGAGCCCCATGGCACAGCTCGACTGCCTGGTGAGGACAAGAGGACTGGTCTTTGGTTTGCTTTTCAGGCGCAAGAAACTGCAGATATCGCATTCCCAACATAAATTTGTTTGTTTGTTTTTAACACAAAATAATTGCAGTTTCTTTAATATTACCTTGTAGACCTTTAAAAACAGTTCAGAAT